>CM071929.1:65646600-66246600 GCA_016081115.2 Rehmannia glutinosa | reverse complement strand
CGAGTAGAAAATGCTTCACCAATTGTCCTTGGTTCATTTTCTAACACATGAGTTAGAAAATCTGGACCAAAACACTTTGTTGTTTTGGCCCTTTTACTGCGTCTTGGTTCTTCATCACTTTGATGATCACCATCAGCAGTATCACGTGTTCTTTTGCCAGAGTTAGCTTCATTTCTTTCTTGACAAGGAAACACGTCTTCGAAAAATATAACATTCTTTGACTCAATAATTGTACCTTCTTGTACATCATGAATTGTTGATTTGTGCACTAAAAATCGATATGCACTACTATTATTAGCATATCCAATAAAAATGCAATCGATTGTTTTAGGCCCTATATTGACATGTTTTGGCTTAGGTATTTCCACTTTAGCCAAACACCCCCACACTTTAAAATATTTGTAGGAAGGTTTGCGATCTTTCCATAACTCATATGGAGTTTTATCTTTATTTTTGTGTGTTATTTTATTAAAATATGGTTACCCGAGAGGATTGCTTTCCCCCACAAATTCTGAGGTAAACCCGAATTTATCAACAAAGCATTCATAATCTCTTTAAGAGTTTGATTTTTGCGTTCAGCAATACCGTTTGATTGTGGTGAATAAGGAGCTGTCGTTTGATGAATAATATCAGAATCTGAGCAAAATTCATCAAAAGAAGCTCCATATTCTCCACCTCTATTACTTTGAATTATCTTATTCGCTTACTAAGTTGATTTTCAACCTATTTTTTTATAACTTTTAAAAGCTTCTAATGCCTCATCTTTACTTCTCAAAAGATATACATAACAATATCTTGTGCAATCATCGATAAAAGTAACAAAATATTTTTTCCCACCTCTAGTTTGCACAAACTTTAAATCACATATATCACTGTGAATTACCTCTAGAGGTTTTGTTACTATTTCCACCGAGTGGAATGGTGTTTTGGCCATTTTTGCCTCAAGAAAGATTTCACACTTGTGATGTGAATCTATTTTAAAATTAGATAGTAATTCCAAGTTTACTAACCTTTTCAAAGTGTTAAAATTCTCATGTCCTAATCTAACATGCCATAAATTTGAACACTCAAGCAAATAAGAAGAAGCATTAATTTTATTGCTTTCAAAGTTTCGGAGTACATTCATTACATTCATCTTCAACAGTCCATTATCTAAGTACCCCGTCCCTATGAACTGCCCATTTTTTATTAGTATAGACTTTTGAGCCTCAAATACTAATCTTAACCCTGCCTTGATCAACAACGATCCCGACACTAAATTCTTCTGAATGTCTGGAACATGAAGAACATCAACGAGGGTCAGCTCCTTGCCCGAGGTCATCTTTAGCACCACCTTGCCAAGACCCACAATTTCAGAAGTTGCATGATTCCCATATGTATAACTTTCTTCCGTTGATAGGAGTATAAGTTGAGAACATGTCTTTGTCAGAGCATATGTGGTGCGTAACACCTGTGTCCACCCACCATTATCTCGGGTTATCCACTATGGAGCACATGTTGGCTTCAAACACAACAGCCGAGAGATTAAGCTCGAACATATCAATTGGCACTGATTTGTCCTCGCATTAATCGATTTCTGACCATTCCTGGGTGCTTTCTCTTTTTGCTAGCATTGGGCTCCATCAAGTTTGCCTTTGCCTCCATTGGAAGCTTGCCAGACTTAATCTTAGACTTGCAATTATCTTCTTCAATTCACAATCTGACAATTAAGTCTTCAAGCCTTATTTCATTACGCTTATGCTTCAGGTAGTTTTTAAAATCCTTCCACAGAGTCGGTAGCTTCTCTATAATAGCAACGACTTGGAAGGACTCACTCATCACCATTCCTTCTGTAATTATATCGTGCAGAATAAACTGAATTTCTTGAACCTGACTGATGACCGTCTTGGTGTTAACCATCTTAAAATCAAGAAATTTGCCGATAATAAATTTCTTTGCCAAAGATCTTCCGTTTTATACTTCTTCTCTAAAGAGCTCCACAACTCTTTAGCTGTTTTTACCGAACAATACACATTGTATAATGTGTTGTCCAGTCCGTTGAGAATGTAGTTCCTGCATAGGAAGTCGTTTTGAATTGAAGCATCGAACGCCATTCTCTTCTCTTTATTAGTCTTCTCTTTTCCCACAGTTGGAGAATTCTCCGTCAGGAAACGAGAAAGGTTCAGAGTAGTGAGATAGAACAACATCTTTTATTGCCATCTTTTGAAATCCGAACCACCAAACTTTTCTGGTTTCTCTCTCGGTGCTAGTGCTGGAACGGATGGTGCTGGAACTGATGATGTTGATGCCATTTGATACACACGAGAATTTCATCTTAAAATGTTGGAAATATTGGATGGTGTATATCGAATAGCTAAAAACAAAACGAGCAGAGTAATAGTATCAAAATCGAGGCAAGAGTTGGACTCTTTGTCTTTAAGATAAAATTGCCCCGCTCGTGGTGTTTACGGAAACTGGTAATCGCATCCCCAGATACAATAACTTACGTCTAGTAATAGCAACACTACAAATCACAAGACACTACGAACTTCACAATGTTTTTGAACTCTCACAACTTTATGCAGAATGTATAAAAAATTTCAAAATTTTCTGATTCAAAATGAATTTTGGGGACTACTATATATAGTGCTTCTGGTGCCTCTTCAGACTGGGTGTGCAACCCCAGGTCCGGATCAGTCGTGACTATCAGATCGCGCCATGTGGTCATAAATGCTATTTGATGGTCTCAAACGATCGATCGAAGGAACACGCCATTTGGCATACACCTCTGCACACTGGACAGTTGTGTTTAGTCATGGCGCCCCGTCAACGAACAGACATATCCAACCAGCGCCAGACTACCACGTGTCACCACCTGGATGACTATGCCAAGTCATTGCCACCCTGCCACATCACCGAGCCACTGGACCGAATCGTGGTTAAATATTTCAAAACTTTAAGGCTCCTCAAAGCTCTTCGCGATGATGCATAGTGCAAAGTGCGCCTCTAAAGAGTCCAATGCGACATGCGCAGGGCCGGGCCCGGCTTCGCGCTGTCCTTGGTGCCTTTTGAGCTAGCCAAAGGCTAGTCAAAATTGATTTGGTCTACTAGGGTGTACCATAAGGAGCTCCACATGATTACTCCTTATTAGTGGTGAAACTCTTTATAAACTAGTCAAACATTTAATATATTTCCTATGTGGGATATGACTTTCCATATTCCCATCTTTTTATATATATAAAAGGCATTTTAAGTGGCTAACTTCATGCATTTATTTCTCATTCGCCCGATATTGGTTTTGAGAAGTTCAAAATATTAAACTCATCTACTTGCGATGTAGATTACGTTTATCTCATTTATTTCATATACGAATAAATGAGCCCACTTAAATAATTGGTCAAAAAAAGATTCAAAACTCAATTTATTAAAACCAATTCCAAGAAATATTACACTACCAATTGAACGACAGTAGCTATTATTGGTTACCTTTCTCGCATGTGGGCACCATGTGAATGAACCTTTTTCTTTGTTTTACTGATTATTTTTGGTCCAAATTGGATTTGTCTGAGAAATTGATTTATTTAGAAACTCACTTATATACTGATCAATAGCCTTAAACTGCCTTAAACTAGTATATTGCCCTTGCAATTGACGAAGTATAATATAATTAAATAATGAGAATTTTGATATTAAAAAATTGATATATCGTATGAAATCATGTAATGAGTAGGCGCAAAGTGAGTACCTAAAGACCTAAACCCGTCATGTCCTTGGATTGGACAAGGTGATACATGGAGTGTAACATAATGAAGTGTTATAGATTTTTTTGACAACAAAATATTTTATAATTTTAATATTAGGAAATTGATATATTATAAGAATGATAATGGAACATGTCAGGATCGGTATTTAAAGACCTAAACTCGCCCTGTCCTTTGAATGAAAAATGTGTTGCAGGTTGACATTCCTTGATCCAACCAAAACAATGTAAGATGTATAAAATAACTATTATTAAAATAATTTAACATATTTTTAGGAGTATTGTATTAAATATCCAACAATGCATTGATATTTTAGAAAAATGAGAAAGAATAAAGAATACAATTTGATTATATATTTGAAGCAAGTTTATACACCTATTAAAAATACTTGTTAAGTTGTCTAAAATTTTAAAAATTATATTTTCACTTAATAATTTTCAACAACTAAATTAAATTACATCAATTGAGACATAGTTAAATATTATACCAACAAATTAATACATATGATGATTTAATAAATAAAATCAGAGTGTCAATTGATTTCTTAATAACAACATCATTCTATTAAAATCACATTATCTGAGAAACTATCTTATAACATAAAAGAATGAACAATAACTGTTATATTGTTTGAGATTACAAATAAATATAACATAAATAATAGAAAAAATAAATAACATTTCTTCTATTTAATAAGTATTCCTTATTATATTCTCAAAAAAATACTTACAATATAATATATAATTTAAATAATCTTTTTACAACTATATATATAGGATTTTAATTTTCAAGCACTTATCGCAGAATTTATATATTAGATTATTTTTTTCAAATATAATACACAAATATATTCATACATATATATAGGGATAGGATCTCGTGAGACAACCCCTTACTGTGAGACCATAAGAACTAATCACAATTGTTCCATTAAATTAATAATTGATGGCTGAGATTAGAAAGAATAAAATGAGACTAAATATTTAATTCACAAAAAAAGGGTAACAATATGAAATCACAATAAAATGCAACCTCCTTACCATTAAACACGGGTAGATAAAAATGGATATAAAATCTAACAATATCAATAACGTTCCATATATATCAATCCCACAAAAATTGTCATCAATCTCACAATCAACTCTCTCTCTCTCTCTCTCTCTCTCTCTCTCTCTCTCTCTCTCTCTCTCTCACACACACACACACACACACACACACTCACACACACACACAATATCAACCATTAACGCAGAACATGATTAAGACATTGTATAAATTCGTTGCTTAATGCATACATGATTATAATATACTCTATATTCATATTTTATTTGGTGCATTGATAGTAATGAGATAATGTTAAGTTAATTGTTGTTTGATGCATATATAGTTATGAGGCAACCCATAGTTAGTTGTTGTTTGATGCATATATAACTATAAAACAATGCATAGTTCGTTATTGAATGATGCTCGATATAATACATACTTGGTTTGAATAAATTGGATACTTAGAATACATATGTTGCTTATATTGTAGAAGCTTACTGCATAATTAAGCTCATTTTAGTGCATACATAAAGGGAACATATTGCATATTTAGAATCAACATGATGTATATGTAAAATAAACTTAATAGCGAGAGTTTTCATATCAGATATCCAACTCTTAAATCACGAAAGTGAACAATCAAGTTTCTAAAAAAAACTACCAAATAATGAAATTTATAAAATACCCTTAATGAAGGGAAATAAATAATTAAATAATTAAAAATTCGAAATCTCTCATCCATTGATTTTGACAAATAAATAGTTGGAATTGGTCCACACTGCCTTGCACAGAGACCCTTGCCTCAATTAATCTAATACCTATATATAATATTCAGTATTTTAGGCATTTGATAATATTTGTACGTTGAAATATTTTTTCAAATATAACATAGATATGTACAATTATATATATATATGAGTTAGTCTCCTGTCAGACCATCTAACGGATCTAATTCATTAGACGAATCTAAATACCCCACCCACGGCCAATCCGTCTATTGACCCGCACAACCACTAACACAACAACAACAACAACAACATCCGCTAACCGATGCTAATACTTTTTATGAGGGATACTGATATTTTCGGGGAGGACTGTTAATACTTTTTTAAGAGAAATACTATAATATCTTTAATCGAAAAACCTAATACTTTTCAATAAGATTATTAATACATTTTAGAGGGAATACTTTTACTATAAAAAACGAATATTTTTAATGAGGATTACTAAAAAAAGTACTCCTCAAGGGATTACTAATACTTTTCCCGGGGATTACTAATACTTTTCAAAGGAATTGCTAATATTTTTCAAGGGAAAAACTAATACTTTTGAGGGTTGCATAATATTACTTTACTGCCTAATATTAATATTGTTCAAGAGGATTACTAATACTTTTCAGATTTACTACTAATACTTTTAAAGGCCCCTCATATTAAAAAAATACCACCGGTCCGGAGATCCTATGGCACCGTCCCTGAATATTACAAAAATGCCACCAGTACATGAAATTACAAAAAAACTCGGGTCGGGTTGGATCCGTCTAACAAAAAAGGCCCGTTAGACGGTCTAACCCAAGTCTTTGCCTATATATATGTATATATATATATATATAACTTGTATATTTATTCAAGTTTTTATAAGATAATTTTTAATTTCTAATTTTGTTAATCAAATTTACATTCCATATTCAGATTTCCAGAGTATTGACTATTTTTATGTATTGTGTAGTGTATTATTCAGATTTTTGAAACTTTTAATTGGATATATCGTATTTTCTATATTGTTGATAAAAAAATACATAATTGAGCATATATTTGTCCAACAAAGTTCCTGTTTTGGTTAGAGAATACACAAAATAAATATTGGTTTTGTCAAAAAAAAAAATTAAATTACTAAGCATCAAAACCTTACCATATCCTAATTTTATGCTCAAAACCTTACCATTCATACATCAATCAAATGTTTCCATAATCGACTTATTGAAAAATAATGATATTCTAATTTCATGTTTTAACTTGTTCAACAGAATTTACCCAAATTATGAAAATCGGATTTACTGAAAAATATCATAATTTTTTAAATTAAAACGTATAATTTAGGTGTAGAAAATATACATATTTTTCACATAATTAAATTATTATTTATTATAATATGTTTAGTAACATTTCAGTATTTTCCAGGTTTAAAAGCCTAGCACATGTTTTCAATAACAAAGTAAATGATTTATGGATTTCACTTGGTTTGCTATTAATTATTTTTCAAATTATTAAAATAACAGTTACTTCTGAATTATAGAAAAAATGCAATTTAATTTTTTAAATTAATTAGATTAGATTAGATTGGATTTTTTAATCATATTTATTTTTTGTAATTTGTACAGCTCCAAATTTACCTCGTGTACATTAAATAAACCCCAAATAATTTATGTTTACTCGATGGTAATGAGGCTGTAATTTCATTTAATTTGTTATTAATTATTTTCCAAAACAATGAAAACAACATTTATGGGTTGGAATTTAAAAAAAGCTAAACAATAAAAATCTTATCAATTTTTTAGAAACCGAATTTATGGGTTGAAAAAGTGGACAAATTTTGATTTGTTAGTAATTTTTTTCCAAAATATTGAAATAATATTTATGGTAAAAACAATTGCTAGAATTATAGTGGATCTACAAATTTAAAAAATTAGCATTAAATATTGAATTTATACATTAAATTTTACCAAATTTAAATCAATAATCTAGATATTAAGCCGTAAATAACTTTACTATTTTTATCAAAATGTTTTAGGTGGGAAAATATTTTTAGAAATAAATTTGTTAATATATAAATATAGATAAATATAGATATTTCAATGCTTCGCACTTATATTTCATACAAAACCAAAAGTTAATTTGAAAAGCAAAGGACTTGTGTCAGTGTATGTACCATTTTCAAACTTATATTTCAGGTTTATAAAAATGTTTGATGTATTTTAATTGAAAATAACCAATTACTTTCTAAATCTAATTAATATTTTACGTAGATAAAATATTTTGTTTAAAGGTGGAATTCTTGAACATGATAAATAGTATTTTGTTACACTACAATAATGAATACTCCATCCCTTCTTCATTTTTTCTCCAAGTTTAAAGGTGGAATTCTGGAAGTATGATACATTATATTTTGTTTCACTAAAATCACATGTAATGGTTTTCTTACACTATAATGTTAGAAAACTGCACATGTTAGTTCAAAACCGTACTCCATCAAATTGTTCTTGGCGAAATTTGGTGAAGATTTGATGGTATATCATATTAAATAGCACCCCGTGGGTTCGATTTGGGGAGAAATCAACTATTATTAGATTTGGGGGTCGAACATAATTGTTCTTTTTACTTGGGAAGATTCGGTCGTACGTCAGCAGACCCTATCATAACTCTGGTTAGTCAGACATCACACAATTACTTGATCGTAGCGCGTGATTGGCTAGGGATTGTTAACCTCACCATAGTCAGAAGTAAATATAGACTGAGTTATTAAAAAAAAGACTTCGAGTATACATGTGGGTCCTAGTTTATTTGGATAAATATAGAAAAAGTAAGGACAAAAAACAGTGACTATAAAAGCCTTCACGTGACAAAGAAATTAAAGCATGAGCCCGAAAAGAAAGAAAAATAATCATTAAAGACAAAAATCTTTTTAAATGGTAATTTGCAATCTTGGGATAAAGCGTTTAAAAATAGAGTCAAATATTCAAGGAAAAATCCTTTTAAATGGTAATGCAATCTTGACTCTTGGTTACCATTTAACAAGATTGCAATCTTCACTCTTGGTTACCATTTAAAAGACAAAAATCCTGTTAAATGGTAACCCAAGAGTCAGATTGCAAATTACCATTTAACAAATCCTTATCATCAAACAAATATATTATCTGAGCATCCATCAAGCAATCTCTCAAGTATTAACGTACAACAGAACTAAACTCTGTCTTTTTCATTCATAACCATGATCACCCTGTTCTTCATCTTCATTCTCTGCCTCATTCTTGTAGTTTTCTCAACATTATTCTACAAGCTATGGTGGAATCCAATTCATATGCAAAATATGCTGCGCTCACAAGGGCTCAAAGGGCCATCTTACAAATGCATACATGGAAACACAAAAGAGATCATCAACATGAGGAAAGAGGCCATTAAAACTCCCTATGATTTGTGGCAACATGATATGTTCCCCAGAATTCTTCCACACTGGAATACATGGATGAACTTATATGGTAATTTGCTCATCTTTTCCTCTTTATGATTTTTTTTTGGGTTAATTGGACAAACTACCCTTAAGTTTAGCTTAATTACAAAAAAATGGAAAATTACAAAATACCCCTTGAGGTTTTGGCTAATTTAAAAAAACAAAACCAATATGTTTCAAGGTTACAAAAATAAAACCGTCAGTTTTGGTTCTGCCTTAAATTTAAAAGCGTAACTATAATAGTTTTGGAAATATAAGGGAGATTTTAAAATATTATTTTGCTTTTGAAGGAGTATAATGTAAGACGGAATCAAACCTCAAGTGGTTTTTTGCAATTTTCGAAAACCTCTAGATTTTTTTTTTTGTAATTAACTCAAACCTCAGGGGTTTTTTTTTTGTAATTATCTCTTACAAACAATTGCGTCATATTTCTATTCAATAAATTGCACCCTCAAGAGAGATATTTACGGGGTATTTACGGGGTGAATACAAACACCTCATAGGAGTATTTATATCATTTTAGTTTCATTTGTGTGATTTGGTGACCAATAGTTGATATAATTAATCATTTTTTAAAATTTTTGCTACAACAGGAAACAATTTCCTGATTTGGATTGGCCACCAGCCTCAAATACTTGTTACTGAGCCTGAATTGGTTAAGGAAATACTTACCAATAAAAATGGAGTATACCATAAAATCAAACCTGTAAGCCATATAAAGAAGCTTTTAGGAGATGGGCTTGTTATAGCAGAAGGTGAAAAATGGTCAAGGCTAAGGAAACTAGCCAACCATGCTTTTCATGGAGAGAGCTTAAAGGTGAATTCTTGTTTGTGATTCTTTCTAATCAACTATTTTGTCAGTCAGTATATATGAGTAAATTACAAAAACTACCCTTAAGGTTTAACTTAATTAAAAAAAGTCCCTTAAGATATTACAAACACGCCCTTAAAGGTTTATATTTTATTAACGGCAAAAATATTTTTTTGGTCCACTAAGTGGATGACTTGAGAGATTTAATCCACACTTTTAGAAATTGTTGAAATTGGTCCACTAAGTGCCAAAAATTCGGACATTTAGTCCAGTGACCTGCCATTGCAGGTAATCTTGACCTGCAATCATATGTGGAATTTTTTTCTTTTTTTCTTATTTTTTTTGCCTTAAATTATGATTTTTTTTTGTTGATGCGGCATATTATGTGGCATTTTGGAGGAGAAAAATATTATTTTCAATGTAAATTATGTAAAAATATGGTATTCATTATGAATAAAATGAAAATAATATACATAATAAATTTAAATTATCTATTAATCAAAAAACACAAAATTATTTATCAGAAAGTCGATGAAAAATAAGAATAATGTTAATAAAATTTAAAATATTTTAATTAGATAAATATATTCAAAACTATAAATAAGAAAAATAATTTATATCATAAGTTAAAATTACTTCTAAATTAAAATATTTTAATTGGATAAATATATTTAAAATTATAAATAAAGAAAAATTATTTATATCATAAGTTAAAATTACTTCTTAATATTAGTATTTTCAAAATATTAGACTTAAAATATATAAAAATATATTTAATTCAACTATAAATAAAAATATATTGTGGTAAAAATAAAAATAAAAAACTATTTAATTATTACTCTAATTATAAAAAATGAAAATATTATTTATTCAATAAAATATTATGATATAAAAATATTTTATTTTATAACTTTGAATATATTTATCCAATTAAAATATTTTACAATTTATTAACGTTATTCTTATTTTTCAAGAAATTTATTAAATTATTTTGTGTTTTTCAAATTAATAAATAATTTAAGACAAGAAAAAAAAAGGAAACACAAAATTCCCACAAGAGTACCTGCTATTGCATGTCATTGGACTAAATGTCCCAATTTTTGCCACTTAGTGTACCAATATAAAAAATTCCTAAAAATGTGGACTAAATCTCTCAAGTCATCAATTTAGTGGACTAAAAAAACATTTTTGTCTTTTATTAACAAATACCCTGCTCAATCGCTGCGATAAGTAAAATAGAAACAAATATCAAGTGTGTTTGTTTTCGGAACATCAAGGGTGTATTTTTAATTTAATCATCAGTTTTGGAATCTGTTTTTGTACAGTATATGGTTCCAGCAATGATAGCAAGTGTGGAGTCTATGCTGGAGAGATGGGGATATCATGAAAAGAGCAAAGAAATTGAAATAAGCAAAGAATTCAAGCTTTTGACATCAGACGTTATCTCCAGGACCGCGTTTGGAAGCAGTTATTTGGAAGGGAAAAATATATTCGAAATGCTGACAAAATTGAGTGTATTGATTGTTAGAAATGCTTTTAAAATTAAAATCTTTGGCCTCGAGTATGCTCCTTAATTTCTCTGTTTGCTATGATAAAATCTCACTAGCTTATGTTGTCTTTTCTAAATTGAGTTTATATATATGTATGGCAGGAAAATTTGGAGGTCGAACGATGAAATCGAATCGGATAAAATTGAGCAATCGCTACGCGATTCGATCGTATCACTGGTTAAAAAAAGGGAAGATAATGTAAAAACAGGGCAAGCAGAAAACTTTGGAAGTGATTTTCTTGGATCCCTTTTGAAAGTTCACCATGACTTGGACCCGAAAAGCAGAATTTCAGTAGATGATATAATTGATGAATGCAAGGTGTTCTATATTGCTGGACACGAAACGACGAGTAGCTTGCTGGGCTGGATCGCTGTTTTATTATCGATTCACACAGAGTGGCAAGAAAAAGCAAGAGATGAGGTGCTTCAGCTTTTCGGCCACGAAAAACCGACAGGCGAAGGCATTGCCAGATTGAAAATTGTACGTAAATCACTCCATGTCTGGATTGAAATTTACTGTTCCACAATCTTATTTCACTTCCTATTCGATTGCATTTGATGATGCCAAGTGTACAAGATGATGTCATAATTGTACACGTGTTTTTCATCAATTGCAGTAGAATGGAAATGTGGAATATGAGATTTGGTCCAGTTTCTTCAGCTTAATTATGTTGTCCATACACAATGCTTGACAGTTTTGGTTTCATATTTTTCTTATTTTTTCTTAGGGATAAATTACTAAAAGTTACCTCTGACTTTTCACCTAATTACCAAAAAACTCATTTATCTTTCACGAATATCCCCTTGAAGGTATTATTTAGGTTTGTATTTGTACTTAAACAAATAACTCCACATTGAGGGTACAATTTGTAAAATAGGAACACATGAATCAAGGGAATTTTTATAATTTTAAAACATAGCTGAAGTTTTTTTTGTTAACTAACCTTTATTTCTTGCAGTTAAGCATGATAGTTAATGAAGCACTAAGGCTGTACAGCCCAGTGGTTCACATAACAAGAAGAGCACACAGAAAAACCAAATTGGGAAAATATGAAATTCCAGCGAATGTAGATGTGAATATTTCACCATTAGCACTCCACATGAATCCTGAGATATGGGGACAAGATGTTCAAATATTCAATCCACAGAGATTTGCTGATGGTTTGGGTAAGGCTACAAATGGAAATCCCATCGCTTTTCTCCCGTTCGGCTCCGGGCCTCGGGCGTGTGTGGGCTTGAACTTTGCAGCTAATGAGGCTAAGATAGCTCTCTCCATGATTTTGCAGCGTTACAAATTAACACTCTCCCCAAATTATGTGCACTCCCCTTTCCAGTTTCTTACCGTTAGCCCCCAACATGGAATTCAGATCATTCTGCAGCCGCTTTAAATAAAAGTGTACATTACAGAAACTACCCATGAGGTTTTGACTAATTATAAAAAATTCAAGTTATCTTACAAAATTACAAGTACCTCTCTTGAGGTTTGTATTTGCATAGTAAATACCCCACTCTTGAGGTGTAATTTGTAATATAGAAACAAATATAAAGAGGTATTTGTGATTTTGCAAGATAAATGGACTTTTTTGTACGTAATTAGACTGAACCCTCAAAGATATTTTTGTAATTAATTGTTGAATAAAACAGTGCTCGTTGCTTTACGGTAGTGTATAAGATTCGCACTTACTTTATTTTCTTTTTTGGTCTGTTAAACATAGAATTAGCACATGAGAATCAACTAACTTAAAAAATTCCTCTGCTTCTTAGGCAGCATTTGGCTTATTTGAAAAATATGCACGTAACTATACTGATCCTTTTAATTTAGGAATATAATTTTTCTTTTTAAAAAAAATGTTGCATGCATATTGAAAAATGGGTTTATTTCTTGTAAGGAGGGAGGGGGTGTGAAGCCCCGATTTTTATTCAATCATGTACTTGTTTCGTATCGTTTTTGTATTAATTTGACTATTTTACCGCGTCGCTTTGACGGGTAGATATTGATGATAAATATATTTTGCAATTAATTCTTTTAATTTCTATTTGTGATCATAATCATTTATTAATTTTAATTCGCATTTATGATCACTTGGTTGATCATCATTATTATTATTGGTGTATTATTAGTCACCTTAGAATTTTAAGAGACTATTTATTTTAGGGATTATAATTTATAGAATTAAGAATTCGATTTAGATTAAGTGATCATGAGACTTATAAGTGATCAAGGAAATCACTAATTATTTTGGAGATTGATATTTATTCATCTATTATCATCAATTTTGGAAAAAAAATATATGGAATTACCAAAGTACCCTTAGGGGGACGGCATTGGTGTATTTTTTTGGTGTAGAAATATCTCCCAACTCTTATACATGTACATCTTGTGTATTCCTCTTGTGTATTTATACACCATTAATTCAAACCTACATCTTAAATTAATCCCACCATTTCAATCATCCAATTGGTCAAACAAGACCAAATTAAAAATTTCCCCTAAGCTTAGCATTTTGGCCCATTGTCCCTAATAAAGATACCTAAATATTACTTTCTTCCCTAATTCCCTCAATTATTACTCTAACTTATCATTTAATCAAAACAAAACAAAATTTTTATTCTTCCCATTTCATTTCACCAACACCAAATTTCTTCTAAGTCTTGTAATTCCTCTTACCTCTCTCTAAAAATCCTCCTACATCTCTCTACCTATTCTTCATCTTCTTCACTAACACTTAACCAAAACTTCAAGAATTCATCTCCCATTTTCTTCACAAATTCGAACCATATACACTACACAAGGTAAGAAATTTTCTTCTTCAATCTATTCTTATACCTTCTAGCTCACCTCTTTCACCTTCTAATTTAAGTTTGATTTTTGAATTTGAGGTATACCTAGAAGATCTTTGAAGAAGTTAAGAGACTAGTCATCTTGAAGAAAAATTGTGAAGAAGTTGGACTATAAGGTAAGAAATGGAATTTTAGTACACTTTCTTCTTCTCTTTCTATTTTCCAAATTTTTACACTCCATTTTCATTTTTGGAGTTTTAGGGGCTGACCTTGGTGGTTGACATTAAGGGTGACCAAAACCTTATACTTGGAAGCCATTACTAGTCACATTTTTTACTCACTACACAAGGTAAGTGTAGTATTTCCAATTTTCTCACTATCTTCTTCTTTTCCCTAAATTTTTAACCACATTCTTATAATTCCTATATTTTTTTGATATTCCTTGACTTAGGGGCTGACCTAAGTCATTCCTTCATCGAGAGAGATTTATCCCATTTTCACCAACAAACCGATCTTTAAGGTGGGTGGAAAAATCCTTTCAACTTCTAGGTGTTTTAAATTGAAAATATGCATGTAGTATTTTGTTATTGAGCACTTGAGATATATATTATGTATTGCATGCTATTTTCTTGTATCAAGTTGGAAAAATTCTCAAGTGTTGCTCAAAAATGCGATTTATCGAAAAATAGGGCATACATGTACACTTTATTGTTATATTTGATGAAATTTTGTATGAGAAGGATATGTATGTGTATGACTCTTTAAATCTATGTTTTGAATGATTTATAACCTGGACAAGTTGAGCATAATTGATTAAATTTTAACTTTTGGACTTAAAATGCAAAAATGAAAAGTTGGTGGACTTAATTGCAAGAAAATAAAACTTAAGGGACTCCTCTGTAAATTTCAATTTTTGGGACTGAACTCAGGTTCAAAAATTATGTTTTGACATTTTAATAAAGTTTTAAGAGTTTTTAGATAAATAAAATCAACCCTTAAAAGCCCAAAGACTAGATTGTAAAATTTGAGAAGTTTAAGGGCTATTTTGTAAATTTCGAAACTGTACCAGACCCTAATTTTAAAATTTGAAATTTTAACTCTTAAGGGACTGGAAATAACATATTTTAAGTGTATTCCAAAAATCCAAGTGTTTAGAGTTTGGAAAGTAATTTTATAAAAATTGAGGGACCAAATTGTAAAAGATTAAACTTGAGGACCAAAATACAATTTCCAGGACTTATGCAGTCCATGCACCTGGAAATACTAATTTCACTATAACATAATTATACCTTGGATCCAAGGTTCAAATTTCATAACAATTGGACCCCTAAAAGCCTTAAAGGCAATTATTTCAAAATGGGACAAAAATGAAACTTTCAAAAGTTAAAGGACCTAAACTTATTTCTTTTAAAAACTGCTTTTGTCCCAATATCCCACTAACAATAGTGATATTTTCCAACTGGAATCACATTAAAAGCCCTTCCGGTTTGTGAGTTCCAATTATTTTAAACTTAGAGCCCGAAATGGCAATTTTAACAAATTTAGGGCCAATATGAGAATTTTATAAAAAAACTCGACCTCAAAACTTCAAAAACCTGAATCTCTGAATAATTTGGAGAATTTAGGAACTGACCTCATAATTTTTCAATGTCGGTATATTTATTTATTCAATTTTTAACCCCAAAAGTATTGATTTTTACTGAACGGGGCTAAATTGTAAAATTTCTTTTATCAAGAACCTAACTCAAATTATTATTTTTCTTTTACTAAAACAGCCCTGGACCCTCGACTTTAATTCTTAATTAAAATATTTTATTTTCTCAAAAACTCCTTGACTTATCGGACCGCCTTGACCGATTAATACCCGATCGCGGGCGACTTCCTCGTCTTGCGATTTGAATCTATAACGGGACTTATGTTCCACCTAATCTTTCAAGATATCGAAGATTTCTTATCCTCCCGATAATCATCTTCATCCAAATAACTCCATCAACGCCATAATTACCTTACGCAAATTTTGAAACTTTTTATGAATCGCTTCCCAGAATCAATATACTCATTGCTGGTTGACTACCTAAACGTGTATTTAATTTACTGCTTGAGTCAACTTGGTGTGTCGAGCTCACAGTCGGAATGGATACGTCGGGGATGGAACTGGGCAGCTCGGCTGCTACTTGCCTTGCATAGGATTGGCGTTACAAATCCGTATGCAATCCTCCTGACTGCTTGAACCATAGTACCTGCGTGACCGACTGTTTTCTTAAACTGTATAAGTATATTACATAAATATATTTTTCACGATGCTTGTGGACTGTGTGTGAATTCATGCATCATCTCTCACGCGTTTTCATACAACTAAATTTCTCGCATTAACTATATATATCGCCACACTTGCACACGATCACCCCATTCACTGAGATTTCTGTCTCACTCCCTCCTGTTTTCTAACCTTTAGATGAAGAATACGTTGAAGATGTCGAACCTACCACAGATTGAATCCCTACCATTGATGTGGAGCGACATTCCTTTTACTTTTACTGTTGTTGGACTCCTTCATTTTAATTCTGTTTGGACTGTAAGTTGAATTCGGATAATCTATTGGGTTGTATTCGGATATCGTCAGACCTTAAGATGTAATTTGTACTTGTGTTTATTTTAATTCCGCCGCATTAGACTCTTTTCACTTGAAGTTTCGTATCATGGGTTTAGACTGTTGATTTATCTATGTTTAAGTGATTGATCGTTGTCGCGTCACGTTTGGGGCATGACAGTTATGGTATTAGAGCTCGGCTAGTAAGATGGAAACTTACACCGAGCTGACCCAGGATAGGACCCTCGGACTGTGTTGGGTAGTACCGCGACCTGACCAATTAAGTGTGAAATCGATTTCAATAATGTCATAGAACCGTATTATTGATGTTTATGTTAAGTCAGAATTTATACTTGGTGAATCCATAGTCTTACTTGATTTAACTTATTTGACTCTTGACTGACTTTCCTTAGTCTTTATTTCCTTGTTCTTCCCTATATTTTCTTACTTCGACTAATCCTTCTTAGTTTGGCTTGTTCAGGATGGAGCCGACGCCACATATCTGGTGGGAATTATTGGAGGCCCGCGTCGAACGTGATTACTTCCGGGCATACACGAACCACTGGCACCAGGAATACCTTCGGGCTATTTGCAATTGGCGGAAGTTAACGCCGCCGCAACCAAGAATCGACACACCTCCCGGCAAAGAGCCAAGAGGAGAAGAACGATCTTACCCTCCTTGCTAAGGATCGCAAGGATACCATCCGTGCTCGCGAGGATCAAATCCGATCCCAATCCGGGAACACTTGGAAGTTACTCGCACAAAGATGGAACGCGCGAGGAAGGCCGCGGAAAGTGGGAAAGAGAGGCATACATGTCGAGAGCCACCATCGATCGTCTCGAAGATACTATCATCAAACAAATGCAGGTGATAGAGGACCTCACGCATGCCTTAACTCAGCGGGATGCTACTTTGGAGGCTGCCTTAGCAGCTAATGCGCCACCATTGCCACCACTCGAGGCGGAACCCATGCCCGACCGAGGCCGATAATGAAGAGGATCCGAGAAGGATCTAAAGAAGATCGAAGAGGATCCCGATGAGATCCAATGGAAGATGAAGAGCCCGAGGCGCTTGAAGCCGCCCACTCGATGATGCTCGGATCGAGTGGCGGATTTTAGCCGGGCTAATCCGAGGCGGTACCTCGGCCGATCAGATCAGGTTATGGACGAGGCGCTAGTGATGATGACGGCGACCTCACCGAGTAGATAGCTTCTATGCTAGATTTTAGCCGATGCTTATTTCCATCATGTTGTATTTTGCTTTCAGTTGTACCTTAATCAAGTTGTATCGACTACTAGTTTATCTTCGATTTTATATTCTGTTGTATGAACTCATTCGAGTGTATTCAATTTTCACATCAATAAATATACTTTTTCTACTTATTCTATGTCTTGTGTATTGTTGTTGTGATATAACTTGTTATATGCGAGTACTTATTAAAATCATTCCTTTCTCGAATTGTAGCTAAACTACGGATACATGGCCGAAACCGTGGACGCGGAGACCCCTCCGTGTTCCCGAAGGTATGAGGACGCACCCAGGAACGAGTACCCTCTCCCGAACTACCACCACCTCCTCCGCTTGATCGCAGGAGATAACTTGTGATAATAGCCCCGCAAATGATACTAGTCTTCATGAGGCAACAAGCGAGCCTCAATGGCGTATTTCGAGCCCTCTAAAGAGGCGAATGATCACACTCTGGAGCGATTCTTGCGATTTGACCCCCGGCTTTCTTAGGAGAGCCCGATGATTTAAAGCGGGAAGAATGGATTGGGAAAATGGAGAATATCTTCAATGCTCTCCAATACTCGGGGAACAAAGGTTACGCTCGCCGTGTTCCGACTAGAATCGGCCTGCTAGAGATTGGTGGCGAGCTTGTTGAGAAAATGGGACCAGGACCAAGTAGATAAGACATGGGAAAATTTCTGGCCGAATTCAATGAGCAAAATATATTCCCAAGTCGTGAAGGAGGCACGCCTGGGATGAGTTCTATAGGTTGAGACAGGGAACATGTACGCCCAGCCCGATTAGTCGAGTTTCATCGATTGTCCAAATACGCTCCGGGGACAATCAAGATGTAAGAGGACAAATTATATAAGTTCACACGGATCAAGCTAGAACTTCAAAAGCGAGCGACTTTTTTCCGTCGAAATGACAACCTACTCGATCGCGGTAAAAGCTCTCCACATCGAGTCGGGATCGAACCGTATTGGACAAAGGTTCAAGCAGAGTAGGCCATCAAACAGTCTCAAGAGGACAAGTTAATGAGACGGATAAAGGAAAAGGACCAGTACAGAAAAAGCCGAGTCAAGTGTGTACACATTGCAAACCGGCATATCGCTAACGATGTTGGCGTAAACAGGAAGGTGTTTACGTTGTGGTAGTGATCAGCACCAATCAAGGATTGCCCGAAATACGAAGACCAGGACCAAACAGTGCAACCACGAAAGGCGGGTAACGGCTAGGGTAACGGGCAAGGATGCCCGCTCGAGCATTTGCACTAGTCGGACATGAGGCTCCAGAAGCAACAGACGTGGTGGAAGGTACACTTCTAGTATCTAGCCACTACACTAAAGTACTATTTGACCCTGGATCAACGCATTCATTTGTCGCACCACATTTTGTACACAAGTTGCATGCATGCATGGAACATATGCCTATAGGTCTAGAAGTATCAACTCATATGGGCGCAAGCCAGATAACAGATATTATCTATAATGCATGCGAAATTAAGATTGATGAGATAAATTTTCCTGCCGATTTGATCTTATTACCTATATCCGAATACGACATAATTTTGGGGATGAACTGGTTGTCTGCACACCATGCACAAATGGACTGCCATCGCAAGTCCATTAAGCTATGTGAACCCGGTAAGCCCGAAGTAGAAATTTCGGGAAGAGCACGAGTTAAGATTGCCTCAATCATTTCAGCAATGAAAGCGAGGAAGGCGATCACTAGAGGGGCACAAGGGTACTTGGCGTTTGTAATTAACAAACCTAAGGTTGAGACACAAATTAATCAAGTATCTATAGTATCGGAATATACAAATGTATTTCCACAAGTACTCACCACTATCCCTCCAGATAGGGAAGTCGAGTTCACCATCGGTATTACCGGGGAACCGCCCGATCGCGTAACGCCGTATAGAATGGCTCTGTTGAGTTACAAGAGTTGAAGACACAATTACGTGTTTTTTGATGGATGTGAGATTTATCCAGACCAAGACGTCTCTCCTCGGGGAGCACCGGTACTATTCGTCAAGAAGAAGGATGGCACATTAAGACTGTGTATAGATTATTGCGGTCTTAATAGCGTGACCATCAAGAACAAATACCCCCTCCCGAGGATAGACGAACTGTTTGATCAACTTCAAGGAGCGACGGTGACTCGAAGTTTGATTTACAATAAGGATATTATCAGCTAAAGATCCGTGAAGAAGACGTTTCCAAAACGGCATTTCAGACCAGATATGGACACTATGAGTTTGTAGTTGTGAGACCCCGAATTTTAACGTGAGATTCGGTGTTATGTAGTGATTATTTATTTGGTTATATATCACAAACCTATTATTAATGAAACGCGCCGTCGATAATTTAGGAGTATATTCCAATCTTTAACCAAATATTTCACCTTATTCTATAATACACTCTCAATCAACTTCCAATTAATTTTGAGGAAGATACATATTTTTTATTCTTTCACATCCTTCTTATTATTTTTACCTCCTAAATATTTTTACACATATACTTACACATTTTATTTTTCCCAATTAAAAAAAAAAATCACCCCTTAACCCAAACTTTCGTCCATAGGGGGGGTATAAGGCAATGAAACCCATTTTTTTTTATGTTATTCCATCCTACCACATTTAAATACACCTTAATGGCCCCATTCAATAAATAAATACCAAAAAAAATAAAAGTTATCCTCCTACTCACAAAACACTTTCGGCTATAGCATCTTTAGGAGGGAATCCAACTAATTTTTTTTTATTTTATCTTCCAAAAAGCTCATGTCTAATTATTGAACACAAAACAAAAATATTTTTTTCCCACACACAACCACAATTTTTCGGCTATTAGGCCAAAAAGGGAGAAAATTTATTTTTTTTTTTCTTTACACTTCCCCACTACTCTTTCACTTGGACAAAACAAATTCTCCCAACTCTTAAACATAATTCTCTCCAAGGCAAAACACCAAAAACTCCTCCATCTTGAAGCATAAGACCGCAAATTTCCAAGCCAAGGTGAGAAAATTGTGGTTTAGTATTTTTTTCTCTTGACATCATGAAGAATTAAATTTTGACTCAAGGATATGAATTTTGGAGCTTAGGGGCTGACCTAAACCATCTCAAGTTGAAGTTAGAGGCTTGAAGGAAAATTTCTATTTTTGAGACTACTTGAAGACATTAAGGTGAGTAGAATCAGTTGGTCCTAGTATATTTTCTTTAGACTTGAGACTTTAATTTTAACACCAAAATATGATTTAGATACCATTTAGGGGCTGATCTTCAAGAGTTTGAGTCAAGAAGTTGATTCAAGAAAGAAGATTACATTTTAGATCAACCCGAGAAACTACTACGAGGTGGGTGGAAACATCCTTTCAACTTCTAGGTGTTTTACTTAAAAATGCATGTAGTAATTTGATTTTGAACACTTGAGATATATATTATGTATTGCATGCTATTTTCTTGTATCAAGTTGGAAAAATTCTCAAGTGTTGCTAAAAAAAATGCGATTTTATCGAAAAATAGGGCATACATGCACACTTTATTATTATACTTGATGAAATTTTGTATGAGAAGGATATGTATGTGTATGACTCTTGAAATCTATGTTTTGAATGACTAATAACCTGGACAAGTCGAGCATAATTGATTAAATTTCAATTTTTGGACTAAAAATGCAAAAATGGAAAGTTGGTGGACTTAATTGCAAGAAAATAAAACTTAAGGGACCCCTCTGTAATTTTCGATTTTGGGACTGAACTCAGGTTCAAAAATTATGTTTTGACATTTTAATAAAGTTTTAAGAGTTTTTAGATAAATAAAAACAACCCTTAAAAGCCCAAGGACTAGATTGTAAAATTTTAGAAGTTTAAGGGCTATTTTGCAATTTTCGAAACTGTACCAGACCCTAATTTTAAAATTTGAAATTTTAACTCTTAAGTGACTGGAAATAACATATTTTAAGTGTATTCCAAAAATCCAAGTGTTTAGAGCTTGGAGAGTAATTTTATAAAACTTGAGGGACCAAAGTGTAAAAGATTAAACTTGAGGACCCAAATGAAATTTCCAGGACTTATGCAGCCCATACACCTGGAAATACTAATTTAACTGTAACTTAATTATATTTTGGACCAAAGGTTTAAATTTCATAACAATTGGACCCCTAAAAGCCTTAAAGGCAATTATTTCAAAATGGGACAAAAATGAGATTTTCAAACGTTAAGGGGCCTATACTTATTTATTTTTAAAACTATTTTTGTCCCAGTATTCCACGGACCTTAGTGACATTTTCCAACTGGAATCACATTAAAATCCCTTCAGTGTTGTGAGTTCCAATTATTTTAAACTTAAGGACCGAAATGACAATTTTAACAAATTTGGGGCTAATGTGAGAATTTTATAAAAACTCGACCTCAAAGTTTTAAAAACCTGAATCTCTGAACAATTTAGAGAATTTAAGAACCGACCTCATAATTTTTCAAGGTCGGGACATTTATTTATTCAATTTTTAACCCCAAAAGAATTAGTTTTTACAAAACGGGGCTAATTGAAAATTTTCTTTTTAACAAGGACCTAACTCAAATTATTTTTATTTTAAAGAAATAGCCCTGGACCCTCTGACTTTAATTATTTATTATAATATTTTATTTTCTCAAAAATCCCTTGTCTTATCGGACCGTCTTGACCAAATAATACACGATCGTGAGGCGACTTTCGTCTTGCGATTTCAAATCTATAACTTGGGATGTATGTTCCACCTAATCTTTCAAGATATCGAAGATTGCTTATCCTCCCGATAATTATCTTCATCCAAATAACTCCACCAACGCCATGATTGCCTTGCGCAAATTTTTGAAAACTTTCCTAAAATGCTTCCCTGAATCAATAATACTCATTGCCTGGTTGACTACGAACGCGTGTACTTACTTTCTGCCTGAGTCAACTTGGTGTGTCGAGCTCACAATCGGAATGGATACATCGGGGATGGAACAAGGCAGCTCATTTGCTATTCCACTCTCCGGCCCCCATCGCCCTAATCCCCAATCGAGGGACGAGTTTGTCCAGGGAAGCGGGTCGTAGTATTTGAGGTATAATCATGATTATGACAGATCCGAGCCTTGCTAGCTCCAACGTGGATTTTGTCTTTGCCTATGGAGCAATAAGGTGACAGTCTTAGACCATCATGAACGGGAGTTACAAGGAAGAACGAAGGAATCGTTTGTATCGATCCACACGATTCCGGAGTTGAACGGAACGTTTGGTTGGCGCTACACTTGATGCGGAACCGCTACTTGTAATGCATGGGTTGGCGCTACACTTGAGACGCAACCACTAATTGTCTTGCATGGGATTGGCGCTACACTTGACGCAATCCTCATGTCCGCTTGAATCATCGTGCTGTGTGACCACGAACTATTTCTTAAACTATATAAATATTTTACTTAATATATATTTATCACGATGCTTGTGGGCTATGTATGAAAACATGCATCATACCTCACGCGTTTTCATACAACCGTTTTCTCGCATTAACTATATATATCGCCACACTTGCACCACGATCACCCCATCCACCGAGATTTCTCGTCTCACTCCCTCCCGTTTTCTAACCTTTAGATGAAGAGTACGTTGAAGACGTCGAACCTACCCGCATTGAATTCCTCTTTGTTGATGTGGAGCGACACTCCTTTTACTTTTATTGTTGTTAGACTTTTCATTTTGTTCTGTTTGACTGTAAGTTAAATTCGGATAATCTATTGGGTTGTATTCGGATTCCGTCGGACCTTAAGATGTAATTTGTACTTGTGTGTATTTTATTCCCATTTGCATTAGACTCTATTTCACTTGGAGTTTGTATCATTGGTTTAGACTATTGAATTATTTTGTTTAAGTGATTGATCGTTGTCGCGTCGCGTTTGGGGCGTGACAGTTATGGTATCAGAGCTCGGCTAGTAAGATGGAAACTTACACCGAGCTGACCCAGGATAGGTTTCTCTGACCTTGGATTAGGTACCACTACTAGATGACCTAAGTTGAATCTTGGATGAATATTTGAACTCTTTTGGGTTGTTATAGTGTTAAGATATCCGGATATTCCTCTATTTGGATGTTAGGTGATTTAGAAAATCCGTGATTTAGAGATTATAATGCCTAATATGGTGAGACTCGAAGAAAATGAGGATATCTCTTGAGAAGTATATGATTTGGATGTGATATATTATGGGATCTAGACACCTAATGATATTACTTTGGAAAAATGATAGTAGGGGAATCACTAAGTATATTGATCAATGATAATACACTTGTGTTATTCATTCTCAAGTACTTGCACAAGCTTAAGTAAGGGAATTTGACTTGTGGTTTAGGTATCACGGATAAGATACATTAAGGATGTGACTATTATACGATCTCGACTAGATATTACAACTAAATATCCCCTCCCGAGAATAGACGAACTATTGGATCAACTTCAACTAGCGACGGTGTACTCGAAGTTTGATTTACAACAAGGATATTATCAACAAGATCCGTGAAGAAGCGTTTCCAAAACGGCATTTCAAACAGGATATAGACACTACGAGTTTGTAGTGATGCCTTTGTCGATTTAATGCACCAGCAGCGTTTATGGATCGATGCATCGAGTCTTTCAACCTTATTTGGATCAATTCGTAGTGATATTCATTGATAACATACTCGTATACTCTAAGTCTAGAGAAGAGCATGAACATCATCTGAAAATTATTTTGGAGACACTACGAGAGCACAAGCTGTATGCCAAATTCAGCAAGTGCGAATTTTGGCTTAGTGAAGTCGCATTCTTGGGACACATAGTATCCGACCTTTGGGATCGCGTGGATCCTTCAAGGTACTGAGGCAGGTGGTTGAATGGAAACAAGAATCAGAATGCGAGGGAGATCGAAGTTTCTTGGCTGGATATTATCAAAGATTTATCCAGGATTTCTCCAAGATAGCCGGACCACTCACTCGACTAACCCAGAAGCATGTCAAGTTTGAGTGGAATGATAAGTGTGAGACTAGTTTCCAAGAGCTGAAGAAACGACTTACTACAACTACAGTCTTAGCCTTCCAAAGGGAACAAAAATACTTTGTCGTCTATAGTGATGCATCACAGGAAAGGACTAGGAGCAGTGCTCATGCAGGAAGGAAAGGTCATCGCTTATACATCACAAAAGCTCAAGCCGTATGAGACCAATTACCCAACGCATGACTTGGAATTGGCAGCGACAGTATTCACATTAAAGAAATGGAGGCACTATCTCCACGGAGCAACATTCACGATTTTCACAGATCACAAGAGCTTGAAGTATATATTCTCTCAGAAAGACCTCAATCAGAGGCAACGAAGATGGATGGAGTTAATTGAGGACTATCACTTTGATATTTAATACCATCCCAGGAAAGTTAACGTAGTAGCTGACGCCTTGAGCAGAAAGGCGAGTTTAGCCAGACTAATGATTCGAGAGTGGAAATCATTAGAAGAGATGAACACTTGGAATCCGACGAGAACCAATACTCATATTTCATATGCTAACATTTCTATTAAACCCGATCTGCTGAACGAGATCAAGAAAGCACAGAGAACAGATGTGCATCTTCAAAAACTAAAAGAAAAGATACTTAAGGGAGAGAGTTCAGAATTCTTGGTACATGAAGATGGAATTACTAGATTCCAAAAAAAAAAAAATCAAGTTTGTGTACTTAGGAGTGACGAGCTTGATTAGGAATAGAATCCTCAGAGGCACACCGCTTGAAATACACTATACAACCTGGAGAAAACAAGATGTATAAGGACTTGAAACGGAATTATTGGTGGGTAAACATGAAGAACCAGGTAGTGGAGTTCGTTGCGAGATGTTTGACTTGTCAACGAGTAAAAGCGGAATACCAACGACCATCTGGTTTATTACAACCATTGAGAATTCCTGAGTGGAAATAGGAACACATAATGATGAACTTTGTGATGGATCTACCAAGGACCAAAAGAGGTTATGATGTTATATGGGTAGTCGTAGACCGACTCATGAAATCTGCACACTTCTTACCCATGAAGAAAATCGAAAGCTTGCGGAAACTCACGCAGATTTATATCCGAGAGATCATTCAACTGCATGGAGTGCCAGTTGACATTGTGTCAGACAGAGACCGAGGTTCGTCTCCAGATTCTGGAAGTGCTTGCACCAGAAATTGGGTACCTCGCTAAGTTTCAGCACAACAGCACATCCACAAACTAATGGCCAGTCTGAGTGAACGATTCAAACCCTGGAAGATATGTTGCGAGCCTGCACGTTGGATTTCCAAGAAAGTTGGGATTAAATGCGTACCATTAGCCAATTCGCCTATAATAATGACTATCGAGGCCACATTGGGATGGCACCTACGAAGCCTTGCGGGTGAAAGTGTAGATCTCCACTACACTTTGGGAGATTGATGACCAATGGACTCCAAAAGAGAAACGAAAGTCGCCCTCGATTCCAAAGTACTTAGTTCAGGAGGCCATAGAGAAGGTCAAGCTGATCAAGGAACGGATCCGCACAGCTTAGAGCCACCAAAAGAGTTACGCAGACAAGAGAAGAAAGGACTTAGAATTTGAAGTCGGAGATGAAGTATTTCTCAGACTCTCTCCACGGAAAGGATTGATCAATCCAAAGAAAGGAGGCAAGTTGAGTCCGAGATATATTGGACCTTACAAGATTTTGCAGAGGATCGGGAAGTTGGCCTACCGACTCGAGTTACCGGCACAGTACGCGGGAATGCACGATGTATTCCATGTATCGAGATTGAAAAAGTACCAACCGGATCCCGAACATATTATCACTCGTGATGCTCCTCCTCTAATGGAAAATTTATCTTACACCGAGAAACCAATCAGAATCATTGACCAGTGCACGTCGGTTGCGTGAAATGAGAGATTCCAATGGTTAAAGTGGTATGGCGGAATCACAACCGAGACGAAGACGCAACGTGGGAGATGGAAGAAGACATGAGGAATCAATATCCATAATTGTTCTAAAGAGAATTTGGGGACCAAATTCTTTTAAGGAGGGGTGAATGTGAGACCCCGAATTTTAACGTGAGATTCGGTGTTATGTAGTGATTATTTATTTGGTTATATATCACAAACCTATTATTAATGAAACGCGCCGTCGATAATTTAGGAGTATATTCCAATCTTTAACCAAATATTTTACCTTATTCTATAATACACTCTCAATCAACTTCCAATTTATTTTGAGGAAGATACATATTTTTTATTCTTTCACATCCTTCTTATTATTTTTACCTCCTAAATATTTTTACACATATACTTACACATTTTATTTTTCCCAATTAAAAAAAAAAAATCACCCCTTAACCCAAACTTTCGTCCATAGGGGGGGTATAAGGCAATGAAACCCATTTTTTTATGTTATTCCATCCTACCACATTTAAATACACCTTAATGGCCCCATTCAATAAATAAATACCAAAAAAATAAAAGTTATCCTCCTACTCACAAAACACTTTCGGCTATAGCATCTTTAGGAGGGAATCCAACTAAATTTTTTTTTTTATTTTATCTTCCAAAAAGCTCATGTCTAATTATTGGACACAAAACAAAAATATTTTTTTCCCCACACACAACCACAATTTTCGGCTATTAGGCCAAAAAGGGGAGAAAATTTATTTTTTTTCTTTACACTTCCCCACTACTCTTTCACTTGGACAAAACAAATTCTCCCAACTCTTAAACATAATTCTCTCCAAGGCAAAACACCAAAAACTCCTCCATCTTGAAGCATAAGACCGCAAATTTCCAAGCCAAGGTGAGAAAATTGTGGTTTAGTATTTTTTTCTCTTGACATCATGAAGAATTAAATTTTGACTCAAGGATATGAATTTTTGGAGCTTAGGGGCTGACCTAAACCATCTCAAGTTGAAGTTAGAGGCTTGAAGGAAAATTTCTATTTTTGAGACTACTTGAAGACATTAAGGTGAGTAGTAATCAGTTGGTCCTAGTATATTTTCTTTAGACTTGAGACTTTAATTTTAACACCAAAATATGATTTAGATACCATTTAGGGGCTGATCTTCAAGAGTTTGAGTCAAGAAGTTGATTCAAGAAAGAAGATTACATTTTAGATCAACCCGAGAAACTACTACGAGGTGGGTGGAAAAATCCTTTCAACTTCTAGGTGTTTTACTTAAAAATGCATGTAGTAATTTGATTTTGAACACTTGAGATATATATTATGTATTGCATGCTATTTTCTTGTATCAAGTTGGAAAAATTCTCAAGTGTTGCTAAAAAAAATGCGATTTTATCGAAAAATAGGGCATACATGCACACTTTATTGTTATACTTGATGAAATTTTGTATGAGAAGGATATGTATGTGTATGACTCTTGAAATCTATGTTTTGAATGACTAATAACCTGGACAAGTCGAGCATAATTGATTAAATTTCAATATTTGGACTAAAAATGCAAAAATGGAAAGTTGGTGGACTTAATTGCAAAAAAATAAAACTTAAGGGACCCCTCTGTAATTTTCGATTTTGGGACTGAACTCAGGTTCAAAAATTATGTTTTGACATTTTAATAAAGTTTTAAGAGTTTTTAGATAAATAAAAACAACCCTTAAAAGCCCAAGGACTAGATTGTAAAATTTTAGAAGTTTAAGGGCTATTTTGCAATTTTTGAAACTGTACCAGACCCTAATTTTAAAATTTGAAATTTTAACTCTTAAGTGACTGGAAATAACATATTTTAAGTGTATTCCAAAAATCCAAGTGTTTAGAGCTTGGAGAGTAATTTTATAAAACTTGAGGGACCAAAGTGTAAAAGATTAAACTTGAGGACCCAAATGAAATTTCCAGGACTTATGCAGCCCATACACCTGGAAATACTAATTTAACTGTATCTTAATTATATTTTGGACCAAAGGTTTAAATTTCATAACAATTGGACCCCTAAAAGCCTTAAAGGCAATTATTTCAAAATGGGACAAAAATGAGATTTTCAAAAGTTAAGGGGCCTATACTTATTTATTTTTAAAACTGTTTTTGTCCCAGTATTCCACGGACCTTAGTGACATTTTCCAACTGGAATCACATTAAAATCCCTTCCGGGTTGTGAGTTCCAATTATTTTAAACTTAAGGACCGAAATGACAATTTTAACAAATTTGGGGCTAATGTAAGAATTTTATAAAAACTCGACCTCAAAGTTTTAAAAACCTGAATCTCTGAACAATTTAGAGAATTTAAGAACCGACCTCATAATTTTTCAAGGTCGGGACATTTATTTATTCAATTTTTAACCCCAAAAGAATTAGTTTTTACAAAACGGGGCTAATTGAAAATTTTCTTTTTAACAAGGACCTAACTCAAATTATTTTTATTTTAAAGAAATAGCCCTGGACCCTCTGACTTTAATTATTGATTAAAATATTTTATTTTCTCAAAAATCCCTTGTCTTATCGGACCGTCTTGACCAAATAATACACGATCGTGAGGCGACTTTCGTCTTGCGATTTCAAATCTATAACGGGATGTATGTTCCACCTAATCTTTCAAGATATCGAAGATTGCTTATCCTCCCGATAATTATCTTCATCCAAATAACTCCACCAACGCCATAATTGCCTTGCGCAAATTTTTGAAAACTTTCCTAAAATGCTTCCCTGAATCAATAATACTCATTTGCCTGGTTGACTACGAACGTGTACTTACTTTCTGCCTCGAGTCAACTTGGTGTGTCGAGCTCACGACTCGGAATGGATACGTCGGGGATGGAACAAGGCAGCTCGGCTGCTATTCCATTCTCGGCCCCATCGCCCTAATCCCGCAGGCGAGGGACAGAGTTTGTCTAAGGGAAGCGGGTCGTAGTACTTGAGGTATAATCATGATTATGACAGATCCGAGCCTTGCTAGCTCCAACGTGGATTTTGTCTTTGCCTATGGAGCAATAAGGTGACAGGTCTTGGACCATCATGAACGGGGAGTTACAAGGAAGAACGAAGGAATCGCTGTCTGATCCACACGATTCCGGAGTTGAACTAACGCGTTTGGTTGGCGCTACACTTCGAAGACGCAACCGCTACTTGTAATGCATGGGTTGGCGCTACACTTGATGACGCAACCACTAATTGTCTTGCATGGGATTGGCGCTATACTTGAGACGCAATCCTCCCGTCTCGCTTGAATCATCGTGCTGTGTGACCACGAACTATTTCTTAAACTATATAAATATATTACTTAATATATATTTATCACGATGCTTGTGGGCTATGTATGAAAACATGCATCATACCTCACGCGTTTTCATACAACCGTTTTTCTCGCATTAACTATATATATCGCCACACTTGCACACGATCACCCCATCCACCGAGATTTCTGTCTCACTCCTCCCGTTTTCTAACCTTTAGATGAAGAGTACGTTGTAGACGTCGAACCTACCACATATTGAATTCCTACTGTTGATGTGGAGCGACACTCCTTTTACTTTTATTGTTGTTAGACTTTTCATTTTGTTCTGTTTGGACTGTAAGTTAAATTCGGATAATCTATTGGGTTGTATTCGGATTCCGTCGGACCTTAAGATGTAATTTGTACTTGTGTGTATTTTATTCATTGCATTAGACTCTATTTCACTTGGAGTTTGTATCATTGGTTTAGACTATTGAATTATTTCTGTTTAAGTGATTGATCGTTGTCGCGTCGCGTTTGGGGCGTGACAGTAGTGATGCCTTTCGGTCTGACAAATGCACCAGCAGCATTTATGGATCTAATGCATCGAGTTTTTCAACCTTATTTGGATCAATTCGTAGTGATATTCATTGATGACATACTCGTATACTCTAAGTTTAGAGAAGAGTATGAACGTCATCTGAAAATTGTTTTGGAGACACTACGAGAGCACAAGTTGTATGCCAAATTCAGCAAGTGCGAATTTTGGCTTAGTGAAGTCGCATTTTTGGGACACATAGTATCAAACAGGATCGCCGTAGATCCTTGGAGGTACTGAGACGGTGGTTGAATGGAAACAACCAGAGTCAGAATTAACGGATATCGAGAAGTTTCTTAAGACCGGGGTGGATATTATCGAAGATTTATCCAGAATTTCTCCAAGATAGCCGGACCACTCACTCGACTAACCCAGAAGCAAGTCAAGTTTGAGTGGAATGACAAGTGTGAGACTAGTTTCCCAGAGTCTGTAATGGAGATCAGAAGTTTCTTAGGACTAGTTTCCAGTCCTAGCCCTTCCAAAAGGAACAGAAAACTTTGTCGTCTATAGTGATGCATCAAAGGAGAGACTAGAAGCAGTGCTCATGCAGGAAGGAAAAGTCATTGCTTATGCATCACGAAAACTCAAGCCGTATGAGGCTAATTACCCTACGCATGACTTGGAATTGGCAGCGATAGTGTTCGCGTTAAAGAAATGGAGACACTATTTATACGGAGGAACATTCACGGTTTACATAGATCATAAGAGCCTAAAGTATATATTCTCTCAGAAGGATCTCAATTTGAGGCAACGGAGATGGATGGAGTTAATAGAAGACTATCACTTTGATATTCAATACCATCCCCGGGAAAGCTAACGTAGTAGCGACGCCCGAGAAAAGGCGAGTTTAGTCAGACTAATGATTCGAGAGTGGAAATCATTAGAAGAGTTGAGCACTTGGAATCCGACAAGGACCAATACTCACATTTCATGTGCTAACATATCTGTTAAACCCGACCTACTGAACGAGATCAAAGCAGCACAAGAGACAGATGTGCAACTTCAAAGATTGAAAGAGAAGATACTTAAAGGAGAAGGATCAGAATTCTCGGTACATGAAGATGGGATCTTCAGATTTTGGAATTGAGTTTGTGTACCGAGTGACGAGCAGATTAGGAGCAGAATTCTAGCAGAAGCACACCGTTCGAAATACACTATACACCCTGGAGGAAACAAGATGTATAAGGACTTGAAACGACATTTCTGGTGGGTGAACATGAAGAACCAAGTAGCAGAGTTCGTTGTGAGATGTTTGACTTGTCAACGAATAAAAGCAGAACACCAACGACCATCTGGTTTATTACAACCATTGAGAATTCCCGAGTGGAAATGGGAACACATAACGATGGACTTCGTGATGGATCTACCGAGAACTAGATGAGGCGATGATGTTATATGGGTAGTCGTAGACCGACTCACGAAATCTGCACACTACTTACCCTTGAAGAAAACCGAAGCCTTGCGAGAAACTTGCGCAAATTTACATCGAGAGATCATTCGATTGCATGGAGTGCCGGTCGACATAGTGTCGGACAGAGACCCGAGGTTTGTCTCCAGTTCGGAAATGCTTACATGAGGAATTGGGTACCTCGCTAAGTTTCAAAGACAAAGAAGACATCCGCAAACCGATGGCGATCGAGCGAACAATTCAAACCCTGGAAGACATGTTGCGAGCCCGCACATTCGATTTCAAGGAAGTTGGGATTCGCACTTACCATTGGCCGAGTTCGCTTATAATAACAATTATCGGCCACGATTGGGATGGCACCCTACGAAGCCTTGTATGGGACGAAAGTGTAGATCCCCTCTACACTTTGGGAGATTGATGACCAATGGACTCCGAACGAGAAACGGAATTCACCCTCGATTCCAAAGGTCGACTTAGTTCAGGAAGCCATGGAGAAGGTCAAGTTGATCAAAGAACGGATCCGTACAGCTCAGAGCCGCCAAAAGAGTTACGTGGACAAGAGGAGAAAGGACTTGGAATTTGAAGCCGGAGAAGAAGTATTTCTCAGACTCTTGCCACGAAAAGAATTGATCAACCCAAAGAAAGGAGGTAAATTAAGTCCGAGATATATTGGACCTTACAAGATTTTGCAGAGAATCGGAAAGTTGGCCTACCGACTAGAGTTACCGGCACAGTATGTGGGAATGCACGATGTATTCCATATATCGAGATTGAAAAAGTATCAACCAGATCCTGAGCACATCATCACTCGTGATGCTCCTCCTCTAATGGAGAATCATTGACCAGCAGATACGTCAGTTGCGTAACAGAGAGATTCCAATGGTTAAAGTTGTATGGCGGAATCACAACTAAGACGAAGACGCAACATGGGAGATGGGAGAAGACATGAGAAATCAATATCCAGAGCTATTCTAAAGAGAATTTGGGGACCAAATTCTTTTAAGGAGGGGAGAATGTGAAGCCCCGATTTTTATTCGATCATGTACTTGTTTCGTATCGTTTTTGTATTAATTTGACTATTTTACCGCGTCGCTTTGACGGGTAGATATTAATGATAAATATATTTTGCATTTAATTCTTTTAATTTCTATTTGTGATCATAATCATTTATTAATTTTAATTCGCATTTATGATCACTTGGTTGATCATCATTATTATTATTGGTGTATTATTAGTCACCTTAGAATTTTAAGAGACTATTTATTTTAGGGATTATAATTTATAGAATTAAGAATTCAATTTAGATTAAGTGATCATGAGACTTATAAGTGATCAAGGAAATCACTAATTATTTTGGAGATTGATATTTATTCATCTATTATCATCAATTTTGAAGAAAAAAATATGGAATTACCAAAATACCCTTAGGGGGACGGCATTGGTGTATTTTTTTGGTGTAGAAATATCTCCCAACTCTTGTACATGTACACCTTGTGTATTCCTCTTGTGTATTTATACACCATTAATTCAAACCTACATCTTAAAATAATCCCACCATTTCAATCATCCAATTGGTCAAAAAAGACCAAATTAAAAATTTCCCCTAAGCTTAGTATTTTGGCCCATTGTCCCTAATAAAGATACCTAAATATTACTTTCTTCCCTAATTCCCTCAATTATTACTCTAACTTATCATTTAATCAAAACAAAACAAAATTTTTATTCTTCCCATTTCATTTCACCAATACCAAATTTCTTCTAAGTCTTGTAATTCCTCTTACCTCTCTCTAAAAATCCTCCTACATCTCTCTACCTATTCTTCATCTTCTTCACTAACACTTAACCAAAACTTCAAGAATTCATCTCCCATTTTCTTCAAAAATTCGAACCATATACACTACACAAGGTAAGAAATTTTCTTCTTCAATCTATTCTTATACCTTCTAGCTCACCTCTTTCACCTTCTAATTTAAGTTTGATTTTTGAATTTGAGGTATACCTAGAAGACCTTTGAAGAAGTTAAGAGACTAGTCATCTTGAAGAAAAATTGTGAAGAAGTTGGACTATAAGGTAAGAAATGAAATTTTTAGTACACTTTCTTCTTCTCTTTCTATTTTCCAAATTTTTACACTCCATTTTCATTTTTGGAGTTTTAGGGGCTGACCTTGGTGGTTGACATTAAGGGTGACCAAAACCTTATACTTGGAAGCCATTCTAGTCACATTTTACTCACTACACAAGGTAAGTGTAGTATTTCCAATTTTCTCACTATCTTCTTCTTTTCCCTAAATTTTTAACCACATTCTTATAACTCCTATATTTTTTTGATATTCCTTGACTTAGGGGCTGACCTAAGTCATTCCTTCATCGAGAGAGATTTTTCCCATTTTCACCAACAAACCGATCTTTAAGGTGGGTGGAAAAATCCTTTCAACTTCTAGGTGTTTTAAATTGAAAATATGCATGTAGTATTTTGTTATTGAGCACTTGAGATATATATTATGTATTGCATGCTATTTTCTTGTATCAAGTTGGAAAAATTCTCAAATGTTGCTCAAAAATACGATTTATCGAAAAATAGGGCATACATGTACACTTTATTGTTATATTTGATGAAATTTTGTATGAGAAGGATATGTATGTGTATGACTCTTTAAATCTATGTTTTGAATGATTTATAACTTGGACAAGTCGAGCATAATTGATTAAATTTCAACTTTTGGACTTAAAATGCAAAAATGGAAAGTTGGTGGACTTAATTGCAAGAAAATAAAACTTAAGGGACTCCTCTGTAAATTTCAATTTTTGGGACTGAACTCAGGTTCAAAAATTATGTTTTGACATTTTAATAAAGTTTTAAGAGTTTTTAGATAAATAAAATCAACCCTTAAAAGCCCAAGGACTAGATTGTAAAATTTGAGAAGTTTAAGGGCTATTTTGTAAATTTCGAAATTGTACCAGACCCTAATATTAAAATTTGAATTTTTAACTCTTAAGGGACTGGAAATAACATATTTTAAGTGTATTCCAAAAATCCAAGTGTTTAGAGCTTGGAAAGTAATTTTATAAAAATTGAGGGACCAAATTGTAAAAGATTAAACTTGAGGACCAAAATACAATTTCCAGGACTTATGCAGTCCATGCACCTGGAAATACTAATTTCACTATAACATAATTATACCTTGGACCCAAGGTTCAAATTTCATAACAATTGGACCCCTAAAAGCCTTAAAGGTAATTATTTCAAAATGGGACAAAAATGAAACTTTCAAAAGTTAAAGGACCTAAACTTATTTCTTTTAAAAACTGATTTTGTCCCAATATCCCACTAACCATAGTGATATTTTCCAACTGGAGTCACATTAAAAGCCCTTCCGGTTTGTGAGTTCCAATTATTTTAAACTTAGAGCCCGAAATGGCAATTTTAACAAATTTAGGGCCAATATGAGAATTTTATAAAAAACTCAACCTCAAAACTTCAAAAACCTGAATCCTGAACAATTTGGAGAATTTAGGAACTGACCTCATAATTTTTCAAGGTCGGGATATTTATTTATTCAATTTTTAACCCCAAAAGTATTGATTTTTACAAAACGGGGCTAAATTGTAAAATTTCTTTTATCAAGGACCTAACTCAAATTATTATTTTTCTTTTACTAAAACAGCCCTGGACCCTCTGACTTTAATTCTTAATTAAAATATTTTATTTTCTCAAAAACTCCTTGACTTATCGGACCGCCTTGACCGATTAATACCCGATCGTGGGCGACTTCCTCGTCTTGCGATTTGAATTTATAACGGGACTTATGTTCCACCTAATCTTTCAAGATATCGAAGATTTCTTATCCTCCCGATAATCATCTTCATCCAAATAACTCCACCAACGCCATAATTACCTTACGCAAATTTTGAAACTTTTTATGAACTCGCTTCCCAAAATATACTTGATTGCTGGTTGACTACCGAACGTGTATTTAATTTCTTGCTTGAGTCAACTTGGTGTGTCGAGCTCACAATCAGAATGGATACGTCGGGGGATGGAACCGGCAGCTCATTTTGCTATTCCACTCTTCCCCCATCGTCCTAATCCCGCAACCGAGGGACGGAGTTTGTCCAAGGGCGGGTCGTAGTACTTGAGGTATAATCATGATTATGACAAATCCGAGCCTTGCTAGCTCCACCGTGGATTTCGTCTTTGTCTCACGGAGCGATAAGGTGACAGGTCTTGGACCATCTTACTCGGGAGTTACAAGGAAGAACGAAGGAATCGTTGTCGATCCACACGATTCGGAGTTAATCGGACCGTTTGGTTGGCGCTACAAACCGTGACGCAACCGCTTACTTGTATTGCATAGGTTGGCGCTACAAATCCCGCACGCAAACCGCTACTTGCCTTGCATAGGATTGGCGTTACAAATCCGTACACAATCCTTCCGATCGCTTGAACCATAGTGCATGCGTGACCACGAATCAATTTTCTTAAATCGTATAAGTATATTACATAAATATATTTTTCACGACTCTTGTGGACTGTGTGTGAATTCATGCATCATCTCTCACGCGTTTTCATACAACTAAATTTCTCGCATTAACTATATATATCGTCACACTTACACACGATCACCCCATTCACTGAGATTTCTGTCTCACTCCCTCCTGTTTTCTAACCTTTAGATGAAGAGTACGTTGAAGATGTCGAACCTACCACAGATTGAATCCCTACCATTGATGTGGAGCGACATTCCTTTTACTTTTACTGTTGTTGGACTCCTTCATTTTAATTCTGTTTGGACTGTAAGTTGAATTCGGATAATCTATTGGGTTGAATTCGGATAATCTATTGGGTTGTATTCGGATATCGTCAGACCTTAAGATGTAATTTGTACTTGTGTTTATTTTAATTCCGCTGCATTAGACTCTTTTCACTTGAAGTTTCGTATCATGGGTTTAGACTGATGATTTATCTCTGTTTAAGTGATTGATCGTTGTCGCGTCACATTTGGGGCGTGACAGGGGGAGGGATTATGATCATATGAGAACATATTTAAACAAGTTTGTGTTAGGAGATTGGATGAACAGGTAACCTAATAAGTAAAGATTTCAGCATTTTTATGCACCTTCTTCACCGTTCCAGTTTTGGTCCTTATCATTTTCCTGCAGCATGTTAAGTTTTGGTTCTTACCATTTTTCTGCATTTTTCTGCAGCTTCTTAAAATTAAAAAAAAATTGCTGATTTGAAAGTTCTGTTTTACAACTAATTTAAAAAAATATATATATGCAGAATTTCTGCAGAAATTCAAAAAACAGCGTTCCTAACACTGTTTTCACCTATTTTTTTAATTTTTTACGGCAATTTGTTAAATTAGTTTTAAATTAATATTAGTTTGTTAAATTAGCCGTATTCTAAGAATAAAACTAAACCCTACCATATATTAATGGGTATTAATTATAATCCTATAACAATCCCATATATGACAACAGATTGTTTTTGCATATATAACAATGTAGCAAAATAGGAAAACAAATTGTTTTTTATTAACAATCTCATCACGGTCACCTCTCTTCATTGTAATGGCTTAACAATCTTATCCATGATCACCTCTTCTTCTTATGTCATGAATTTATAACCATGATCATATCCTACAATCTCTTTTAACTCAGTATCCTCTCAATCTCCTATCTACAACTATTAACACACTATTACCACCATAGCTCCATAAACAATGAACAATACCGTTTCTTTTTATATTAGGGCACTTCCGCACTAATGACTATGATTTATTTATTTCAATGACTATAACCATCCACTACAATTATCTGACGAAATAACTACACAACTTTAGAATTCTCTATAATTTTTCTTTTTCAAAGTATCTGGATATTCAATTGCAATATTTATCTAGAATTTTTCTTCTTCAAAGTATCTAGATATTTTCTTAGGATATTTGTGGAGAAAATTTCTAGAACTTGGGTTTATTGCTCACTAATGGACTCGTATTTAATTTCTCAACTCAAAAAGTATTTTTAAAGCCCAATATAATTTTTTTTCAAATCAAATTTACTTTCCAGTGGAATTGGCCATCAACCACAAATAAATGAATAATTGTTACTGGGCCAGAGTTGGTAAGGAAATACGTTCCAATAACTAATAAGGATGGAGTGCACCAGAAAATCAAGCATGTGGAAACTTTTATAGGAGATGGGCTTGTAGTAGCAGAAGGTGAAAAATGTTGAAGACTAAGTGTAGGGGCGGAACCAGATTTCGACACTGAGGGGAGCCGATTTTTGCAGCCTATGCCAGATTTTTTGGCCGAATAGGCAAGCGCTTAGGCCCAATTGTTTGTCGACTAATCGGTCAAAATGATTTTTTGCACAAATTTTGGCAAAACCAGTTCTGCCTGGGGCTACCTAGGCCAATTTTTACAAGATTGATTCGTATCAAATACAATGTCAATATTCAACATGAAGTATCCCTAAATACATAATTACAACACACAATTGACATACTTTTTTCTTTTATACAAAAATAATTGGGGGCCAAATGTAATTAATCCAAATATTACATATAAAAAAATAAAAAATAAAAATATTGAGGGGGGGGCCCTTCCCACCTATGTAGGTCCGTCCCTGACTAATTGATGATGGCTAAAATCATAATTCTTTTTTTCGATATTCAATTGTTTATTCAATTCATTATTAATTAACCCATAAATATCATTAATTGGGCCAAGTCACTAGATAGAAAAGGTCCATTAGGCATCCTTTATCACATTAGGCCCAAGTCATTATTATAATGAGTCCACATCCCAACTATAAATAGTTCTTCTTTAATAATTTTTAATGAGTTACATTTTTATCTGCTCAATTCATGCGTTCTGAATTATTTTCCTACAACTTATGTATCGGATGGGCTTCACCTAGAAAACTCACAAGCCCTTTTAATCCTATTTGTGTGTTGTATGCCGATTTTCATCACGTGGATTGATCATTTGATTGAAGTCGGATACCCTTTACTCGAATACTCTTACAGGTAGTGAGCTATCTAGTTTTTAGCAGCATCACCAAGGAAACTAGCCAACCATGCTTTTCATGGAGAGAGCTTAAAGGTGGAATATTTGTCTGTGAAATGATAGAGTATACTCTATTACACAAACGAACTTGTGACGATTATAATGTGTTGATTTTTGGACTGCGATAACTAACAAGGGTTGAGCACCCCTCGTGCTCCTGTTTTATAAAAAAAAATCTTAGTTTAATAAGACTGAAATATTAAAGTTAAAGTATGATATTTTTGTTATTACATATCTTATTTTATATGTTAAATCAATTAAAATTTTATTTATAACATTAATTTTGTTATTTTTTTAAAAAAAATTATGAAAATACGAGGGTCCCATTTTTTTTTTTTTTTTGCTCCAGGCCCCTCGAGACCTAGGACCGACCCTGCCCAATATTATATTATTATTATGTAAGATCGAAAATTAAGAATTAATATAGATTTGAGAAATATTTTTAATGGAAAAATAAAAAGGTAAAATGAGATATTTCCAGTGAAATAAGACAACAATCATAATATATTTGATTGTTGTGGTTGTGGATCCCAATAATTTAATATAAGTAGCCAATTAGGAATATACTTGAGAATGCTTGTGACGGCAAAGTGAAACAATATATGAGATATTTCCAATGAAGTTTGGTAAAGGGGAAAACTATTTTTTTAGTCCAGTAAATTGGCCAATTAACTATAGAATTAATCCTTTTCTGAAATTCAATTTTGAATTATGCCAAATTAAGTTGGAATTTTTTTAGAGATTTGGTCATATGAGTTACTCAATTATATAACAATGTGGATTTATTTGAATGAACAATAAAAACACATCTTGGTATTTTGGTGAAATAAATTAATTTTTCTTTCATACATAAATTTTGGGAAAATTACAAAAAATACCCACTTTTTCCTGAAAAAGGATATTTTTACGTTTATTTGACTTTTGTACACTTTGTTTGATTTATGTACGCTCCGAGTGACTTTTCTTAAAAAAAAATTACGCTTTTGCCATTTTGTGTTTTCCGAGTAGTGCTGAAATATGTAAAAAACAATTATGAAACAGGGGCGGAGATGGGACGGGGATATAAATACTAATATCATGCACGTACTTGAGGGTAGGCACAACAAGCTTGTGCCTAGGGCCCCAAAATTTTAGGGGCCCATTTTTATGTTTAAGAGGTAATTACAAAAAAAAGCCCCTAAGGTTTGGGCTAATTACAAAGAAAAAAAAAACAAGAGATTTTTGAAAATTATAAAAAAAAATTCTTTTAAGTTTGATGCGTCTTATATTTTCCTCGTTCATATGCAAACAACATTTCAAAATCTCCCCTACATTTATGAAAATATTACAATCACCCCTTAAATTTAATACACAATCAAATCTTAAGGTTTTGGGGGGCCCAATTTTTTCAAATGGTTAAGTATATAAATCATACTCTTCACACACACAACACCAAAAAAAAGACGAAATTCAACATGAAGCCTAAATTTGTAAAAAAAGGATAAATAATTCACTCGAATGTGAGGTACATATAAACTCTAACTCATACTGACAATTTTAGTTGATAATGAACATTACATCCTTCACAATAGTTTCCTAAAATCCTTATAAATAATGACAATTTTTAGAAAAAAAACTTTTTACAAATTTTGAGTCAATAGTTTTAATTTTTTCATTGTGTTAATACTTTTTATTTTGCTTAGTTCTTTTAGCTTTTGTTTAAGTTTGCCTTTCATTGAATTGATTTAGTTAGCAACGTGATTTATGACCTGAGCAACGTGATTTCCGCCCTTGATTTATAGCAATATTCTAAGACAAAAAAAAAAATTGGCCGATATAAGGGCCCATTTTTTTAGCCCGCTTAGGGCCCTGTATTTCATAGGTCCTACTGAATATTATCCTCGCAGAACGTGCTTGACTATTTGAGTACCCCTAGCCCAAATTTTTTCCCCCTAACTCAACTATTTTTTCGCCTTAAAAAATATATATATAATTTTTTTTATTTTTTTCCAAAGAAAAAACGGGACAAAAAAATTTGGGGTCTTATGGAGGGGAGGCCCCCTTGTCTACGCCTCTGATCCCCGGGTTTAAAGAAATGGGAAATCTCCATCTCGTCCTCAAATTAACCAGGAATTCCCCGTTCCATTTTATTCATGTACCAACGGGGATGGTTTCTGATAGAATCTGATGCCTTGTGACTTTAAACAATTCAGATTCTTATGGTGTTGTATGTTAATGTTGTAACACTGGACCAAACAACACAAGTACACAGCGGAATAAAAAAAATAACACGGGGATTTTTTACGTGGTTAGATTCCTCAATCTTAATGCACGAGGCCACGCCAGAGAAGAAACAATCCAATATTAGAAACAAACGGTTATTACAAATACGATTTGGATTTACGTAAAGCATAAAGACTCCTCTTTATCTTATACACCAACACTCGTATAAAACTAATATTCTTGATCGATTCTTCCAAAACCTCAACCTTGTTGGAGTCCCTCCAACTTCAAATCCCTTGAGCGGTTGAGTCGATCCACACCGTAGATCTTCACCGTCTTCTCCCGAAGACTAGAATTATAACACAAATATTTCTTGAAGAAGAACAATAAGCTCAATATGTATTTTCTCGATAGCTTCTTCAAAGGTCTGACTCCTCTCTTTATAGCAATCAAAACGAAAATCCAATCCCTGATTTCAAGAGGACGATTTCTTGCAAAAGGAAGGAAATCAGAAAGAAAAATCATTTCCTTGTGGGTAAGAATCAATTACACAAGGAAAGTGATTTAAAAGGAATAATTGACAATTAATAAATGGCTGAATCAATTAAGATAAAGTTTATCCAATAATATCAGCAACATTCACAATATAAAGATCTTGCCAAAAACACACCACAGAATCTGTCATAAAATCCGCCCAGATTCTGTGAGCTAGTGTTACAACACTAGAACATGCACTGTGCTAAACGGACCAAATTTGCCAACTTCAATAATACTAACAGTTTCCCACGAGGATTTAGTCATCCCTAGTCTCAATATATTATATTATATAAGGTCGATCAAAATACAAGAATATAGAGTTGAAAAATATTTGACATGATAAAATAAGAAAACAAAATAAGATATTCCTTATACAAATAAGTAACAAACATAATTTTATTGCTTGAAATGGTAAAAAAAAAAGGTGAAAAGATATATACAAATGAATGAAAACAAAACAAAAATAGGTTTTTTAATAAGGTAGCAATGCAATATAGTAAAAATCAGATCTAAGTTAATAATTTCAGATCAAGATAATAATATACCAAATTTGAAACAGATTTTTCCCAAAACAAAACAAAATAAATAAAAATCAATTGGACATATTTTCTTGAATTTTTCTTTTATCATCAAAATATAATATCAGATAAACAAGATCACCACAAAATTTATCTGCTCCCTTTCAACCCTATATATCTTTTTTATCTACTTAACAATTTCACAATCTCACGTCACTCATAGTATATAACACAATGAACACCAAAACTGAAAAACACAATTAACACCAAATCCTTTATCGTTCATAATGATGGCCCTTTTCTTCTTCTTTTTTTTCTTCCTCATCGTCTCAACATTATTCCTCAAGCTATGGTGGACTCAAATGCATATACAAAATACGTTGCGCTCACAAGGGCTCAAAGGGCCTTCTTACAAATTCATACGTGGAAACATAACAGAGATTCTAAGCATGAGGAAAGAGGCTCTTGCTACTCCTTTAGATGTTTGGCAACATGATGTGTTTTCAAGAGTTAATCCACATTTGTATACATGGATGAATTTATATGGTAATTAATTAATCTTTTTCTTACTTCCTCTTATTTTAGTGGTCAATAATTCATGGGTAAAATCCATTTTTGAACGCTAGATCTAGTCTATTCAATTGTCTATTTCATGTACACGTTACAAGATGACTGTTGTGGACCCTAGTCCCCCTTTTTTTTAAAAAAAAAATTCAATATATTTTTTCAAAATATATTAAATTAGAATTCATATATTTTTTTTGAGTTTTCTATTCGGCCTTCCCCATTGTTATATATTGACCAAGGTTGCAGAAATTGACTAGGCGCTAGTCGGGCGTGGGCCCAGCGCCTAGCGCCTAGACCGCCTAGGCGGACGTCTAGAAATAATATTTTTTTTCTCTTTTTTTTTCATTTTTTCTAATTTTTACCATCCGATCTAGGCTGCCTAGCCCGCCTAGGTCCGATTTGTTGGCGCCAGGCGGGCGCCTAGCCCGATTTTTGGCTTGAACGATTTATTTTGGGTGATTTTAGCAAAATCGGATCGTCCTAGGCGGCTGCCTAGGACGATTTTTACGACACTGATATTGGCCCGTCCTAATATCTTGTGCTGGCTCTGCGAGTGGTGGCATTTATCTAGTGTATTGAAACCCTAGATGAAGCACAAAATGTAATAGTAAAAATATCTGGACTGATTTTTTTTAATGTTATTCCTGTAACAGGAAACAATTTTCTTATTTGGATTGGTTATCAGCCTCAAATAGTTGTTACTGAGCCTGAGTTGGTTAAGGAAATACTTTCCAACAAGGAAGGAAAACATAAGAAAATAAAACCTCCAGAATTTGCAAGGAAACTTATAGGAGATGGGCTTGTTATAGCTGAAGGTGAAAAATGGTCAAGGCTAAGGAAACTATCCAACTATGCTTTTCATGGAGACAGCTTAAAGGTGGACTCTTGTCTTTTGAATGTGTTCAATCATTCATGTATTTTGTCAGTATATATTTATGGATCAGCCACGAAAATTATCCTTGATAAACTCGGCTATCTTTTAACATTACAAACTTGTTGTTCGAGTGGTATTCCTCACCTTTTATAAAGGTGTTGACCGAGGTTCGAACGATATCTTCGATTTCTTTGAAATTTATCCTTCCTCCTCCAACCAATACTCCCATCTTATTAAAAAAATTTACAAATATCATGTTTATCTATTATATTTTGCAAATTATACTCTTTGCATTTGTTACTTGTTACGCAAATACGAAACTCGAGAGGTATTTGTATTAGTATTTGTAATTTTGAAAAACTTGAATTCGGGAGCACTATTAGAATCTTTGTGAAACACTGGATTTCTTATCTCATGTATGGTTCTCTGAAGTAGACGACGGCTGATAGAGGAATCTTTGATCATAGACAATTGAATTTTTATTTTTTTGTAATTAGGATATGGGTAATTTTTATAATAGCATAAATGCAATTTTAGTCATACTTGAATGACATGTTTGGTCCGGTAAGTATCCTATCCTATTGTAGCAATTTTGGTCTCATAGATTTTGAATTTTGTTCAATTTTGGTCCTATAAATCTATATTTGATCTTGAAGTATTCTATATAGCAAATTTAGTCCCATAAATTTAATTTTTTGTGCAATTTTGGTCCCAAAAGTTATAATTTTATGCAATTTTGACCCCAAAGGTGTACTTCAATATTTCGCCATTTCGGGACCGAAATTTCACAAATTTAGAACTTGGGACCAAGATTGCTACATATATAGCATACTTACAAGTGTTATACTTTAAGCCTTTTAATAATTTTACCCAATAGTTTATCCATTTGCAATCTCCTCCTATGTACAGGATATGTATCCAGCAATGGTAGCAAGTGTGGAGTCTATGCTGGAGAAATGGGGATACCAACAAGGCAATGAAATTGACATAAGCAATGAATTCAAGCTTTTAACCTCAGAGGTGATCTCTAGGACAGCGTTTGGAAGCAGTTATTCGGAAGGGAAACATATTTTCGAAATGCTGACACAATTGAGTGTTTTGCTTGAAAGAAACATTTTCAAGATTAGATTATTTGGCCTAGAGTATGCTCCTTAATTTCTTAATTCTCTGTTACCATCTCTAGTTTCTGTTGTTCTTTCTAAAATCCCTTTTCATTGTAGGGAAATTTGGAGGTCGAAAGACGATATCGAATCGGATAAAATCGAACGATCACTACGTGATTCGATCATATCCTGGTGAAGAAAAGGGAAGACAATGTGAAAACAGGCAAGCGGACAACTTTGGAAGTGATTTTTCGGAGCCCTTTTGAAAGTACACCATGACCCGGACCGAAAAACAGAATAACAGTAGATGATATAGTTGATGAGTGCAAGGTGTTCTATATGGCTGGACATGAAACTACTAGCGGCGTCTTTGGGGTGGATCGCGGATTCGTTATCCGTTACACGGAGTGGCAAGAAAAAGCAAGGGAAGAGGTTCTTGATTTTCGCCACGAAAAACCGACTACGAAGGCATTGCCAAACTGAAAATTGTACGTAAAAAATCGTAACATATATCTTCATTTAGTCTTGTAATTATAGGGGTATGGCAAAATGGTTCGTTTTTCAGTTCCACCTGGCAAAATGACTCTATTAACTTCCAAAGACTATTGAATCTAGTTCTAATTTGTCGAATTTTCAAAGTTGTCCCAAAAACCTCACATGAGTTGCATGTGAACTCAAAAATTGAGATTTCGAACCTCAACCCAAAAATTAGGGTTTCGCCTGATATAATTGCTAGTATGTTGGAAAACCCTAATTTTTGGTAACGGATTCAAAAAAATCTCCAATTTTCTGGCAATTTGGAAATTTCAGGTGAATTGAAGACTAAATTCGAGAGTGTTTTAAAGATACTAGGTGATTTTGCCATTCGAAATTTAAAACCACTATTTTTGCCATGCTCCTATTATTACGGGAGAGAGCTGTCAAATGGATCAGCCGCACCTATGCCTATGCCTATGTCTGGCCAAGCCCATGAAAATACACTTGAAATGACCAGAACAAGCCAATTATTTGGACCAGGCCAATTTGGACGACCCTAGTCATAGGACTATTTACACAATTTAGCCGACGATGCTTGACAATTTCGGTTTCTCATTTTCGTCATCTTTTTACGCAGCTAACCATGGTAATCAATGAAGCACTAAGGCTATATGGCGCGGTGGTTTCTTTTCCAAGAAGAGTAGACAGAAAAACCAAATTGGGAAAATACGAAATCCCAGCAAACGTAGAATTGAATATTCCACCACTAGCCCTCCACAGGAATCCAGAGATATGGGGAGAAGATGCTCAAATATTCAATCCACAGAGATTTGCTGATGGGTTGGCTAAGGCTACAAATGGAAATTCAATTGGGTTCCTCGCGTTTGGTGCTGGACCTCGTGTTTGCGTGGGCTTAAACTTTGCAGCTTATGAAGTTAAATTAACACTCTCCATGATTTTGCAGCGTTACAAATTAACGCCATCGCCAAACTACAAACACGCCCCTTTTGAGTTTCTTACACTTAGGCCTCAACATGGGATTCAGGTCATTTTGCACTCGCTGTAAATTAAATCATTGTTTATTGCGTTGTTGCAAGAAACTATAACTTATGCATTTTTGTTTTTGATTTTTTCTTTTTGGTAGTTAGTTAAGTGTGAGAATTACATTCAGTAACTCGTGTCTCTTTGTTATGGGAGTCGTTATTAATTATTATTAATCACCTTTCAATTTGTTTTCTTTCTTACTATTTTGTTTTAGTTCTTCGATATTTAGAGGTTGTTTGGCGAAGCTTAAGAGCCTTATTAAAATATCTTATAATATGTTTGGGAGCGTATAAGCTCTCCAAATAAGCAAATTCCAGCAAAAATTCGTTTTCTCTGGGAGAAATAGGACGAAATGTCTGAATTTTTAAAAAGACAGTGACTAAAATCATAAGATGACTAGTTAGAGGACTGAGTTGCCGGACCAAAAAACTATTTTCATTGCAAGTTAGAAGCGAATTTTTGAGTTGCAGGCGCATGAGTACATCAATGAGATTAAAATTACTTAATATAAGGTTTGTTGTTTCTTTCTGGATGTCCATTTTAGTTGTATAAACATTGATAAAATAAACAAATTAGACTACAATCCTAGGACTTAATGTCAGATTATTAAAGCACATCATCCAAGCAACATTTCTCATTGTAAAAAACAGAGGAAATTTATGTACATTATTGTTGCACTCATGGTTTCTCTATGATTTTCTTCTTGTCCGTCATGGGACGTGTACATACAGCCTATCTTAAACAGCTCTAGTTTTTTATGGAAGTGTTTTATTGCTGCGGAAGCGGCAAGTAATTGAAAATCAGAAGCTCTAGTAATTGTTTTTTTATGTAAAAGTGAACTATAGAAGCTGTATAAATTATTTATTTTTTTTTATATAAAAGTTAAATCAGAAACAGAATCAGAAATTTAAAGTAAAATTCCCTCAAATTTTAGATTCCGATTAAATGAACCAAATTCAGAAGTCGAAGCTTTGCATTTGCAAACACTATTTCGTTAAAGCTGAGAATCATTTTTTTCACTGCTTGAAAACACTCCCTTACAAATATGGCCGCCTTAATCCTTTCAAAATAGCATCTACGTATATTTTGCTTGGCCTACTCATTCATCGACAGAATCGTATAGTTTTCCTAGAAAACATGCTAGTCATTTTCATCCTTCTGTTGTTTTTCTCACCATCACAACAACCTAAGTTGTCTCATTCCTCCAAACAGAGTCATTCACATGCCTTTAAATATCACCTTATGTGTTCATTTATCACTACACAATTTGGAACTCTTGTTCCAAGGTCAAAACCATGGTTTTCTCAATTTTTCTGTCCCTTGTCACACTATTTTTGATAAGATTTATCTACAAAGTAATATGGATCCCATTTCGTGTGCAATACATGATGCGGTCACAGGGGATTACTGGCCCCTCTTACAAAATTATTCATGGAAGTACTAAAGAGAGCCATATCTTGAAACTGCAAGCAATGAAGGGTCCAATGGAGTTATCACATGATATATTCCTAGAGTCCAGCCTAATTTCTACTCATGGATGAACCTATATGGTAATTACCAAAATTTCATGTTTTTCAAAATCTTTATTCAAAATTTTAGGGTAAATTACAAAACTACCCTTCAGGTTTAGTTTAATTACAAAAAAATAATTCAGTTATGTTTCAAAATGCAAATACCCTCTCAAGGCACTGTCTGTATTTGCATAACAAATAGTTGGGTATTTTTGTAATTAGACTACACTTTAAGCATATTTTTTGTCCTATGATTATTACTAGAGATGTCAAAAAACCAGGTCGGCGCGGTGATAAGCCCGGACTGGGCTGTAATTTTGTAAACCTGAAACGAACAGGGCCTATAAAGCCCAAATGATGTTCATATATATTTTCATGGATTGGGCTAGACTTGGACCTCAAAAAATTGTAACCCGATTTTTCCCCTGGCCTAGAAGGTCAGCACAGGGCCGGACCAGTCCAGCTCATTAGAGTCTTTGACAGCTGTAGTTATTACCTAACATATTCCCTAGAGTGTAGCCAATTTCTATTCATAATTCGAATTTTTTTTAAGTTTATAATATTGTCCCTGTACCAGGAAAGAATTTTATCACCTGGGCTGGTCCTCAACCTCATATGGTGATTACTGAACCAGAGTTAGCTAAAGAAATACTAAGCAATAAAGACGGCACCTTTCCGAAAATCAAAATTAATGGTCATGTAAAGAAGCTGCTAGGAGATGGGCTTGGTATTGCAGAAGGGCCTAAGTGGTTGAAATTACGAAAACTGGCCAACCATGCATTCTATGCAGAAAGCTTAAAGGTAACTACTTCTTTCACCATTCATATTCCAAAAAATTGTCCAAGTTTAGTCTAATTAAGAAAAAACTCTAATTATCTTTCAAAATTGCAATAACCTCCTTATAGTGCTACAATAACAAATATCCCTTTTTTGAGGTGCAATCACCGGCGGAGACAGGGGTCTATATTGGGTCCTAGCCAGGCTGTCGGCCCGACTGATGTTGTTAAAAATTAAAAAAATAGTTATACTTTATATGATTTTTTTTTTTTTTCGAGTTTTCCATCCGACTCACTCGATTTTCATGTCTTTGGCCTCGCCATTTGGTGCACTTTGTAAAAGAGGAACAAATGTCATGGTATTTGTAATTTCAATAGGTATTAATTTTTTTAATTAGACCTAAATCATGTGTAATTTTTTGTAATTAGCCCTCTTGTTAATGAAGTAGATTCAAGCATATAAAGCATGCATGATAAGAAAAATTGACAGGATGTATGTTTTTTTTTCTCCAGGAGATGATTCCAGCTATGATTGCAAGTGTTGAAACAATGCTGGAAAACTGGAAACAGTATGAAGGAAAAGAAATAGAGGTGTCCAAAGAATTCATGATTTTGAGTTCAGAAGTGATTTCAAGAACAGCTTTTGGAAGCAGTTACTTGGAAGGGAAGAACATTTTTGAAATGCTCACAATGCTGGGAATACTTATATTCAAAAATGCCGACAAAATCCGACCTTTTGCAAATAAAATCAAAAGTTGAGTTATTTGGTGAAAAAATTGTAAAAGCACTTATTTATTTGTGAAAATCAAATCGAAAGCAGAATAAAAAATCTAAAGACGTCTCCCTACTTTTAGATTCTAATTAAAGGAAGCAAAATCATGCATAAGCAGAGAATCACTATTTGCGAACACTAAAAAATGATTTCAAAAGCACAGAATTACTTTTTTTCTAAGTGATTACTAACATTCCCAATGCTTCACAGGAAAATTTGGAAGACGCGAGACGACATTGAATCGGACAAAATCGAGCAGTCACTGCGCGACTCTGTTCTGGCAATAGTGAGCAAAAGAGAAGAAAAGGTAATAACAGGACAAGCACACAACTTTGGGAGTGATTTCCTAGGATCACTGCTAAGAGTTCACCATGATGCTGACAAGAAAAACAGGATTTCAATAGACGATGTGATCGACGAATGCAAGGTATTCTTTCTTGCTGGACATGAAACAACTAGCAGCTTACTTTCCTGGACATTTCTCCTCTTAGCAATTCACACAGATTGGCAAGAAAAAGCAAGAAAAGAAGTGTTTGAATTGTTTGGCCAAGACAATCCAACAGCTGAAGGCCTTCCAAGATTGAAAATAGTAAGCAATTTTTACTACAAAAAGTACCACAGTTTTATATCAATTGCTCCTCAATCTCATTCTTCTTTAGGGAAAGTTTGCAAAAACTTAAAGAAAAAGTAGTTGCAGATGGAAGCTAAAAATGGAATAAGATAAAAGTGAGTGAGTGGTAAATAAATTGTAAAACTGATTTATTTTTGTGTAAAAGCCAAACAGGAGCAGAATCAGAAATTTCACCTGTTTTTATGGATTGAGTTCTGCAACTATAAAGTGGTAGCAAAAAAAGTAAAAATCACGTTTTGCAAAAAATCATGGTAACTATAGGGTGGTAACAAAACTTTTGCAAAATGCACGATTTGTAAAATAGTGTTGTAACTATATGATAATTTCAATTTTGGTCCTAATTTCTTCATTGAAAACTAGGAGCACATGTGTCGTTTACGTGATTGAAATTTGGTGAAATTATGACTAATATTGAGATTTTCATACGGTTATAGAACTATTTTCCAAATCGAGCATTTTGTAGAACCAAAATCACAAATTTTCTATAGTTATTGGACCGTTTTGTAGAACGTGACTTTTACAAAATCTTTTGCGATGGCCCCAAAGTTACAAGACCAATTTTGTAATTGTGTCTTTCATTAAATTATACATAATCAAAAGCAGGTTGACATTTGAAATCACTAAAAACTACTTTTTTTCGGGCTAAAACGGAAAGTTACTTTTTTAAGTGTTTGCTTTCCTTAATGCTGTTTTCTTGTCATTAGGCAAGCATGATCATCAATGAGGCCTTAAGGCTCTACACCCTGCAATAAGTCTTGTAAGAAGAGTAACAAAGAATGTCAAGGTAGGGAAATATGAATTCCCAGCTAACATGGAATTACATATTCCACCTTTAGCCCTTCATAGAAATCAAGAAATATGGGGAAAAGATGCTCACCTTTTCAAACCAGAGAGATTTTCAGAAGGGGTTGCTACGGCAACGAAAAACAACCCGATGGCCTTCCTCCCGTTCGGGTTCGACCAAGAACGCAAGGCCGGATTGAACTTTGCGAACAATGAAGTGAAGATTGCAATGTCGATAATTTTACAGCGTTATAAGTTCACGTTGTCGCCAAATTACGTTCACTCTCCTCTTTCTCTTATCACCGTTCGCCCACAAAATGGTGTGCAAATCATGCTCCAAACTTTGTAAGAGTGTACAAATTATTATTTGGTTTGAGTTTGGTATTGAGCTACAGGGGATCACAAAGGTGGGAATGTTCTTACAAGGTGATGAAGCTATTTCAAGACCACATGTGAGATATATATACATATAAATAATTTGTACATGAAGTTCTTGGATGGATTGAATGTTTGGGAGCCTCCATGTACACACTCATCCACTTCATAAAATTTATGAAGTTTTTAATACAGTTTTTCTTTTTTTGAAATGGATAATGATATTTTTAAATTTCACTGTCAAAGAATTGAACAAAACAACACCATTTCATGAAGTTGGAAATAATCATAATATTTTTGTGATCGATGTAGTATCATGGAACAAAATTCTTTAGTGCTTATTTATGAACTCTATGATAGTAATAGAGTTGGCCTGCGAGTGGATTGAGTCGGGTCGAGTTGAGCCCATTGACCAAATCATAAAAAAGCCGCCATTTCTTGTGACCTGCACCAATCAAACAACACTATTTATGTGTATTTTTGGTCGAGCCCATTGTGTTAGTTGGCTTGGGGCCATTTGGATTGGGCCAAAGTAGGTCCGGTCCTTTTTTTCCCCCTGAAAATGAAGTCCGACTCAGCCTTATATGTGAGTTGGCCAGACTGGGCCAATTTTGTCAGCTCTAGATAATGGCTTATATAGAACAATGAGTTACTCAAGTTCTCCATGATGACAATAACAATAACAATGTATAGTTAGTAACACGGAGAAAAAGAAGTTAAATTAGATAATAGCATCTTAATATAGTCAATCATTTACAAAGATATATTATACCCATTACAACGAAAGTCATATCGATTTGAAATGAAATGTATAGAGTTATCATCATCATGTTATAATATATGTTCTACATTTTAATTGAATCGTAGATATGCAACTAATTGCTGCTAGTATGTGTCCAATTCACATTTGAAGGGTTGAATAAGAATACTCAATCATCCATCAACAATGAGAAAGAAATTAAATAGCAAAAATGTATATATATTGCACAAAAACAAGTCAATGCTTTAAAATTAAACCATCAAATTAATATACATCAATGGGACTTGGCCATTTTTTCCTGTTGGATAACCGGAGAATCAAGCATGGAAGGCAAAACAAGAGGAGAAAGAAGAGGTATTGGATCTTTACTCGAAAAAGCTGATGCTGATGATGACTCTTTATTTAATTTTATTGCACTTCTGCATTCATCTGAAGTGGATGATTTTAGCTGCAATGGGCGCGGGGCACGTCTTTGTAACCGGCTCAAAGGCGGCCTTCGATGATTGACGATTCTTTCATCTCTGGGAGCTAATGTTTGGAATCCAGGAAACTCACTGTCAAAGCTCTCCATTGCATTTGATATATAGTGTTTGTTTGGATAAACAGAGATTTTCTTCAACTTTTATTATATACAAGTACTAATTAAACTTGTGTTTGTATGGGTGGTTTTTGCTATGGCAAGCATCTGTGGGTTTCTATTTGTATCCTATATTGATGAATTTGATGGGAACATGGTCCAGTCTGTATATGGCCCTAGTAGAAGCATGCATTGGCAATTAACAAGTATTATAAAATATTGCACTTCCATTTTCAAAATTATTATTATTGGCACTAACTTTGATAATCTTGCAGTGTTTTTAGGTGAGTGTTTGTAAACACTTTAGAAAAATGATTGTCAGTTTTGGCTCGAAAAAGAAAAGTAGTTTTTAATGTTTTCAAATGCCAAATTTTGATTTTATATAATTTACTCATAATGTAAAAATAGTATGAATGGTGCTTTAGATTTCTAATTTAACTTGTGATTTGACTTGCACACAAATAAAGTTTTCTTACAATTTATTCACCAAACACTCACAAAACTTATTTAACCTTTAATTTAATTTTATTTGCAAATACAACCAACTTTTAATTCTCAACTATTTATCATTCATGCAACTAAGTTAGGGGTTAGCCCAACTAGAAATCACATGAGACTCAATGTCTCCTGTGGGGTGGAGGCTACGGGTTCAAACCCCTGCTCCATCAAATTGCTCTACGAGGTATATGCGAGTTGCTGAAGACAGCGATCAAAAATCAGAGCTATGGTCGTCAGAGATAGTTATGCGTAAGCCTGTAAACGAAGTTATAAAAAAAATTGAATATGTGCAAAATCAGAGATACAAGGGACACTTACACAAGAACCAATGGATATAAATAATTGTGACTTTACACAATTCTTTTCACAAAGAATGTACATATTTTCACTTGATCTGCCACTCATGTGCACTGCTGCAAAACAGGATTGATGTAATATTTTATATTTCCGTCATGTGAGCAGGGAATCACTGAATTTTTTTTTTTTTTTTTTTATAACTCAGCTTCCAGGATTGAAGCCCTATTGATGTTTTTGCTTCTCAAAATTCTAGAAATTCTAAGTTTTTTAATAAACTATCTGATTTTTTTTTATGTTTGTTAGTGATGCACTCTTTCAAGTTTCATACTTTGAATGATGAAAAATGAAAAACTGTATGTGTAATCAATGGCGGAGCGAGGCCAAGCGGGTTCCCCCTCCCCCCATTTTTGTAAAAAAAAATATATACTAAGAATTTTTTTTAAAAAAGTATTTTAGTTAGGATTTATAAGATTTCTTTTAGGTTTTTTTATCCGGCTCACCCTATTTTTGTGTATCAGCCCACCCATATATTTTTCTGCCTCCGCCATTGTGTGATCTTTAGGCCTTTTTTTTCCTTTTCGCCATGGCTCCCGAAAGGTCAGGGCGGCCCTGGACTGAACATCAAGGGTGTATTTTAAATTTAATCATCAGTTTTGGAATCTGTTTTTGTACAGTATATGGTTCCAGCAATGATAGCAAGTGTGGATTCTATGCTGGAGAGATGGGGATATCATGAAAAGAGCAAAGAAATTGAAATAACCAAAGAATTCAAGCTTTTGACATCAGACGTTATCTCGAGGACCGCGTTTGGAAGCAGTTATTTGGAAGGGAAAAATATATTCGAAATGCTGACAAAATTGAGTGTATTGATTGCTAAAAATGCTTTTAAAATTAAACTCTTTGGCCTCGAGTACGCCCCTTAATTTCCTCTTGTTTTACTATGATAAAATCTCACTACCTTCTGTTGATCTGTTCTAAATTGAGTTTATATGTATCGCAGGAAAATTTGGAGGTCAAACGATGAAATCGAATCGGATAAAATTGAGCAATCGCCGCGATTCGATCGTGTCTATGGTTAAAAAAGGGAAGATAATGTAAAAACAGGGAAAGCAGAAAACTTTGGAAGTGATTTTCTTGGATCCCTTTTGAAAGTTCACCATGACTTGGACCCGAAAAGCAGAATTTCAGTAGATGATATAGTTGATGAATGCAAGGTTTTCTATATTGCTGGACATGAAACAACGAGTAGCTTGCTGGGCTGGATCGTTGTTCTATTATCGATTCACACAGAGTGGCAAGAAAAAGCAAGGGAAGAGGTGCTTCAGCTCTTCGCCAGGAAAAGCCGACGGGCGAAGGCATTGCCAGATTGAAAATTGTATGTAAATCACTCCGTCTCGATTGAAATTTTCTGTTCCACAATCTTATTTTACTTCCTATTCGATTGAATTTGATGAATACCATGTGTATAAGATGATGCCATAATTATATGCGTGTTTTTCATCAAATGCAACATAGAATAGAATGTGGAAAATGAGATTTGGTCCATTATCTTCGGCTTGTGTTGTCCATACACAATGCTTGACAGTTTGGTTTCATATTTTTCTTTATTTTTTCTTGGGGATAAATTACTATTAGTTACCCCTGAGGTTTCACCTAATTTCCAAAAAATTCATTTATCTTTCACGAAAGGAATTACAAATACTCCCTTGAGATTTGTAGTTGTACTTAAATAAATAACTCCATATTGAGGGTACGATATGTAAGATAGGAACACAACTAAGGGAATATTTGTAAATTTAAAAGATAGCGTTTTTTGTGGCAATTAGATCAAATTTCAAGGGTGTGTTTTTAATTATCACTTTTTATAACTAACCTTTATTTCTTGCAGTTAAGCATGATAGTTAATGAAGCGCTAAGGCTATACAGCCCAGTGGTTCACATTTCAAGAAGAGCACACAGAAAAACCAAATTGGGAAAATATGAAGTTCCAGCAAATGTTGATGTGAATATTTCACCACTATCACTCCACATGAATCCTAAGATATGGGGACAAGATGTTCAAATATTCAATCCACAGAGATTTGCTGATGGTTTGGGTAAGGCTACAAATGGAAATCTCATCGCTTTTCTCCCGTTTGGCGCCGGGCCTCGGGCGTGTGTGGGCTTGAACTTTGCAGCTAATGAAGCTAAGATAACACTCTCCATGATTTTGCAGCGTTACAAATTAACACTCTCCCCAAATTATGTGCACTCCCCTTTTCAGTTTCTTACAGTTAGCCCCCAACATGGAATCCAGATCATTCTGCAGCCGCTTTAAATAAAAGTGTACATTACAGAAACTACCCATGAGGTTTTGACTAATTACAAAAAATTCAAGCTATTTTACAAAATTACAAGTATCTCTCTTGAGGTTTGTATTTGCATAGTAAATACCCCACTCTTGAGGTGTAATTTGTAATATAGAAACAAATATAAAGGGGGTATTTGTGATTTTGCAAGATAAATGGGCTTTTTTGTACGTAATTAGACTGAACCCTCAAAGGTCTTTTTGTAATTAATTGTTGAATAAAACAGTGATCGTTGCTTTACGGTAGTGTATAAGATTCGCACTTACTTTATTTTTTTGGTCTGTCAAACATAGAATTAGCACATAAGAATCAACTAACTTACAAAAGTGTGCTTTGCTTCGTAGCAGCATTTGGCTTATTTGAAAAATATGCACGTAACTATACTGATCCTTTTAATTTAGGAATATAATTTTTTTAAAAAAAAAATGTTGCATACATTTTGAAAAATGGGTTTATTTCTTGTAAAGAGGGAGGGGTATGACGTCTCTGTTCCCCTTGTCTTGAGCAACACTTTTGAAATCTAAATATATAATCTTAGGTACTTATCACTTTCTTAAGTTTAGGTAACCTAATAAGGAAAGATTTCAGCATTTTTATGCACCTTCTTCACCGTTCCATGATCCTTATCATTTTTCTGTAGCATGTTAAGTTTTGGTCCTTGCCATTTTTCTGCATTTTTCTTAAAATTAAAAAAAAATTGCTGATTTGAAAGTTCTGTTTTACAACTAATTTTAAAAAAAAAAAGATTATGCAGAATTTCTGCATAAATTCAGAATTTCTTAATATTAGTTTGTTAAATTAGTCGTATTCTAAGGATAAAACTAAACCCTACCATATATTAATGGGTATTAATTATAATCCTATAACAATCCCATATATGACAACAGATTGCTTTTGCATATATAACAATGTAGCAAAATAGGAAAATAGATTGTTTTTTATTAACAATCTCATCACGGTCACCTCTCTTCATTGTAATGGCTTAACAATCTTATCCATGATCACCTCTTCTTCTTATGTCATGAATTTATAACAATGATCATATCCTACAATCTCTTTTAACTCAATATCCTCTCAATCTCCTATCTACAACTATTAACACACTATTACCACCATAGCTTCATAAACAATGAACAATACCGTTTGTATTTATATTAGGCACTTCGCAACTAATGACTATGATTTATTTATTTCAATGACTATAACTATCCACTACAATTATCTGACAAAATAACTACATCACTTTAGAATTCTCTACAATTTTTCTTTTTCAATGTATCTAGATATTCAATTAATATTTATCTAGAATTTTTCTTCTTCAAAGTATCTAGATACTTTCTTAGGATATTTGTGGAGAAAATTTCTAGAACTTGGGTTTATTGCTCACTAATGGACTCGTATTTAATTTTTCAACTCAAAAATATTTTAAAGCCCAATAATTTTTATCAAATCAAATTTACTTTCCAGTGGGAATTGGCCATCAACCATAAATAAATGAATAATTGTTACTGGGCCAGAGTTGGTTAAGGAAATACGTTCCAATAACTAATAAGGATGGAGTGCACCAGAAAATCAAGCATGTGGAAACTTTTATAGGAGATGGGCTTGTGGTAGTAGAAGGTGAAAAATGTTGAAGACTAAGTGATGATGGCAAAATCGTAATTCTCTTTTTCGATATTCAATTGTTTATTCATTTCATTATTAATTAACCCATAAATATCATTAATTGGGTCAAGTCACTAGATAGAAAAGGTCCATTATTATCACATTAGGCCCAAGTCATTGTTATAATGAGTCCACAATCCTAACTATAAGTAGTTGTTCTTTAATAATTTTTAAGGAGTTACGTTTTTATTTGCTTAATTCATGCGTTCAATTATTTTCCTACAAATTTATGTATCGATGTGCTTGACCTAGAAAACTCGCACTTTTAATCCTATTTGTGTGTTGCATGCCGATCTTCATCACATGCATTGATCATTTGATCGAAGTCGGATACCCTTTACTCGAATACTCTTACTCATAGTGAGCTATCTAGTTTTTAGCAAAGATCGCTAAGGAAACTAGCCAACCATGCTTTTCATGGAGAGAGCTTAAAGGTGGACTATTTGTCTGTGAAATGAGAGTATACTCTATTACACAAATGAACCTGTGACGATTATGATGTGTTGATTTTTGGACTGCGAAAACTAACAAATAGAGGTGTTCATTTTTTGAATCAATCTGAAACTCGATTCGATTCAAATTCGAATCTCAATTTCAAATATGAATTTTGAATTTTGAATCGAATTTCGAATCAACTCGAATTTTTAATATGAATATTCAAATCGAATAACAAATTGGGGAATTATCTTCCAATTTTATTCGAAAATCCTAATTCGAGGTGAAATTCAGGTAAATTCGATTCGATATTGATTTGTATTCGTATTTCAACTCGAATTCGTATACTGATTCGACCTCAATTAGAATTCAAATTTAATTTATGTATTATATATTTTAAATATTATACAACATTGCATATCCAAATACAAATAATATTTTTAGTTGATGTATAAATAACAGTTGAAAAGGTCTCACTTGAAACCGTCTCATGGATTAAGTTCGTGAGACGGATCTTACAATACACAAAAAACATGGGTTATTTTCATAGGTTTGGGTTTGGGTTCAAATCTTATTTACATATAAGATCCGTCTCATGAAAAATGCACATGAGACTGTCTCATGCAAATCTTTGCCATAACAGTTAGCTTTATATGGATGTTATAATAAAATAGTTGCAGTAGAACTACAACATTGGTCATAGCTAATTTCACAATAAAATCTCATTTCAAAGTTTCAACTTTCAAGGATTTTTATTTAGTTTTTGTAATTTTTTATGATGTATTTAAACTTAAAGAAAAATATATTTTTCTTAAAACATATATATATATATACATTTGATTTTAAGAGATTTCAGTTTTAGAAGTATATTTAGTTTTTGTAATATCTTTCAAATAACAACATGATTTTGATTATTTATATGGTTTGCATATGATTTTGTTTCAATATAGGATTCTATCGTTAAAAAAACAATTTGCTTGAAAATATGGTTTTAGGATCCAATAAATATGGGCCTGGATCCGAATGATGCACAATTTATCGATAAATTTGGATTTTTGGATTGACTTGAATTCGTTCGAAAATCGACAAATCTAATTCGATTAAATTCGATTCAAATTTAATCGAATTAGGATCGAAATTGAATTGAGATTTTAAAATGTCCATTCGATTAATTCGATTCGAGAAAGTAGAAGAATTGAGATTCGATTCGATGAACACCCCTACTAACAAGGGTTGAGCACCCCTTGTGCTCTGTTTTATTTAAAAAAATCTTATAAAAAAAAAAAAAAGAACGGCGGCCAAGATGCTGTTACTTAATATAGTTGGTCTATGTAGTCCCAATACCCAATAATCAATATTATATTATTATTATGTAAGATCAAAAATTAAGAATTAATATAGATTTCAGAAATATTTTTAATGGAAAAATAAAAAGGAAAAATGAGATATTTCAGTGAAATAAGACAACAATCAGAATATATTTGATAGTTGTGGTTATGGATCCCAATAATTTAATATAAGTAGCCAATTAGGAATATACTTGAGAATGCTTGTGATGGCAAAGTGAAACAATATATGACATATTTCCAATGAAGTTTGGTAAAGGGAAAAACTATTTTTTTAGTCCAGTAAATTGCCAATTAACTATAGAATTAATCCTTTTCTGAAATTCAATTTTGAATTATGCCAAATTAAGTTGGAATTTTTTTAGAGATTTGGTCATATGAGTTACTACAGCAATGTGGATTTATTTGAATGAACAACAAAAACACATCTTGGTATTTTGGTGAAATAAATTAATTTTTCTTTCATACATAAAATATTGGGAAAATTACAAAAAATACCCATTTTTTCTAAAAAGGGACATTTTTACGTTCATTTGACTTTTGTACACTTTGTTTGATTTTTGTACCTTCCAAGTGACTTTTAAAAAAAATTACGTTTTTGCCATTTTGTCTTTTCCGTAACAGTAGTGCTAAAATATGTAAAAAAGCAATTATGAAACAGGGGCGTAGATGAGACGGGGATATAAATACCATCCCCGGATTTAAAGAAATGGGAAATCTCCATCTCGTCCTCAAATTAACCAGAATTCTCCATTCCATTTTATTCATGTACCAACGGGGATGGTTTCCCACGAGGATTTAGTCATCCGATCCCAGTCTCAATATATTATATTATATAAGGTAGATCAAAATACAAGAATATAGAGTTGAAAAATATTTGACATGATAAATAAAAAACAAAATAAGATATTCCCTATAAAAATAAGTAACAAACACAATTTTATTGCTTGAAATGGTAAAGAAAAAAAAGGGTGAAAAGATATATACAAATGAATGAAAACAAATCAAAAATAGGTTTTTAATAAGGTAGCAATGCAATATAGTAAAAATCAGATCTAAGTTAATAATTTCAGATCAAGATAATAATATACCAAATTTGAAACAGATTTTTCCCAAAACAAAAGAAAATAAATAAAAATCAATTGGACATATTTTCTTGAATTTTTCTTATATCATCAAAATATAATATCAGATAAACAAGATCACCCCAAAGTTTATCTGCTCCCTTTCAACCCTATATATCCATTTTATCTACTTAACAATTTCACAATCTCACGTCACTCATAGTATATAACACAATGAACACCAAAACTGAAAAACAAAATTAACACCAAATCCTCTAGTATCGTTCATAATGATCGCCCTTTTCTTCATCTTTTTTTTCTTCCTCATCGTCTCAACATTATTCTACAAGCTATGGTGGCGACTCAAATGCATATACAAAATGCGTTGCGCTCACAAGGGCTCAAAGGGCCTTCTTACAAATTCATACGTGGAAACATAACAGAGATTCTAAGCATGAGGAAAGAGGCTCTTGCTACTCCTTTAGATGTTTGGCAACATGATGTGTTTTCAAGAGTTAATCCACATTTGTATACATGGATGAATTTATATGGTAATTAATTAATCTTTTTCTTACTTCCTCTTATTTTAGTGGTCAATAATTCATGGGTAAAATCCATTTTTGAACGCTAGATCTAGTCTATTCAATTGTCTATTTCATGTACACGTTACAAGATGACTGTTGTGGACCCTAGTCCCCCTTTTTTTTAAAAAAATTTCAATATATTTTTCAAAATATATTAAATTAGAATTCATATATTTTTTTGAGTTTTCTATTCGGCCTTCCCCATTGTTATATATTGACCAAGGTTGCAGAAATTGACTAGGCGCTAGTCGGGCGTGGCCCAAAGACCTAGCGCCTAGACGCCTAGGCGGACGTCTAGAAATAATATTTTTTTCTTTTTTTTTCATTTTTCTAATTTTTACCATCCGATCTAGGCCGCCTAGCCCGCCTAGGTCCGATTTGTTGCCCCAGGCGGCGCCAGCCCGATTTTTGGCTTGAACGATTTATTTTGGGTGATTTTAGCAAAATCGGATCGTCTGGCGGTACGCCTAGGACGATTTTTACGACATCGATATTGGCCCGTCCTAATATCTTGTGCTGGCTCTGTGAGACCCCGAATTTTAACGTGAGATTCGGTGTTATGTAGTGATTATTTATTTGGCTATGTATCACAAACCTATTATTAATGAAACTCGACTCTATTTTTATTTATTCCTTCCAACGTCAATTACGCATTTCGCATTTTTAGAGCTTAGCAATTTTATATTCTTCCTCTAGTATTAATACCTGATCGAATGACTACTACTTTAGGAATATTAGACCTCCAACAATTTAGGAGTACATTCCAATCCTTATCCTAATATTTCATCTTATTCTATAATTCATCCCAACCAATTTCCCAATCAATTTTTTTTTAAAAAAAAAAAATATATATTTTTTTTATATTTTTAAAAATTTCGAAAATTACCATAAATGGGGAGGTTGTTTCATATTCTTTTCAAGACCTACAATTATATATGTATATATATATATATATATTTACATATATATATTAATTTTTTTTTCTCAACTTTTGGTCACATGCTTAAAGGATGGACAAACTTTTCTTTCCACCAAATTCTAATAAATAAAAATACCAACACCATGATTATTATTCCCTCCAACTTTTGGCTCCTTGTCTTAGGGGAATCAATCATTTTGTTATTTTTTTTCTTTATCTATCAATATTATTCATTTCATAATTATCATAAAAACACAAGACTTGCTTCCATTTTTCCTCTCTAAAGGATCAAATTCTTCAAGCATAAGGTAAGAATATCTTCATTTCTCCCAACTCTATTTTTCTTCTCCAATCCTCAACCTTATACCTTCACCATCTAATAATGTTGAATCCTTCTTGTTGAGGTACTCCTAGAGAAAATTCTTCAAGAATTAGAGACCTAGATTTGACTACAAACTTGAAGAGGAAATTCAAGATTTCATATTATTAAGGTGAGAAAATTATGGTTTTAGTATTTTTCTCTTGACAACATGAAGAATTAATTTTTGACTCAAGAATATAAATTTTTGGAGTTTAGGGGCTGACCTACATCATCTCAAGTGGAGGTTAGAGGCTTGAAGGAAAATTTCCATTTTTGAGACTACTTGAAGATATTAAGGTGAGTAGTAACCATTTGGTACTAGTATATTTTCTTTTGACTTGAGACTTTAATTTTAACACCAAAATATGGTTTGGATACCATTTAGGGGCTGATCTTCAAGAGTTTTAGTCAAGAAGTTGATTCAAGGAAGAAGACCACATTTTAGATCAACCCGAGAAACTACTACGAGGTGGGTGGAAAAATTCTTTCAACTTCTAGGTGTTTTAAATTGAAAATATGCATGTAGTATTTTGTTATTGAGCACTTGAGATATATATTATATATTGCATGCTATTTTCTTGTATCAAGTTGGAAAAATTCTCAAGTGTTGCTCAAAAATGTGATTTATCGAAAAATAGGGCATACATGCACATTTTATTGTTATACTTGATGAAATTTTGTATGAGAAGGATATGTATGTGTATGACTCTTGAAATCTATGTTTTGAATGATTTATAACCTGGACAAGTCGAGCATAATTGATTAAATTTCAACTTTTGGACTTAAAATGCAAAAATGGAAAGTTGGTGGACTTAATTGCAAGAAAAATAAAATTTAAGGGACCCCTCTGTAATTTTCGATTTTTGGGACTGAACTCAGGTTCAAAAATTATGCTTTGATATTTTAATAAAGTTTTAAGAGTTTTTAGATAAATAAAATCAACCCTTGAAAGCCCAAGGACTAGATTGTAAAATTTGAGAAGTTTAGGGGCTATTTTGCAAATTTCGAAACTGTACCAGACCCTAATTTTGAAATTTGAAATTTTAACTCTTAAGGGACTGGAAATAACATATTTTAAGTGTATTCCAAAAATCCAAGTGTTTAGAGCTTGGAAAGTAATTTTTAAAAATTGAGGGACCAAATTGTAAAAGATTAAACTTGAGGACCCAAATGAAATTTCCAGGACTTATGCAGCCCATGCACCTGGAAATACTAATTTAACTATAACATAATTATATTTTGGACCCAAGGTTCAAATTTCATAACAATTGGACCCCTAAAAGCCTTAAAGGCAATTATTTCAAAATGGGACAAAAATGAGATTTTCAAAAGTTAAGGGACCTATACTTATGGCGTTTTAAAACTGTTTTTGTTCCAATATCCCACTAACCTTAGTGACATTTTCCAACTGGAATCACATTAAAAGCCCTCCCGGTTTGTGAGTTCCGATTATTTTAAACTTAAGGCCCGAAATGACAATTTTAACAAATTTGGGGCCAATGTGAGAATTTTATAAAAACTCGACCTCAAAACTTTAAAAACCTGAATCTCTGAACAATTTAGAGATTTTAGGAACTGACCTCATAATTTTTCAAGGTCGGGATATTTATTTATTCAATTTTTAACCCCAAAAGTATTGGTTTTTACAAAACGGGGCTAATTGTAAATTTTTCTTTTTATCAAGGACCTAACTTAAATTATTTTTCATTTACTAAAACAGCCCTGGACCCTCTGACTTTAGTTATTAATTAAAATATTTTATTTTCTCAAAAACTACTTGACTTATCGGATCGTCTTGACCGATTAAAACCCAATCGGGCGACTTCCTCGTGTTGCGATTTCGAATCTATAACGGACTTATGTTCCACCTAATCTTTCAAGATATCGAAGATTGCTTATCCTCCCGATAATCATCTTCATCCAAATAACTCCACCAACGCCATAATTACTTTACGCAAATTTTCGAAAACTTTTATGAACTGCTTCCCGAATCAATATACTCATTGCACTGGTTGACTACCCGAACGTGTACTTAATTTTCGCATGAGTCAACTTGGTGTGTCGAGCTCACGTCGGAATGGATACGTCGGGGGATGGGGGGCGGCTCGGCCGCTATTCCACTCTTCCCCATCGCCCTAATCCCCAACCGAGGGACGGAGTTTGTCGAGGAAGCGGGTCGTAGTACTTGAGGTATAATCATGATTATGACAAATCCGAGCCTTGCTAGCTCCATTTTGTGGATTTTGTCTTTGCTATGGAGCGATAAGGGTGACAGTCTTGGACCATCTTGCTCGGGAGTTACAAGGAAGAACGAAGGAATCGTTCGATCCACACGATTAGGAGTTAATCGGACCCGTTTGGTTGGCGCTACAAATCCGTGACGCAACCGCTACTTGTATTGCATAGGTTGGCGCTACAAATCCGTGCAACCGCTTACTTGTCTTGCATAGGATTGGCGTTACAAATCACGCAATCCTCATGTTTACTTGGACCATAGTGCCCGCTTTGACAATGAATCTGTTTTCTCAAATTGTATAAGTATATTACTTAATATGTTTATCACGACGCTTGTGGATGTGTGAAATCATGCATCATCTCTCACACGTTTTCATACAACTAAATTTCTCGCATTAACTATTTATATCGCCACACTTGCACACGATCACCCCATCCACCGAGATTTTTGTCTCATTCCCTCCTCGTTTTCTAACCTTTAGATGAAAGAGTATTTGAAGGCACCGAACCCACTGATTGAATCCCTATCGTGTTGTGGAGCGACATTTCCTTTTCTTTTATTTGTTGTTGGACTCCTTCATTTTATTTCTGTTTGGTGTAAGTTAATTAAGATAATCTTTTGGGTTGTATTCGGATCTTGCCAGGCCTTAAGATGTAATTTGTACTCGTGGTTATTTTAAATTCATTGCATTAGACTCTATTTTCCTTGGAATTTTGTATCTTTGGTTTCGATTTGTTGATTTATTTTGTTTAAGTGATTGATCGTTGTCGCGTCACGTTTGGGGCGTGACAGGTTATGGTATCGAGCTCGGCTAGTAAGATGGAAACTTACACCGAAGTGACCCGGATAGGACCCCATTTGTGTTGGGTAGAAGTGACTTGACTAATTAAGTTGTGAAATCGATTTCAAAAATGGCATAGAACCATATTATTGATGTTTAGGTTAAGCTAAAATTTATACTTGGAGAATCCATAGTCATACTTGATTTGACTTAGCCGACTTTTGTCGACTTTCCTTAGTTATTCTTTCCTTGTTCTTCCCTATCTTTTCTTACTTCGACCGATCCTTCTTAGTTTGGCTTGTTCAGATGGAGCCGACGCCACCTATCTCGGTGGGAATTATTGGAGGCCCGCGCCGAACGTGATTACTTCCGGGCATACACGAACCACGGCACGGGGAATACCTTCGAGCTATCTCGAGGTGGCGGAAGAACGCCGCCGCAACCAAGAATCGACACACCTCACGGCAAAGAGCAAGAGGAGAAGAACAATCTTACCCTCCTTGCTAAGGATCGCGAGGATACAATCCGTGCTCGCGAGGATCAAATCCGACCAATCCAGGAACACTTGGAAGTTACTCGCACGAAGATGGAACGCGCCGAGGAAGGCGCGAAAGTGGGAAAGGGAGGCATACATGTCGAGAGGCACCATCGATCGTCTCAAGATACTATCATCAAACAAATGCGGGTGATAGAGGACCTCACACATGCCTTAACTCAGCGGGATGTTGCTTTGGAGGCCGCCTTTAGCCTAATGCACCACCGTTGCCACCACCCGGCGGAACCCATGCCCGACTTCGAGGCCGATAATGAAGAGGATCCCGAGGAGGATCCGAAGAAGATCCCGAAGAGGATCCCGATGAGGATCCAATGGAAGATGAAGAGCCCGAGGCGCTTGAAGCCGCCCACTCGATGATGCTCCGGATCGAGCGGTGGCGATTTAGCCGATCGGCTAATCGCCGAGGTGGTACCTCACCGATCGAGATCCGATTATGGGACGAGGCCGCTAGTGATGATGACGGCGACCTCACCGAGTAGATAACTTATGTGCTAGATTTTAGTCGATGCTTAATTCCATCCTGTTGTATTTTGTTTTCGATTTTGTACCTTAATCAAGTTGTATCTCGACTCTAGTTTATCTTCGATTTTATATTCTTGTTGTATGAACTCATTGGTGTATTCAAATTTCACATCAATGAATATACTTTTTCTACTTATTCTATGTCTTGTGTATTGTTGTTGTGATATAACTTGTTATATGCAAATACTTATTGAAATCATTCCTTTCTCAATTGTAGCTAAACTACAAGTACATGGTCGAAACCGTGGACGAGGAGACCCCGCCGTATTCCCCGTAGGTATGTGGATGTACCCAGGAACGGGTACCCTCCCGAACTACCACCACCTCCTCCGCCAATCACAGGAGATAACCTAACCGCAATAGCCTTGCAATGGATATTGGTTTTTATGAGGCAACAAGCAGAGCCTCGTCGGCCCCAACCATGAACCTACTCGAGAGACGAATGACCGCACCTTGGAACGGTTTTTACGATTCGACCCCGACTTTCTTAGGGAACCAGGATGCGTGAAAGCGGAGAAGAATGGATCGGAAACCGGAGAATATCTTCAATGCTCTCCAATATTCAGGGGAACAAAGGTTACGCTCGTAGGTGTTCACTAGAATCACCGCTCGAGATTGGTGGGAGCATTTGAGAGAAAGTGGGAACAGGACCAAATAGATAGGACATGGGAAAATTTCTGGCTGAATTCAATGAGCAATACATACCTCAAGTCGTGAAGGAGGCACGCAGGGATGAATTCCATAGGTTGAGACAGGGGAACATGTCTCGTGGCCCAAGATGAGTCAATTCCATCGGTTATCCAAATATGCCCCGGAACAATCAAAGACGGAGCGGACAAATTGTATAAGTTCACACGGGATCAAGTGGAACTCCGAAACAACTTTTGATCGTTGAAATAACAACATACTCACCCAGAAAAGTTGACCCTCCGCATTGAGTCGAGGACTTAACCGCATTGGTCGATTAATTTGAATAGGCCATCGAACAGATCTCAAAAGGACAAAGATGGGACAACCATCAAGGCGCCTGTTGTTAAAATTGAAGGGCGATTGTTAAGACGAGAAAAAGGAAAGGACGTCAGTGGGGAAAAGGGCCAAGTATGTACACATTGCCAAAAACCGGGTCATATCGCAATGATCATATTGTTGGCGTAAACATGGAAGGTGTTTCTGTGGTAGTAATCAACAACACCGGTGAAGGATTGCCGAAATACGAAGACCGGACCAAAACAGGTGCAACCACGTTCGGCTAACGGCCAGGGTAACGGCAAGGATGCTCGCTCGAGCATTTGCACTAGCGGACATGAGGCTCCGGGAGGCAACAGGGCGTGGTGGAAGGTACGCTTCTAATATCTAGCCACTACGCTAAAGTACTATTTGACCCTGGATCAACGCATTCATTTGTCGCACCACATTTTGTACACAAGTTGCATGCATGCATGGAACATATGCTATAGGTTTAGAAGTGTCCACTCCTATGGGCGCAAGCCGAATAAAGATATTATCTATAATGCATGCGAAGTTAAGATTGATGAGATAAACTTTCTGCCGATTTGATCTTGCTACCTATATCCGAATACGACATTATATTGGGAATGAACGGTTGTCGCACACCATGCACAAATGGACTGCCATCGCAAGTCCATTAAACTATGTGAACCCTGTAAGCCCGAAGTGGAAATTTCGGGAAGGGCACGGTTAAGATTGCCCCAATCATTTCAAAGAATGAAAGCGGGGAAGGCGATCACTAGAGGGGCACAAGGGTACTTGGCGTTTGTAATTAACAAACCTAAGGTTGAGACACAAATTAATCAAGTACCTATAGTATCGGAATATACAAATGTATTTCCACAAGAACTCACCACCTGCCCCTCCGGATAGGGAAGTTGAGTTCACCATCGGTATTACCAGAACCGCCCGATCGCGGAACGCCGTATAGAATGGCTCTGTTGAGTTGCAAGAGTTGAAGACTCAATTACAAAAGTCGATGGATGTGGGATTTATCCGACCGAGCACGTCTCGTGGGGAGCACCGATGTTTGTCAAAAAGAAAGATGGCACATTAAGGTGTGTATGACTATCGCGGACTTAACAAGCGTGACCATCAAGAACAAATATCCCCTCCCAGGATAGACGAATCGCTTGATCAACTTCAAGGAGCGACGATGTACTTTCAAGTTTGATTTACAACAAGGATATTATCGATTAAAGATCCGTGAAGAGGACGTTTCCAAAACAAACATTTCGCATTGAGATATGGACACTACGAGTTTGTAGTGATGCCTTTCGGTCTAACAAACGCATTGCACCACAGCGTTTATGGATCTAATGCATCGAGTCTTTCAACCTTATTTGGATCAATTCGTAGTGATATTCATTGATGACATACTCGTATACTCCAAGTCTAAAGAGGAGCATGAGCGTCATCCGAAAATTGTTTTAGAGACACTACGACGAGCTGGTGCCGTATGCCAAATTCAGCAAGTGCGAATTTTGGCTTAGTGAAGTCGCATTCTTGGGACACATAGTATCCCTTTGGGATCGCCAGTAGATCCTTCGAAAGTGAGACGGTGGTTGAATGGAAACAACCCGAGTCTCAGAATCGGAGATTAGAAGTTTCTTAGACTAGCTGGATATTATCGAAGATTTATCCAAGATTTCTCCAAGATAGCGGACCACTCACTCGACTAACCCGAGAAGCAAGTCAAGTTTGAGTGGAATGACAAGTGTGAGGCTAGTTTCAAGAGTCAAGAACGACACTTACTACTCGATCTTAGCCCTTCCAAAGGGAACAAAAACTTTGTCGTCTACATGACGCATCAAAGGAAGGACTAGGAGCAAAGACTCATGCAAGAAGGAAAGGTCATTGCTTACGCATCACGAAAACTCAAGCCGTATGAAGCCAATTACCCAACGCATGACTTGGAATTGGCAAAGCAATAGTGTTCGCATTAAAGAAATGGAGGCACTACCTCTATGGAGCAACATTCACGGTTTACGGATCATAAGAGCCTAAAGTATCTATTCTCTCGAAGGAACTCAATTTGAGGCAACGGAGATGGATGGAGTTAATAGAAGATTATCACTTTGATATTCAATACCATCCCGGAAAGCTAACGTAGTAGCCGACGCCTTAAGCGAAAGACGAGTTTAGCTAGACTAATGATTCGAGAGTGGAGATCATTAGAAGAATTGAGCACTTGGAATCCGGACGAGAACCAAGACTCGAATTTCATGTGCTAATATCTCGATTAAACCCGATCATCGAACGAGATCAAAGTAACACAGGGGATTGACGTGCAACTTCAAAAACTAAAAGAGAAGATACTCAAAGGAGAGAGATCGGAATTCTCGATGTACAGGAAGATGGGACCATCGATTTGGAATAGAATTTGTGTACCGAGTGATGAGCAACTTAGGAACAGAATCCTCTCGAAGCACACCGTTCGAAATACACTATACATCCTGGAGGAAACAAGATGTATAAGGACTTGAAACAAGATTATGGTGGGCAAACATGAAGAACCAGGTAGCGAGAGTTCGTTGCGAGATGCTTGACTTGTCAACGAGTAAAAGTTTGAACACCAACGACCATCCGGTTTATTACAACCGTTGAGAATTCCCGAGTGGAAATGGGAACACATAACGATGGACTTCGTGACGGATCTACCGAGGACTAGACGAGGCGATGATGCTATATGGGTAGTCGTAGACCGACTCACGAAATCTGCACACTTCCTACCCATGAAGAAAACCGACAGCTTGCAGAAACTTGCGCAAATTTATATCCGAGAGATCATTCGACTGCATGGAGTGCCAGTCGATATAGTGTCAGACAGAGACCCGAGATTTGTCTCCAGATTCTGGAAATGCTTACATAAGGAATTGGGTACCTCACTAAGTTTCAGCACAGCAGCACATCCACAAACTGATGGCCAGTCTGAGCGAACAATTCAAACCCTGGAAGACATGTTGCGAGCATGTACGTTGGACTTCCAAGGAAGTTGGGATTCGTACTTACCATTGGCCGAGTTCGCCTATAATAACAGCTATCAGGCCACAATTGGGATGGCACCCTACGAAGCCTTGTACGGGCGAAAGTGTAGATCTCCACTACACTGGGAGATTGATGACCAATGGACTCCAAAAGAGAAACGAAAGTCGCCCTCGATTCCAAAGGTCGACTTAGTTGGAGGCCATGGAGAAGGTCAAGTTGATTAAGGAACGGATCCGCACGGCTCGAGCCGCCAAAAGAGTTACTGTGACAAAGAGGAGAAAGGACTTGGAATTTGAAGCCAGGAGATGAAGTATTCCTCGATGTCTCCACGGAAAGGATTGATCAATCCAAAGAAAGGAGGCAAGTTGAGTCCGAGATATGTTGGACCTTACAAGATTTTGCAGAGATCGGGAAGTTAGCCTACCGACTTGAGTTCTGCAAGACAAGACGCGGGAATGCACGATGTATTCCATGTATCGAGATTGAAAAGGTATCAACCAGATCCTGAGCACATCATCACTCGTGATGCTCCTCCTCTAATGGAAAATTTATCTTACACCGAGAAACCAATCAGAATCATTGACCCAGTGCGTCGGTTGCGTACAGCGAGAGATTCCAATGGTTAAAGTTGTATGGCGGAATCACAACCGAGACGAAGACGCAACGTGGGAGATGGAAGAAGACATGAGGAATCAATATCCGAATTAGTTCAAGAGAATTTGGGGACCAAATTCTTTTAAGGAGGGGTGAATGTGAGACCCCGAATTTTAACGTGAGATTCGGTGTTATGTAGTGATTATTTATTTGGCTATGTATCACAAACCTATTATTAATGAAACTCGACTCTATTTTTATTTATTCCTTCCAACGTCAATTACGCATTTCGCATTTTTAGAGCTTAGCAATTTTATATTCTTCCTCTAGTATTAATACCGATCGAATGACTACTACTTTAGGAATATTAGACCTCCAACAATTTAGGAGTACATTCCAATCCTTATCCTAATATTTCATCTTATTCTATAATTCATCCCAACCAATTTCCCAATCAATTTTTTTTTTAAAAAAAAAAAAAAAAAAAATATTTTTTTATATTTTTAAAAATTTCGAAAATTACCATAAATGGGGAGGTTGTTTCATATTCTTTTCAAGACCTACAATTATATATGTATATATATATATATATATATATATATTTACATATATATATTAATTTTTTTTTCTCAACTTTTGGTCACATGCTTAAAGGATGGACAAACTTTTCTTTCCACCAAATTCTAATAAATAAAAATACCAACACCATGATTATTATTCCCTCCAACTTTTGGCTCCTTGTCTTAGGGGAATCAATCATTTTGTTATTTTTTTTCTTTATCTATCAATATTATTCATTTCATAATTATCATAAAAACACAAGACTTGCTTCCATTTTCCTCTCTAAAGGATCAAATTCTTCAAGCATAAGGTAAGAATATCTTCATTTCTCCCAACTCTTTTTTTCTTCTCCAATCCTCAACCTTATACCTTCACCATCTAATAATGTTGAATCCTTCTTGTTGAGGTACTCCTAGAGAAAATTCTTCAAGAATTAGAGACCTAGATTTGACTACAAACTTGAAGAGGAAATTCAAGATTTCATATTATTAAGGTGAGAAAATTATGGTTTTAGTATTTTTCTCTTGACAACATGAAGAATTAATTTTTGACTCAAGAATATAAATTTTTGGAGTTTAGGGGCTGACCTACATCATCTCAAGTGGAGGTTAGAGGCTTGAAGGAAAATTTCCATTTTGAGACTACTTGAAGATATTAAGGTGAGTAGTAACCATTTGGTACTAGTATATTTTCTTTTGACTTGAGACTTTAATTTTAACACCAAAATATGGTTTGGATACCATTTAGGGGCTGATCTTCAAGAGTTTTAGTCAAGAAGTTGATTCAAGGAAGAAGACCACATTTTAGATCAACCCGAGAAACTACTACGAGGTGGGTGGAAAAATTCTTTCAACTTCTAGGTGTTTTAAATTGAAAATATGCATGTAGTATTTTGTTATTGAGCACTTGAGATATATATTATATATTGCATGCTATTTTCTTGTATCAAGTTGGAAAAATTCTCAAGTGTTGCTCAAAAATGTGATTTATCGAAAAATAGGGCATACATGCACATTTTATTGTTATACTTGATGAAATTTTGTATGAGAAGGATATGTATGTGTATGACTCTTGAAATCTATGTTTTGAATGATTTATAACCTGGACAAGTCGAGCATAATTGATTAAATTTCAACTTTTGGACTTAAAATGCAAAAATGGAAAGTTGGTGGACTTAATTGCAAGAAAAATAAAATTTAAGGGACCCCTCTGTAATTTTCGATTTTTGGGACTGAACTCAGGTTCAAAAATTATGCTTTGATATTTTAATAAAGTTTTAAGAGTTTTTAGATAAATAAAATCAACCCTTGAAAGCCCAAGGACTAGATTGTAAAATTTGAGAAGTTTAGGGGCTATTTTGCAAATTTCGAAACTGTACCAGACCCTAATTTTGAAATTTGAAATTTTAACTCTTAAGGGACTGGAAATAACATATTTTAAGTGTATTCCAAAAATCCAAGTGTTTAGAGCTTGGAAAGTAATTTTTAAAAATTGAGGGACCAAATTGTAAAAGATTAAACTTGAGGACCCAAATGAAATTTCCAGGACTTATGCAGCCCATGCACCTGGAAATACTAATTTAACTATAACATAATTATATTTTGGACCCAAGGTTCAAATTTCATAACAATTGGACCCTAAAAGCCTTAAAGGCAATTATTTCAAAATGGGACAAAAATGAGATTTTCAAAAGTTAAGGGACCTATACTTATGGCGTTTTAAAACTGTTTTTGTTCCAATATCCCACTAACCTTAGTGACATTTTCCAACTGGAATCACATTAAAAGCCCTCCCGGTTTGTGAGTTCCGATTATTTTAAACTTAAGGCCGAAATGACAATTTTAACAAATTTGGGGCCAATGTGAGAATTTTATAAAAACTCGACCTCAAAACTTTAAAAACCTGAATCTCTGAACAATTTAGAGATTTTAGGAACTGACCTCATAATTTTTCAAGGTCGGGATATTTATTTATTCAATTTTTAACCCCAAAAGTATTGGTTTTTACAAAACGGGGCTAATTGTAAATTTTTCTTTTTATCAAGGACCTAACTTAAATTATTTTTCATTTACTAAAACAGCCCTGGACCCTCTGACTTTAGTTATTAATTAAAATATTTTATTTTCTCAAAAACTACTTGACTTATCGGATCGTCTTGACCGATTAAAACCCAATCGCGGGCGACTTCCTCGTGTTGCGATTTCGAATCTATAACGGACTTATGTTCCACCTAATCTTTCAAGATATCGAAGATTGCTTATCCTCCCGATAATCATCTTCATCCAAATAACTCCACCAACGCCATAATTACTTTACGCAAATTTTGAAAACTTTTTATGAATCGCTTCCGAATCAATATACTCATTGCTGGTTGACTACGAGCGAACGTGTACTTAATTTCTTGCTGAGTCAACTTGGTGTGTCGAGCTCACAGTCGGAATGGATACGTCGGGGGATGGGCAAGGCTCGGCCGCTATTCCACTCTTCCGCCCCATCGCCCTAATCCCGCAACCGAGGGACGGAGTTTGTCCAAGGGAAGCGGGTCGTAGTACTTGAGGTATAATCATGATTATGACAAACCGAGCCTTGCTAGCTCCACTCGTGGATTTTGTCTTTGCCTATGGAGCGATAAGGTGACGGAGTCTTGGACCATCTTGCTCGGGAGTTACAAGGAAGAACGAAGGAATCGTTGTCCGATCCACACGATTAGGAGTTAATCGGACCCGTTTGGTTGGTTGGCGCTACAAATCCGTGCACGCAACCGCTTACTTGTATTGCATAGGTTGGCGCTACAAATCCGTGCAAATCAAGCTTACTTGTCTTGCATAGGATTGGCGTTACAAACCGCACGCAATCCTCATGTTTACTTGGACCATAGTGCCCGCTTGACAATGAACTGCTTTTTTCTCAAATTGTATAAGTATATTACTTAATATGTTTATCACGACGCTTGTGGATCGTGTGTGAAATCATGCATCATCTCTCACACGTTTTCATACAACTAAATTTCTCGCATTAACTATTTATATCGCCACACTTGCACACGATCACCCCATCCACTGAGATTTTTGTCTCATTCTCCTCGTTTTCTAACCTTTAGATGAAGAGTACGCCGAAGGCACCGAACCTCTGATTGAATCCCTATCGGTGTTGTGGAGCGACATTTCCTTTTTCTTTTATTTGTTGTTGGACTCCTTCATTTTATTTGTTTGACCTGTAAGTTAATTAAGATAATCTTTTGGGTTGTATTCGGATCTTGCCGGACCTTAAGATGTAATTTGTACTCGTGGTTATTTTAAATTCGCTGCATTAGACTCTATTTTCCTTGGAATTTTGTATCTTTGGTTTCGACTGTTGATTTATTTCTGTTTAAGTGATTGATCGTTGTCGCGTCACGTTTGGGGCGTGACAGGCTCTGCGAGTGGTGGCATTTATCTAGTGTATTGAAACCCTAGATGAAGCACAAAATGTAATAGTAAAAATATCTGGACTGATTTTTTTTAATGTTATTCCTGTAACAGGAAACAATTTTCTTATTTGGATTGGTTATCAGCCTCAAATAGTTGTTACTGAGCCTGAGTTGGTTAAGGAAATACTTTCCAACAAGGAAGGAAAATATAAGAAAATAAAACCTCCAGAATTTGCAAGGAAACTTATAGGAGATGGGCTTGTTATAGCTGAAGGTGAAAAATGGTCAAGGCTAAGGAAACTATCCAACTATGCTTTTCATGGAGACAGCTTAAAGGTGGACTCTTGTCTTTTGAATGTGTTCAATCATTCATGTATTTTGTCAGTATATATTTATGGATCAGCTACGAAAATTATCCGTGATAAACTCGGCTATCTTTTAACATTACAAACACCATGTTTATCTATTTTACAAATTGTACTTTTTGTATTTGTTATTTGTTACGTAGATATGAACCTCAAGAGGTAATTGTATTAGTATTTGTAATTTTGAAAAACTTGAATTTTTTAGCGCCATTCAAATCTCATGTAGGGTTCTCTGAAGTAAATGACGATTGATAGAGGAATATTTGATCATACACAAAAAAAAAAATTGTATTTTTTCTTTTAATTAGGATATGGGTAATTTTTATAATGGCTTAAACGCGATTATGATCTTTTAAATATAAGGGGGTAACATGTTTGGTCCTGTAAGTATCATATGTAGCAATTTTGGTCCAATAGATTTTGAGTTTTGTTCAACTTTGGTCCTGTAAATCTACAGAGTTGACATATTTGATCTTGTAAGTATTCTATGTAGGAATTTTAGTCCCGTAAATTTATTTATTTTTGTTCAATTTTGACCCCAAAGGATACTTGAATATTTCAGTATTTTGGAACCGAAATTGCACAAATTTAGAACTTATGAGACCAAATTACGCAAATATCAAAATATAGGACTAAAATTGGTACCTAGGATACTTATAAGGCTAAGTGTGCGACAGCCCTTTATAATTTAAGCCTTTTTTATAATTTAACCATATATTTTATCCATTTGCAATCTCCTCCTATGTACAGGATATGTATCCAGCAATGGTAGCAAGTGTGGAGTCTATGCTGGAGAAATGGGGATATCAACAAGGCAATGAAATTGACATAAGCAATGAATTCAAGCTTTTAACCTCAGATGTGATCTCTAGGACCGCGTTTGGAAGCAGTTATTTGGAGGGGAAACATATTTTTGAAATGCTGACACAATTAAGTGTTTTGCTTGAAAGAAACATTTTCAAGATTAGATTATTTGGCCTCGAGTATGCTCCTTAATTTCTTAATTCTCTGTTACCATCTCTCGTTTCTGTTGTTCTTTCTAAAATCCCTTTTCATTGCAGGAAAATATGGAGGTCGAAAGACGATATTGAATCGGACAAAATCGAGCGATCACTACGTGATTCGATCATGTCACTGGTGAAGAAAAGGGAAGATAATGTAAAAACAGGGCAAGCAGACAACTTTGGAAGTGATTTTTTCGGAGCCCTTTTGAAAGTACACCATGACCCGGACCCCAAAAGCAGAATAACAGTAGATGATATAGTTGATGAGTGCAAGGTGTTTTATATGGCTGGACATGAAACTACTAGCGGCGTGCTGGGGTGGATCGCGGTTCTGTTATCCGTTTACACGGAGTGGCAAGAAAAAGCAAGGGAAGAGGTGCTTCAGATTTTCGGCCACAAAAAACCGACTACGGAAGGCATTGCCAAACTGAAAACTGTACGTAAAAAACCGGAACATATATCTTCAGCTTATGTTTTTCATATACAATGCTTGGCTATATTGTACTTTTAGTCTTGTAATTATAGGGGTGTGGCGAAATGGTCTGTTTTCCATTCCACCTGGCAGGATCACTCTATTACCTTTCAAAGATTGTTGAATCTAGTTCAGAATTTGTCAGAATTTTCAAAATTGTCCGAAAAATCTCACATGAGTTGTATGTAAACTCAAAAAATTGAGATTTCCTATTCTTGACCCCAAAAATTAGGGTTTTCGCTGATATAATTGCTAATAAGGTGTTGGAAACCCTAATTTTTGGTCTGAGATTAAAAAATCTCCAATTTTTCTGGCAATTTTGGAATTTCAGTTTCAAGACTAAATCAGAGAGTGTTTTAAAGATACTATGTGATTTTGCCATTTGGAATTTAAAACCACCAATTTTGCCATACTTCTATCATTACAGGCAGAGCTGTCAAATGGGCCGGCTGTGACCAAGGCCATAAAAATACACTTGAAATGACTGGGCTGATCGAACTTTTTGGGCCGTGCCTATTTTAACGACTCTAGTCATAGGACCATTTACACAATTTAGCCCGCGATGCTTAACAATTTTAGTTTCTCATTTTCTTCATCTTTTTCATGCAGCTAACCATGGTAATCAATGAAGCACTAAGGCTTTACGGCGCGGTGGTTTCTTTTCCAAGAAGAGTAGACAGAAAAACCAAATTGGGAAAATACGAAATCCCAGCAAACGTAGAATTGAATATTCCACCACTTGCCCTCCAAAGGAATCCTGAGATATGGGGACAAGATGCTCAAATATTCAATCCACAGAGATTTGCTGATGGGATGGCTAAGGCTACAAATGGAAATTCAATTGGGTTCCTCGCGTTTGGTGCTGGCCCTCGTGTTTGCGTGGGCTTAAACTTTGCAGCTTATGAAGTTAAATTAACACTCTCCATGATTTTGCAGCGTTACAAATTAACGCCATCGCCAAACTATAAACACGCCCCTTTTGAGTTTCTTACACTTAGGCCTCAACATGGGATTCAGGTCATTTTGCACTCACTGTAAATTAAATCAATGTTAATTGCTTTGTTGCAAGAAACTATAACTTATGCACTTTTGTTTTTGATTTTTCTTTTTGGTTGTTAGTTAAGTAAGTGTGAGAATTAGGGGTGATCACTCATGTGCGGTTTCACGGTTTTTTCACGTTATATCCAAACCGAATTGCCATTTTGCGGTTTTTCTATTTAAAAAAATTAAATTGCGGTTTTATAAAGTAAAATCGAAAGTGCGGTTTTTGAGCGGTTTATGATGGCGGTGGCGGGCGGTTTTGCGGTTTTAATCGATATACGAAAAAAGTAATTTGTAGTAATGATAAAAGAGTTATTACACTTGCATTAAAATCGACAAAGTATAGCTATGTTACATAACCTTAAAGTCTAACATCCACCAAATAAAATAAAATGCTAACTTAAATTACATATACATAAAACCACGTCAATTCCTTTTCCATCTATAATATTTAAATTATTCACCCTAATGACTTGACTAATTTTAATTTAATTGGCATCCATTAAAAACTAATCTAAATAATTATTATGTCATACCCCAAACTTTGTATTAAGCTAATAATTAACATATTTTGTATTAAACAAATAATCGTTAATCTTTTTTAGGATTTTGTTATCATAATCATCAAAATTAAATTGCAAGAAAAATCAAACTCGCGTATTAATTCTTCAATTTTCTCCGGAATAGAAAAGAAAAATTCGGGCGCCAATAAACTCTCTCGTAGTTGTTGTTGTAGGTAATGGCTTAGGTACTGCTTCAATCCTTAAAGCCTTAGTCATTGACTTGAGTGAAATGATGAGAAAGATTGTAGATTTGTAGTTTTGTAGAGAGAATATTTTCAAGATCCAGAAAGATGAAGAAAGACGGAAGAAATCAGTTGAAAATGATTAAATCGTAGAGTTCGATTAGGGACTTATCAGTTAGGGTTAGGTTTGTTGAGAAATGTTAATTACATAATTATCCTTATTAACCATTGTATATGCGGTCGGTTTGGGCGGGCGGTTTGGGCATCGAACATTGCAAACGCAAATTGCACCGCCTTGGCGGTGCGGTTTTTCATTAAAATTTTCAATCGCGGTTTTAAGGATAATTCGATTTTAACGGTGCGGCGCGGTGCGGGCGGTGCGGGCGGTTATTTTAAATTTGTGATCACCCCTAGTGAGAATTACATTCAGTAACTCATGTGTCTCTTTGTTATGGGAGGCGTTATTATTTATTATTAATTACCTTTCAATTTGTTTTCTTTCTTACTATTTTGTTAGTTCTTCGATGCTTTAGGGCAACTCAATGCAAGGTTCATAGTGGGGTTTATAAGAATAAAAATGGTTTGTTTAAACCATCTCTCATTGTGGGTGAGAGGTTTATGATGACATGGCATTTTGAGGTTGTCATGTTTACAAACCAGGTTTATACAAAATTGAAAAAATGCAAATAATAGTTGCAAGTGAGAAAGTGTAACACACTCCTTGACAATTACATGCAATTGTCTTCACGCGAGTGGGCCTCGGAATTGGGTTGGCTGGAGGCAAAAGCAAGCAAGTCATCATCATACCAAGAGGCTAATTTTAGTTTTTTATTGATAAATTATTGCCTTTCAATTTATTAAAAAGTGGGTTTACCTTTAACAAAGAAAAATATTGGTTTGATACTTTTGTATACCGAACGTCTATTTTAGACAAGCAAAACATAAAAATGGATGAGAATAACTTTACTTTTTATTCAAATTTTTCTATAATACTATTTGTTGTATTTTTATTTTGCCCACACAATCTAATTCTCTACCTTTTATTATTCAAAATGGATGAGAATACAAGAAAATTTTTTTAAATTTTTTGAGTTCTTCAAATAGTTCTCAAAATGCAAACTCTCAAAATTGTAGTACACAACCTAATGTCCAACAATTTCAATTTTCTCCACCCACAACCACCCCAAATTTTCCAACTACGCCATGTTTTTCACAAAATATTCCAAATTTTTGAATTTCCAACCAACTCGAGTGTTCCACTCAATCGAGTAGTGTTTATCGAGCTCCATTTTATATGTCTCCACCTGAATATTGGTCGGCTATGGCAAACCAATTTGGGATGATGCCTCATCCTAGTGCATTTTCACCTCAACAATCGATATTGCCTTGAAAGAGACAAAAATGACTAGTTTCGGAATGCATTTGATCTTCGAAAAAGAGCCTTCGACGCCATCTTCTATTCAAGAGAGTCGGTTTCACTACATTCTACACAAGATGGGCTCGAAAATATTGCAATTTTATTGATAGATACCAAACATTGCAAACATGGTGAATGTAGCACCAAACGGGCAATTAACCGTACTTATTGGTGCGTGGATGAAGAGGAGCTCCTAACAAAGGCATGGGTGACTATTAGTTGTGACTCAATAGTAGGCAATGACCAAGCATGCAAAGACTTTTCGATCGCATTGAAAAATACTTCAACGAGTTTCAAAAAAGGGCACTATGTCGAGATTGTTGTGTTTGAATGATAACGAAAAATCATTGGTTTCTAATGCAACGAGACGTGAATAAGTATGTTGAATTGCACAATCAAAAGAGCAAAGTCAAAGAGGGAGTGGGTGGATTTTACAACAAGTAACATAAGTAAATAAAAAGTTCGGGAATGATTTTTGCAAACCTTTCAAATATCACCATGTGTGGAAGCTTGCTCGAGACAACCCGAAATGGGCTCCACCGAACAAGGTACTAAGGGATTGAAAAAGACAAAAATATCTCAATCTAAAGCATACACTTCAGATTCCAATCCGGATACAAGTGAAATGTGACTTTTGTGATGCTCGTGCTCGGCCCAATAGGCCAAAAGGCAAAGAAAAAGAAAGGAAAATACAAAGTTTGAAAAAAGGAGATGAAGAGTTGGATGTTGAGTTGGCAATGTTGAAAGAAATGCAAACGGCGAAGATGGCACATAATGATCAAATGTTGTTTATAAAGGAATATGAAATCTATATGAAAGATGAGAATGAAATTGCCCCGAAAAGCTTGATTTCCATAGAAAGCTTGTACAAAAATAAAAGAGATGCATGGCTTACCGTAGATTAATAGGTTGATTTTCGTATTATTTTTTTGTACTTTTTAGCTTATGTTTATTGTACTATTTAACTAAAAATGTTTGTTGTTTTTATTGCTAATGTTTATTGTACTTTTTTATATAGCATTTTACGATTATGACTAATGGTGATCAATACTTGAGAAGAAACTCGATGACAAGTGTTGCGTTTGCTTCAAATGCATGAACATAGACAAAATTTTCCAGGAAGTATGTTGGGTAGTCTTGATTTTAAACGGGAATGGAGGAATTGACCGGTTGGTTGGAAAGGTCAATTTACATTGTTTTGGCGATCATGGGGTCCCAACAATTGTTCTAAAAGCAGTTGCATCAAACATGGATATGGCATGCATTTTTGGTGTAGCAGGTCCAAAAATGACATCAATGTGCTTACTAAATCGCCTTTATTCAACAATATTATAGATGGTACCGCATTAGGAGGTTATATTCATGGTAAATGGCTCACGATATACAAAAGGGATATTATCTTACTGATGGGATTTACCCAGAATGGTCTACTTTTGTGAAGAGTTTTCCATGTCCTGCGGATCCCAAGAGAAAAAAATTCAAAGAAAGACAAGAAGATGCAAGAAAAGATGTTAAGCGTGCGTTTGGGGTGCTCCAATCTCGTTGGGCAATAGTTAGAGGCCCTGTGCGATTTTGGTACAGGAATACATTGAGTGATATCATGTATACGTGCATTATTTTGCACAACATGATCATTGAGAATGAAGGAGAAATGGTAAGTGATTGGTTGGATGATCAAGAAACCGCTCCTCCCGCGCAAGTAACTCAAGGTTCCACTCAAGTATTCCAGGATTACATTCGCGAGCATTACGAGCTACGTGATAATGAAGTACATCACCAACTTCGAGCCGATTTAGTTGAACACATATGGGCGCTTTGCGAGGGCAATTAGTGAATATTTCAAATATCAATTTATGAAACTTTAATTGTCTTTTGCTATGTATTAATGAGTTGTTTGTAATGTTTAAATTCAATATTTTGCGTATTTTAATAATATTTATCAGGTTATATATGAAAATATAAAAACCCGCAAACTTTATTTTTTATATTTACTAATGAAAATTAAATAAAATATATTATACAATAATTAGATAAATATATATTTTACAAGGATATTAAATGAATGTATATAAAATATATAAAATTATAATTAATAATGGCGGGGTCCATAAAAAACTAGTGGTAGGGGTTTATGGATTGTTGAGAAAGGTTTATAAATTGTTTGAGGTTTTTGCTTTTGATGTAGCAGTGATGTGGCGTATAAAAAACTGTGCTGGAAGTTTTAATTTGGTTTAGCATTGTAGATGCTCTTAGAGGGTGTTTGGCGAAGCTTAAAAGCTTATTAAAATATCTTATAACATGTTTGGGAGCTTATAAACTCCTCTCCAAATAAGTAAATTCCAGCAAAATTGGTTTTCTCAGGGAGAAATCGGACGAAATGTCTGAATTTTTAAAAGATAGTGACTAAAATCATAAGATGACTAGTTAGAGGACTGAGTTGCCGGACGAAAAATCTATTTTCCTTGCAATTTAGAAGCGAATTTTTGAAATGCAGGCGCATGGGTACATCAATGAGATCAAAACTATTTAATATCAGGTCTGTTGTTTCTTTCTGGATGTCCATTTTAGCTGTAAACATTGATAAAATAAACAAATAAGACTACAATCCTAGGACTTAATGTCAGATTATTAAAGCACATCATCCAAGCAACATTTGTCATTGTAAAAAACAGAGGAAATTTATGTACATTATTGTTCCACTCAAGGTTTCTCTATGCTTTTCTTCTTGTCCGTCATGGGACGTGTACATACAGCCTGTCTTAAACAGTTCTAGTTTTTGATGGCCGATACACGTAAATAGGGTGTGCCGGATAAAAAAACTAACAAAAAATCATAAAAATTATAACTAAAATTTTTTTCTAAAACTTTTCTAAGTAAAAATTTATTTTTTTATAAAATGGGGGCGGGGCCGGGTTCCCCCCTCCCTCCGCCAATGGATGGAAGTGTTTTATTGCTGCGGAAGCGACGAGTAATTGAAAATCAGAAGCTCTATAAGTGTTTTTTTGTATGTAAAAGTCAAACTATAGAAGCTGTATAAATGTTTTTTTGTACGTAGAAGTCAAACTAGAAACAGAATTAGAAATCTAAAGCAACATTACCCTAATTTTAGATTTCGATTAAATGAATCAAAATCAAAAGTTGAAGCTTGGCATTTGCAAACACTATTTCAGTTAAAGCTGAGAATCATATTTTTCACTGCTTGAAAACACTCCCTTACAAATATGGCGGCCTTAAATCTTAATCCTTTTTAAAATGGCATCTACATATATTTTCCTTGGCCTGCTCATTCATCGACAGAATCGTATAGTTTTCCAGGAAAACATCTTAGTCATTTTCATCCTTCTGTTGTTTTTCTCACCATCACAAGAACCTAAGTTGTCCGTTCCTCCTAACACAAACATTTATATGTCTTTAAATATCACATTATATGTTCATTCATCACTACACAAATTGGAACTCTTGTTCCAAGGTGATCAAAACCATGGTTTTCTCAATATTTATGTCCCTTGTTACATTAATTCTGATAAGATTTATCTACAAAGTAATATGGTTCCCATTTCGTGTGCAATATATGATGCGGTCACAGGGGATTACTGGCCCCTCTTACAAAATTATTCATGGAACTACTAAAGAGAGCCATATCTTGAAATTGCAAGCAATGAAGGGCCCAATGGAGTTATCACATGATATATTCCCTAGAGTCCAGCCTAATTTCTACTCATGGATGAACCTGTATGGTAATTATCAAAACTCATGTTTTTATTCAATTTTTTTGGTAAATTACAAAAATACCCTTCATCTATTTCAAAATTACAAATACCCCTTAAATCATTACAAACTGTGTTTGCATTAGCATAACAAATATGACCCTCTCTAGGATGGAATTTGTAAAAACAAACATCAAGGGTGTATTTATAATTTTAAAAAACAGTTAGGTATTTCGTAATTGGACTGAACACCTTAAGGTCCTTAAGGATTGTTTTCTATTAATGGATGAAGCTTTATTGTAATTACTAAATTTTATTTTATTTTCCAAAATCTTGATTCGAAAAACTTATTAATATATTCGTATATTAATGTGGCTGTACCAGGAAAGAATTTTCTTACTTGGGCTGGTCCACAACCTCATATGGTGATTACTGAACCAGAGTTAGCTAAAGAAATACTAAGCAATAAAGACGGCACCTTTCCGAAAATCAAAATTAATGGTCATGTAAAGAAGCTGCTAGGAGATGGGCTTGGTATTGCAGAAGGGCCTAAGTGGTTGAAATTACGAAAACTGGCCAACCATGCATTCTATGCAGAAAGCTTAAAGGTAACTACTTCTTTCACCATTCATATTCCAAAAAATTGTCCAAGTTTAGTCTAATTAAGAAAAAACTCTAATTATCTTTCAAAATTGCAATAACCTCCTTATAGTGCTACAATAACAAATATCCCTTTTTTGAGGTGCAATCACCGGCGGAGACAGGGGTCTATATTGGGTCCTAGCCCAGGCCTGTCTCCGGCCTGACAGTGTTAAAAAATTAAAAAAAAATAGTTATACCTTATATGATTTTTTTTTTTCGAGTTTTCCATCCGACTCACTCGATTTTCATGTGCTGGCCTCGCCATTTGGTGCACTTTGTAAAAGAGGAACAAATGTCATGGTATTTGTAATTTCAATAGGTATTAATTTTTTTTAATTAGACCTAAATCATGTGTAATTTTTTGTAATTAGCCCTCTTGTTAATGAAGTAGATTCAAGCATATAAAGCATGCATGATAAGAAAAATTGACAGGATGTATGTTTTTTTTTCTCCAGGAGATGATTCCAGCTATGATTGCAAGTGTTGAAACAATGCTGGAAAACTGGAAACAGTATGAAGGAAAAGAAATAGAGGTGTCCAAAGAATTCATGATTTTGAGTTCAGAAGTGATTTCAAGAACAGCTTTTGGAAGCAGTTACTTGGAAGGAAGAACATTTTTGAAATGCTCACAATGCTGGGAATACTTATATTCAAAAATGCCGACAAAATCCGACCTTTTGGAATCGAGTAATTTACTCCCTCATCACTTAAAGCAGAAATAATTAAAGTAATTACCCTGAGGTTTTTCTTAATTACAAAAAGACCCATTTGTTCTTCAAACTTACAAAATCCCCATATAGTATTATAAATACTCCCTTGAGGTTTGTATTTGCTTAACAAATGCCCTCCTGAGGGTGTCATTTGTAAAAAATAAGCAAATAGTAAGGAGTAGCTATAATTTTGAATGATAACTAGGTGTTTTTGTAATTAGACTAAATCTCAAGGTTATTTTTTGTAATTATCCAACATAATCTTCTTGAACTCCAAGCATGTCAACTATAAATTTCATGTTAATAGTAGTGTTTGCAAATAAAATCAAAAGTTGAGTTATTTGGTGAAAAAATTGTAAAAGCACTTATTTATTTGTGAAAATCAAATCGAAAGCAGAATAAAAAATCTAAAGACGTCTCCCTACTTTTAGATTCTAATTAAAGGAAGCAAAATCATGCATAAGCAGAGAATCACTATTTGCGAACACTAAAAAATGATTTCAAAAGCACAGAATTACTTTTTTTCTAAGTGATTACTAACATTCCCAATGCTTCACAGGAAAATTTGGAAGACGCGAGACGACATTGAATCGGACAAAATCGAGCAGTCACTGCGCGACTCTGTTCTGGCAATAGTGAGCAAAAGAGAAGAAAAGGTAATAACAGGACAAGCACACAACTTTGGGAGTGATTTCCTAGGATCACTGCTAAGAGTTCACCATGATGCTGACAAGAAAAACAGGATTTCAATAGACGATGTGATCGACGAATGCAAGGTATTCTTTCTTGCTGGACATGAAACAACTAGCAGCTTACTTTCCTGGACATTTCTCCTCTTAGCAATTCACACAGATTGGCAAGAAAAAGCAAGAAAAGAAGTGTTTGAATTGTTTGGCCAAGACAATCCAACAGCTGAAGGCCTTCCAAGATTGAAAATAGTAAGCAATTTTTACTACAAAAAGTACCACAGTTTTATATCAATTGCTCCTCAATCTCATTCTTCTTTAGGGAAAGTTTGCAAAAACTTAAAGAAAAAAGTAGTTGCAGATGGAAGCTAAAAATGGAATAAGATAAAAGTGAGTGAGTGGTAAATAAATTGTAAAACTGATTTATTTTTGTGTAAAAGCCAAACAGGAGCAGAATCAGAAATTTCACCTATTTTTATGGATTGAGTTCTGCAACTATAAAGTGGTAGCAAAAAAAGTAAAAAATCACGTTTTGCAAAAAATCATGGTAACTATAGGGTGGTAACAAAACTTTCTGCAAAATGCACGATTTGTAAAATAGTGTTGTAACTATATGATAATTTCAATTTTGGTCCTAATTTCTTCATTGAAAACTAGGAGCACATGTGTCGTTTACGTGATTGAAATTTGGTGAAATTATGACTAATATTGAGATTTTCATACGGTTATAGAACTATTTTCCAAATCGAGCATTTTGTAGAACCAAAATCACAAATTTTCTATAGTTATTGGACCGTTTTGTAGAACGTGACTTTTACAAAATCTTTTTGCGATGGCCCCAAAGTTACAAGACCAATTTTGTAATTGTGTCTTTCATTAAATTATACATAATCAAAAGCAGGTTGACATTTGAAATCACTAAAAACTACTTTTTTTTCGGGCTAAAACGGAAAGTTACTTTTTTTAAGTGTTTGCTTTCCTTAATGCTGTTTTCTTGTCATTAGGCAAGCATGATCATCAATGAGGCCTTAAGGCTCTACACCCCTGCAATAAGTCTTGTAAGAAGAGTAACAAAGAATGTCAAGGTAGGGAAATATGAATTCCCAGCTAACATGGAATTACATATTCCACCTTTAGCCCTTCATAGAAATCAAGAAATATGGGGAAAAGATGCTCACCTTTTCAAACCAGAGAGATTTTCAGAAGGGGTTGCTACGGCAACGAAAAACAACCCGATGGCCTTCCTCCCGTTCGGGTTCGGACCAAGAACGTGCGTCGGATTGAACTTTGCGAACAATGAAGTGAAGATTGCAATGTCGATAATTTTACAGCGTTATAAGTTCACGTTGTCGCCAAATTACGTTCACTCTCCTCTTTCTCTTATCACCGTTCGCCCACAAAATGGTGTGCAAATCATGCTCCAAACTTTGTAAGAGTGTACAAATTATTATTTGGTTTGAGTTTGGTATTGAGCTACAGGGGATCACAAAGGTGGGAATGTTCTTACAAGGTGATGAAGCTATTTCAAGACCACATGTGAGATATATATACATATAAATAATTTGTACATGAAGTTCTTGGATGGATTGAATGTTTGGGAGCCTCCATGTACACACTCATCCACTTCATAAAATTTTATGAAGTTTTTAATACAGTTTTTCTTTTTTTGAAATGGATAATGATATTTTTAAATTTCACTGTCAAAGAATTGAACAAAACAACACCATTTCATGAAGTTGGAAATAATCATAATATTTTTGTGATCGATGTAGTATCATGGAACAAAATTCTTTAGTGCTTATTTATGAACTCTATGATAGTAATAGAGTTGGCCTGCAGTGGATTGAGTCGGGTCGAGTTGAGCCCATTGGACCAAATCATAAAAGCTGTCGCCATTTCTTGTGACCCGGACCAATCAAACAACACTATTTATGTGTATTTTTGGTCGAGCCCATTGTGTTAGTTGGCTTGGGGCCATTTGGATTGGGCCAAAGTAGGTCCGGTCCTTTTTCCCCCTGAAAATGAAGTCCGACTCAGCCTTATATGTGAGTTGGCGACCGGGCCAATTTTGTCACTCTAGATAATGGCTTATATAGAACAATGAGTTACTCAAGTTCTCCATGATGACAATAACAATAACAATGTATAGTTAGTAACACGGAGAAAAAGAAGTTAAATTAGATAATAGCATCTTAATATAGTCAATCATTTACAAAGATATATTATACCCATTACAACGAAAGTCATATCGATTTGAAATGAAATGTATAGAGTTATCATCATCATGTTATAATATATGTTCTACATTTTAATTGAATCGTAGATATGCAACTAATTGCTGCTAGTATGTGTCCAATTCACATTTGAAGGGTTGAATAAGAATACTCAATCATCAATCAACAATGAGAAAGAAATTAAATAGCAAAAATGTATATATATTGCACAAAAACAAGTCAATGCTTTAAAATTAAACCATCAAATTAATATACATCAATGGGACTTGGCCATTTTTTCCTGTTGGATAACCGGAGAATCAAGCATGGAAGGCAAAACAAGAGGAGAAAGAAGAGGTATTGGATCTTTACTCGAAAAAGCTGATGCTGATGATGACTCTTTATTTAATTTTATTGCACTTCTGCATTCATCTGAAGTGGATGATTTTAGCTGCAATGGGCGCGGGGCACGTCTTTGTAACCGGCTCAAAGGCGGCCTTCGATGATTGACGATTCTTTCATCTCTGGGAGCTAATGTTTGGAATCCAGGAAACTCACTGTCAAAGCTCTCCATTGCATTTGATATATAGTGTTTGTTTGGATAAACAGAGATTTTCTTCAACTTTTATTATATACAAGTACTAATTAAACTTGTGTTTGTATGGGTGGTTTTTGCTATGGCAAGCATCTGTGGGTTTCTATTTGTATCCTATATTGATGAATTTGATGGGAACATGGTCCAGTCTGTATATGGCCCTAGTAGAAGCATGCATTGGCAATTAACAAGTATTATAAAATATTGCACTTCCATTTTCAAAATTATTATTATTGGCACTAACTTTGATAATCTTGCAGTGTTTTTAGGTGAGTGTTTGTAAACACTTTAGAAAAATGATTGTCAGTTTTGGCTCGAAAAAGAAAAGTAGTTTTTAATGTTTTCAAATGCCAAATTTTGATTTTATATAATTTACTCATAATGTAAAAATAGTATGAATGGTGCTTTAGATTTCTAATTTAACTTGTGATTTGACTTGCACACAAATAAAGTTTTCTTACAATTTATTCACCAAACACTCACAAAACTTATTTAACCTTTAATTTAATTTTATTTGCAAATACAACCAACTTTTAATTCTCAACTATTTATCATTCATGCAACTAAGTTAGGGGTTAGCCCAACTAGAAATCACATGAGACTCAATGTCTCCTGTGGGGTGGAGGCTACGGGTTCAAACCCCTGCTCCATCAAATTGCTCTACGAGATATATGCGAGTTGCTGAAGACAGCGATCAGAAATCAGAGCTATGGTCGTCAGAGATAGTTATGCGTAAGCCTGTAAACGAAGTTATAAAAAAAATTGAATATGTGCAAAATCAGAGATACAAGGGACACTTACACAAGAACCAATGGATATAAATAATTGTGACTTTACACAATTCTTTTCACAAAGAATGTACATATTTTCACTTGATCTGCCACTCATGTGCACTGCTGCAAAACAGGATTGATGTAATATTTTATATTTCCGTCATGTGAGCAGGGAATCACTGAATTTTTTTTTTTTTTTTTATAACTCAACTTCCAGGATTGAAGCCCTTATTGATGTTTTTGCTTCTCAAAATGCTAGAAGTTCTAAGTTTTTTAATAAACTATCTGATTTTTTTTTATGTTTGTTAGTGATGCACTCTTTCAAGTTTCATACTTTGAATGATGAAAAATAAAAAATTGTATGTGTAATCAATGGCGGAGCGAGGCCAAGCTGGGTTCCCCCTCCCCCCATTTTTGTAAAAAAAAATATATACTAAGAATTTTTTTTTAAAAAAGTATTTTAGTTAGGATTTATAAGATTTCTTTTAGGTTTTTTTATCCGGCTCACCCTATTTTTGTGTATCAGCCCACCCATATATTTTTTCTGCCTCCACCATTGTGTGATCTTTAGGCCTTTTTTTCCTTTTCGCCATGGCTCCCGAAAGGTCAGGGCGGCCCTGGACTGAACATCAAGGGTGTATTTTAAATTTAATCATCAGTTTTGGAATCTGTTTTTGTACAGTATATGGTTCCAGCAATGATAGCAAGTGTGGATTCTATGCTGGAGAGATGGGGATATCATGAAAAGAGCAAAGAAATTGAAATAAGCAAAGAATTCAAGCTTTTGACATCAGACGTTATCTCGAGGACCGCGTTTGGAAGCAGTTATTTGGAAGGGAAAAATATATTCGAAATGCTGACAAAATTGAGTGTATTGATTGCTAAAAATGCTTTTAAAATTAAACTCTTTGGCCTCGAGTACGCCCCTTAATTTCCTCTTGTTTTACTATGATAAAATCTCACTACCTTCTGTTGATCTGTTCTAAATTGAGTTTATATGTATCGCAGGAAAATTTGGAGGTCAAACGATGAAATCGAATCGGATAAAATTGAGCAATCGCTTCGCGATTCGATCGTGTCTATGGTTAAAAAAAGGGAAGATAATGTAAAAATAGGGAAAGCAGAAAACTTTGGAAGTGATTTTCTTGGATCCCTTTTGAAAGTTCACCATGACTTGGACCCGAAAAGCAGAATTTCAGTAGATGATATAGTTGATGAATGCAAGGTTTTCTATATTGCTGGACATGAAACAACGAGTAGCTTGCTGGGCTGGATCGTTGTTCTATTATCGATTCACACAGAGTGGCAAGAAAAAGCAAGGGAAGAGGTGTTTCAGCTCTTCGGCCAGGAAAAGCCGACGGGCGAAGGCATTGCCAGATTGAAAATTGTATGTAAATCACTCCGTCTCGATTGAAATTTTCTGTTCCACAATCTTATTTTACTTCCTATTCGATTGAATTTGATGAATACCATGTGTATAAGATGATGCCATAATTATATGCGTGTTTTTCATCAAATGCAACAGATAGAATAGAATGTGGAATATGAGATTTGGTCCATTATCTTCGGCTTGTGTTGTCCATACACAATGCTTGACAGTTTGGTTTCATATTTTTCTTTATTTTTTCTTGGGGATAAATTACTATTAGTTACCCCTGAGGTTTCACCTAATTTCCAAAAAATTCATTTATCTTTCACGAAAGGAATTACAAATACTCCCTTGAGATTTGTAGTTGTACTTAAATAAATAACTCCATATTGAGGGTACGATATGTAAGATAGGAACACAACTAAGGGAATATTTGTAAATTTAAAAGATAGCGTTTTTTTTTTTTTTGTGGCAATTAGATCAAATTTCAAGGGTGTGTTTTTAATTATCACTTTTTATAACTAACCTTTATTTCTTGCAGTTAAGCATGATAGTTAATGAAGCGCTAAGGCTATACAGCCCAGTGGTTCACATTTCAAGAAGAGCACACAGAAAAACCAAATTGGGAAAATATGAAGTTCCAGCAAATGTTGATGTGAATATTTCACCACTATCACTCCACATGAATCCTAAGATATGGGGACAAGATGTTCAAATATTCAATCCACAGAGATTTGCTGATGGTTTGGGTAAGGCTACAAATGGAAATCTCATCGCTTTTCTCCCGTTTGGCGCCGGGCCTCGGGCGTGTGTGGGCTTGAACTTTGCAGCTAATGAAGCTAAGATAACACTCTCCATGATTTTGCAGCGTTACAAATTAACACTCTCCCCAAATTATGTGCACTCCCCTTTTCAGTTTCTTACAGTTAGCCCCCAACATGGAATCCAGATCATTCTGCAGCCGCTTTAAATAAAAGTGTACATTACAGAAACTACCCATGAGGTTTTGACTAATTACAAAAAATTCAAGCTATTTTACAAAATTACAAGTATCTCTCTTGAGGTTTGTATTTGCATAGTAAATACCCCACTCTTGAGGTGTAATTTGTAATATAGAAACAAATATAAAGGGGTATTTGTGATTTTGCAAGATAAATGGGCTTTTTGTACGTAATTAGACTGAACCCTCAAAGGTCTTTTTGTAATTAATTGTTGAATAAAACAGTGATCGTTGCTTTACGGCAGTGTATAAGATTCGCACTTACTTTATTTTTTTTTTTGGTCTGTCAAACATAGAATTAGCACATAAGAATCAACTAACTTACAAAATTGTGCTTTGCTTCGTAGCAGCATTTGGCTTATTTGAAAAATATGCACGTAACTATACTGATCCTTTTAATTTAGGAATATAATTTTTAAAAAAAAAAATGTTGCATACATTTTGAAAAATGGGTTTATTTCTTGTAAAGAGGGAGGGGTATGACGTCTCTGTTCCCCTTGTCTTGAGCAACACTTTTGAAATCTAAATATATAATCTTAGGTACTTATCACTTTCTTAAGTTTAGGTAACCTAATAAGGAAAGATTTCAGCATTTTTATGCACCTTCTTCACCGTTCCATGATCCTTATCATTTTTCTGTAGCATGTTAAGTTTTGGTCCTTGCCATTTTTCTGCATTTTTCTTAAAATTAAAAAAATTGCTGATTTGAAAGTTCTGTTTTACAACTAATTTTAAAAAAAAAAAGATTATGCAGAATTTCTGCATAAATTCAGAATTTCTTAATATTAGTTTGTTAAATTAGTCGTATTCTAAGGATAAAACTAAACCCTACCATATATTAATGGGTATTAATTATAATCCTATAACAATCCCATATATGACAACAGATTGCTTTTGCATATATAACAATGTAGCAAAATAGGAAAATAGATTGTTTTTTATTAACAATCTCATCACGGTCACCTCTCTTCATTGTAATGGCTTAACAATCTTATCCATGATCACCTCTTCTTCTTATGTCATGAATTTATAACAATGATCATATCCTACAATCTCTTTTAACTCAATATCCTCTCAATCTCCTATCTACAACTATTAACACACTATTACCACCATAGCTTCATAAACAATGAACAATACCGTTTGTATTTATATTAGGGCACTTCCGCAACTAATGACTATGATTTATTTATTTCAATGACTATAACTATCCACTACAATTATCTGACAAAATAACTACATCACTTTAGAATTCTCTACAATTTTTCTTTTTCAATATATCTAGATATTCAATTAATATTTATCTAGAATTTTTCTTCTTCAAAGTATCTAGATACTTTCTTAGGATATTTGTGGAGAAAATTTCTAGAACTTGGGTTTATTGCTCACTAATGGACTCGTATTTAATTTTTCAACTCAAAAATATTTTAAAGCCCAATAATTTTTATCAAATCAAATTTACTTTCCAGTGGGAATTGGCCATCAACCATAAATAAATGAATAATTGTTACTGGGCCAGAGTTGGTTAAGGAAATATGTTCCAATAACTAATAAGGATGGAGTGCACCAGAAAATCAAGCATGTGGAAACTTTTATAGGAGATGGGCTTGTGGTAGTAGAAGGTGAAAAATGTTGAAGACTAAGTGATGATGGCAAAATCGTAATTCTCTTTTTCGATATTCAATTGTTTATTCATTTCATTATTAATTAACCCATAAATATCATTAATTGGGTCAAGTCACTAGATAGAAAAGGTCCATTATTATCACATTAGGCCCAAGTCATTGTTATAATGAGTCCACAATCCTAACTATAAGTAGTTGTTCTTTAATAATTTTTAAGGAGTTACGTTTTTATCTGCTTAATTCATGCGTTCTGAATTATTTTCCTACAAATTTATGTATCAGATGTGCTTGACCTAGAAAACTCGCAGACCCTTTTAATCCTATTTGTGTGTTGCATGCTGATCTTCATCACATGCATTGATCATTTGATCGAAGTCGGATACCCTTTACTCGAATACTCTTACTCATAGTGAGCTATCTAGTTTTTAGCAGCATCGCTAAGGAAACTAGCCAACCATGCTTTTCATGGAGAGAGCTTAAAGGTGGACTATTTGTCTGTGAAATGAGAGTATACTCTATTACACAAATGAACCTGTGACGATTATGATGTGTTGATTTTTGGACTGCGAAAACTAACAAATAGAGGTGTTCATTTTTTGAATCAATCTGAAACTCGATTCGATTCAAATTCGAATCTCAATTTCAAATATGAATTTTGAATTTTGAATCGAATTTCGAATCAACTCGAATTTTTAATATGAATATTCAAATCGAATAACAAATTGGGGAATTATCTTCCAATTTTATTCGAAAATCCTAATTCGAGGTGAAATTCAGGTAAATTCGATTCGATATTGATTTGTATTCGTATTTCAACTCGAATTCAGATATCTTGATTCGACCTCAATTAGAATTCAAATTTAATTTATGTATTATATATTTTAAATATTATACAACATTGCATATCCAAATACAAATAATATTTTTAGTTGATGTATAAATAACAGTTGAAAAGGTCTCACTTGAAACCATCTCATGGATTAAGTTCGTGAGACGGATCTTACAATACACAAAAAACATGGGTTATTTTCATAGGTTTGGGTTTGGGTTCAAATCTTATTTACATATAAGATCCGTCTCATGAAAAATGCACATGAGACTGTCTCATGCAAATCTTTGCCATAACAGTTAGCTTTATATGGATGTTATAATAAAATAGTTGCAGTAGAACTACAACATTGGTCATAGCTAATTTCACAATAAAATCTCATTTCAAAGTTTCAACTTTCAAGGATTTTTATTTAGTTTTTGTAATTTTTTATGATGTATTTAAACTTAAAGAAAAATATATTTTTCTTAAAACATATATATACATTTGATTTTAAGAGATTTCAGTTTTAGAAGTATATTTAGTTTTTGTAATATCTTTCAAATAACAACATGATTTTGATTATTTATATGGTTTGCATATGATTTTGTTTCAATATAGGATTCTATCGTTAAAAAAACAATTTGCTTGAAAATATGGTTTTAGGATCCAATAAATATGGGCCTGGATCCGAATGATGCACAATTTATCGATAAATTTGGATTTTTGGATTGACTTGAATTCGTTCGAAAATCGACAAATCTAATTCGATTAAATTCGATTCAAATTTAATCGAATTAGGATCGAAATTCGAATTGAGATTTTAAAATGTCCATTCGATTAATTCAATTCGAGAAAGTAGAAGAATTCAGAATTCGATTCGATGAACACCCCTACTAACAAGGGTTGAGCACCCCTTGTGCTCCTGTTTTATTTAAAAAAAAATCTTATAAAAAAAAAAGAACGGCGGCCAAGATGCTGTTACTTAATATAGTTGGTCTATGTAGTCCCAATACCCAATAATCAATATTATATTATTATTATGTAAGACCAAAAATTAAGAATTAATATAGATTTCAGAAATATTTTTAATGGAAAAATAAAAAGGAAAAATGAGATATTTCCAGTGAAATAAGACAACAATCAGAATATATTTGATAGTTGTGGTTGTGGATCCCAATAATTTAATATAAGTAGCCAATTAGGAATATACTTGAGAATGCTTGTGATGGCAAAGTGAAACAATATATGACATATTTCCAATGAAGTTTGGTAAAGGGAAAAACTATTTTTTTAGTCCAGTAAATTGCCAATTAACTATAGAATTAATCCTTTTCTGAAATTCAATTTTGAATTATGCCAAATTAAGTTGGAATTTTTTTAGAGATTTGGTCATATGAGTTACTACAGCAATGTGGATTTATTTGAATGAACAACAAAAACACATCTTGGTATTTTGGTGAAATAAATTAATTTTTCTTTCATACATAAAATATTGGGAAAATTACAAAAAATACCCATTTTTTCTAAAAAGGGACATTTTTACGTTCATTTGACTTTTGTACACTTTGTTTGATTTTTGTACCCTCCAAGTGACTTTTAAAAAAAATTACGTTTTTGCCATTTTGTCTTTTAAAATGTGTAGTGCTAAAATATGTAAAAAAGCAATTATGAAACAGGGCGTAGATGAGACGGGGATATAAATACCATCCCGGATTTAAAGAAATGGGAAATCTCCATCTCGTCCTCAAATTAACCAGAATTCTCCGTTCCATTTTATTCATGTATCAACGGGGATGGTTTCCCACGAGGATTTAGTCATCCCCAGTCTCAATATATTATATTATATAAGGTAGATCAAAATACAAGAATATAGAGTTGAAAAATATTTGACATGATAAATAAAAAACAGAATAAGATATTCCCTATAAAAATAAGTAACAAACACAATTTTATTGCTTGAAATGGTAAAGAAAAAAAGGGTGAAAAGATATGTACAAATGAATGAAAACAAATCAAAAATAGGTTTTTTAATAAGGTAGCAATGCAATATAGTAAAAATCAGATCTAAGTTAATAATTTCAGATCAAGATAATAATATACCAAATTTGAAACAGATTTTTCCCAAAACAAAACAAAATAAATAAAAATCAATTGGACATATTTTCTTGAATTTTTCTTATATCATCAAAATATAATATCAGATAAACAAGATCACCCCAAAGTTTATCTGCTCCCTTTCAACCCTATATATCCATTTTATCTACTTAACAATTTCACAATCTCACGTCACTCATAGTATATAACACAATTTCACCCCAAGGTTGATCGCCCTTTTCTTCATCTTTTTTTCTTCCTCAGTCTCAAATTGACTAGGCGCTAGTCGGGCGTGGGCCGTGGAAACATAACAGAGATTCTAAGCATGAGGAAAGAGGCGCCTAGACCGCCTGATGTGCGGACGTCTAGAAATAATATTAATTTTTCTCTTTTTTTTTTTCATTTTTCTAATTTTTACCATCCGATCTGTGGACCCTAGCCCAATATATTTTTCAAAATATATTAAATTAGGTCCGATTTTTTGAGCCGCCTGACCAAGGGCGGAAATTGACGCGCTAGCCCGATTTTTGGCTTGAACGATTTATTTTGGGTGATTTTAGCAAAATCGGATCGTCCTAGGCAGGCAGCCCGATTTTTGGCTTGAACGATTTTTGGGTGATTTTAGCATCGGATCGTCTAGGCGGCTTTCTTGATATTGGCCCGTCCTAATATCTTGTCTTTGACTCTGCCAGTGGTGGCATTTATCTAGTGTATTGAAACCCTAGATGAAGCACAAAATGTAATAGTAAAAATATCTGGACTGATTTTTTTAATGTTATTCCTGTAACAGGAAACAATTTTCTTATTTGGATTGGTTATCAGCCTCAAATAGTTGTTACTGAGCCTGAGTTGGTTAAGGAAATACTTTCCAACAAGGAAGGAAAATATAAGAAAATAAAACCTCCAGAATTTGCAAGGAAACTTATAGGAGATGGGCTTGTTATAGCTGAAGGTGAAAAATGGTCAAGGCTAAGGAAACTATCCAACTATGCTTTTCATGGAGACAGCTTAAAGGTGGACTCTTGTCTTTTGAATGTGTTCAATCATTCATGTATTTTGTCAGTATATATTTATGGATCAGCCACGAAAATTATCCTTGATAAACTCGGCTATCTTTTAACATTACAAACTTGTTGTTCGAGTGGTATTCCTCACCTTTTATAAAGGTGTTGACCGAGGTTCGAACCTGATATCTTTCAGTTTCTTTGAAATTTATCCTTCCCCTCCAACCAGTATTCCCATCTTATTAAAAAAAATTACAAATATCATGTTTATCTATTATATTTTGCAAATTATACTCTTTGCATTTGTTACTTGTTACGCAAATACGAAACTCGAGAGGTATTTGTATTAGTATTTGTAATTTTGAAAAACTTGAATTCGGGAGCACTATAGAATCTTAGTGAAACACTGGATTTCTTATCTCATGTATGGTTCTCTGAAGTAGATGACGGCTGATAGAGTAATCTTTGATCATAGACAATTGAATTTTTATTTTTTTGTAATTAGGATATGGGTAATTTTTATAATAGCATAAATGCAATTTTAGTCATACTTGAATGACATGTTTGGTCCGGTAAGTATCCTATCCTATTGTAGCAATTTTGGTCTCATAGATTTTGAATTTTGTTCAATTTTGGTCCTATAAATCTATATTTGATCTTGAAGTATTCTATATAGCAAATTTAGTCCCATAAATTTAATTTTTTGTGCAATTTTGGTCCCAAAAGTTATAATTTTATGCAATTTTGACCCCAAAGGTGTACTTCAATATTTCGCCATTTCGGGACCGAAATTTCACAAATTTAGAACTTGGGACCAAGATTGCTACATATATAGCATACTTACAAGTGTTATACTTTAAGCCTTTTAATAATTTTACCCAATAGTTTATCCATTTGCAATCTCCTCCTATGTACAGGATATGTATCCAGCAATGGTAGCAAGTGTGGAGTCTATGCTGGAGAAATGGGGATACCAACAAGGCAATGAAATTGACATAAGCAATGAATTCAAGCTTTTAACCTCAGAGGTGATCTCTAGGACAGCGTTTGGAAGCAGTTATTCGGAAGGGAAACATATATTCGAAATGCTGACACAATTGAGTGTTTTGCTTGAAAGAAACATTTTCAAGATTAGATTATTTGGCCTAGAGTATGCTCCTTAATTTCTTAATTCTCTGTTACCATCTCTAGTTTCTGTTGTTCTTTCTAAAATCCCTTTTCATTGTAGGAAAATTTGGAGGTCGAAAGACGATATCGAATCAGACAAAATCGAGCGATCACTACGTGATTCTATCCTGTCACTGGTTAAGAAAAGGGAAGATAATCTAAAAACAGGGCAAGCAGACAACTTTGGAAGTGATTTTTTCGGAGCCCTTTTGAAAGTACACCATGACCCGGACCCGAAAAACAGAATTACAGTAGATGATATAGTTGATGAGTGCAAGGTGTTCTATATGGCTGGACATGAAACTACTAGCGGCGTGCTGGGGTGGATCGCGGTTCTGTTATCCGTTTACACGGAGTGGCAAGAAAAAGCAAGGGAAGAGGTGCTTCAGATTTTCGGCCACAAAAAACCGACTACGGAAGGCATTGCCAAACTGAAAACTGTACGTAAAAAACCGGAACATATATCTTCAGCTTATGTTTTTCATATACAATGCTTGGCTATATTGTACTTTTAGTCTTGTAATTATAGGGGTGTGGCGAAATGGTGCATTTTCCATTCCACCGGGATCACTCTATTACCTTTCAAAGATTCTGAATCTAGTTTAGAATTTGTCGAATTTTCAAAATTGTCCGAAAAATCTCACATGAGTTGTATGTAAACTCAAAAAATTGAGATTTCCTATTCTTGACCCCAAAAATTAGGGTTTTTATTTGATATAATTGCTAATAAGGTGTTGGAAACCCTAATTTTGGTCCGAGATTAAAAAATCTCCAATTTTTCCGGCAATTTTGGAATTTCAGTTTCAAGACTAAATCGAGAGAGTGTTTTAAAGATACTATGTGATTTTGCCATTTGGAATTTAAAACCACCAATTTTGCCATACTTCTATCATTACTGAGCAGAGTCAAATGGGCATTTGTGACCAAGGCCATAAAAATACACTTGAAATGACCGGGCTGATCGAACTTTTTGGGCCGTGCCTATTTTAACGACTCTAGTCATAGGACCATTTACACAATTTAGCCCGCGATGCTTAACAATTTTAGTTTCTCATTTTCTTCATCTTTTTCATGCAGCTAACCATGGTAATCAATGAAGCACTAAGGCTTTACGTAGCGGTGGTTTCTTTTCCAAGAAGAGTAGACAGAAAAACCAAATTGGGAAAATACGAAATCCCAGCAAACGTAGAATTGAATATTCCACCACTTGCCCTCCACAGGAATCCTGAGATATGGGGACAAGATGCCCAAATATTCAATCCACAGAGATTTGCTGATGGGATGGCTAAGGCTACAAATGGAAATTCAATTGGGTTCCTCGCGTTTGGTGCTGGCCCTCGTGTTTGCGTGGGCTTAAACTTTGCAGCTTATGAAGTTAAATTAACACTCTCCATGATTTTGCAGCGTTACAAATTAACGCCATCGCCAAACTATAAACACGCCCCTTTTGAGTTTCTTACACTTAGGCCTCAACATGGGATTCAGGTCATTTTGCACTCACTGTAAATTAAATCAATGTTAATTGCTTTGTTGCAAGAAACTATAACTTATGCACTTTTGTTTTTGATTTTTTCTTTTTGGTTGTTAGTTAAGTAAGTGTGAGAATTACATTCAGTAACTCATGTGTCTCTTTGTTATGGGAGGCGTTATTATTTATTATTAATTACCTTTCAATTTGTTTTCTTTCTTACTATTTTGTTAGTTCTTCGATGCTTTAGGGCAACTCCAATGCAAGGTTCATAGTGGGGTTTATAAGAATAAAAACTGGTTTGTTTAAACCATCTCTCATTGTGGGTGAGAGGTTTATGATGACATGGCATTTTGAGGTTCATGTTTACAAACCAGGTTTATACAAAATTGAAAAAATGCAAATAATAGTTGCAAGTGAGAAAGTGTAACACACTCCTTGACAATTACCTGCAATTGTCTTCACGCGCGAGTGGGCCTCGGAATTGGGTTGGTGGAGGCAAAAGCGCAAGTCATCATCATACCAAGAGGCTAATTTTAGTTTTTTATTGATAAATTATTGCCTTTCAATTTATTAAAAAGTGGGTTTACCTTTAACAAAGAAAAATATTGGTTTGATACTTTTGTATACGAACGTCTATTTTAGACAAGCAAAACATAAAAATGGATGAGAATAAAGTTTACTTTTTATTCAAATTTTTTCTATAATACTATTTGTTGTATTTTTATTTTACCCACACAATCTAATTCTCTACCTTTTATTATTCAAAATGGATGAGAATACAAGAAATTTTTTCAGAAATTTTTTGAGTTCTTCAAATAGTTCTCAAAATGCAAACTCTCAAAATTGTAGTACACAACCTAATGTCCAACAATTTCAATTTTCTCCACCCACAACCCCCAAATTTTCCAACTACGCCATGTTTTTCACAAAATATTCCAAATTTTTGAATTTCCAACCAACTCGAGTGTTCGACTCAATCGAGTAGTGCTTATCGAGCTCCATTTTATATGTTTCCACCTGAATATTGGTCGGCTATGGCAAACCAATTTGGGATGATGCCTCATCCTAGTGCATTTTCACCTCAACCACCATCGATATTGCCTTCGAAAGAGACAAAAATGACTAGTTTCGGTGCATTTGATACTGAAAAAGAGCCTTCGACGCCATCTTCTATTCAAGAGAGTCAGTTTCCACTACATTCTACACAAGATGGGCTCGAAAATATTGCACTTGATCTGAGATACCAAACATTGCAAACATGGTGAAGGTAGCACCAAGCGGGGCGATTAACCGCAAGTACTTATTGGTGCGTGGATGAAGAGGAGCTCCTAACAAAGGCATGGGTGACTATTAGTTGTGACTCAATAGTAGGCAATGACCAAGCATGCAAAGACTTTTGGATACGCATTGAAAAATACTTCAACGAGTTTCAAAAAAAGGGCACTATGTCGAGATTGTCGGGCCTCACGAAAAATCATTGGTTTCTAATGCAACGAGGCGTGAATAAGTATCTTTGAATTGCACAATAAAGAGCAAAGTCAAAGAGGGAGTGGGTGGAGCGGCGACCGAGTAACATAAGAAGTAAATAAAAAGTTCAGGAATGATTTTGGCAAACCTTTCAAATATCACCATGTGTGGAAGCTTGTCGAGACAACCCGAAATGGGCTCGCTGAATAAGGTACTAGGGCGCAAAAAGACAAAAATATCTCAATCTAAAGCATACACTTGATTCCAATCCGGATACAAGTGAATGCGTGACTTTCTGTGATGCTCGTACTCGTCAATAGGCCAAAAGGCAAAGAAAGAGAAAGGGAAAATACAAAGTTAAGCCGAAAAAGGAGATGAAGAGTTGGATGTTGAGTTGGCAATGTTGAAAGAAATGCAAACGGCGAAGATGGCACATAATGATCAAATGTTGTTTATAAAGGAATATGAAATCTATATGAAAGATGAGAATGAAATTGCCCCTGAAAAGCTTGATTTCCATAGAAAGCTTGTACAAAAAATAAAAGAGATGCATGGCTTACCGTAGATTAATAGGTTGATTTTCGTATTATTTTTTTGTACTTTTTAGCTTATGTTTATTGTACTATTTAACTAAAAATGTTTGTTGTTTTATTGCTAATGTTTATTGTACTTTTTTATATAGCTTACGATTATGACTAACGGTGATCAATACTTGAGAAGACCCTTTCGATGACACCTAGCGTTTGCTTCAAATGCATGAACATAGACACAATTTTCCTAGTATGTTGGGTAGTCTTGATTGTATGCACTGGGAATGGAGGAATTGCCCGGTTGGTTGGAAAGGTCAATTTACTCGAGGCGATCATGGGGTCCCAACAATTGTTCTTGAAGCGATTTGCATCGGTAGGCAGGCTGTGGATATGGCATGCATTTTTTGGTGTAGCAGGGTCCAAAAATGACATCAATGTGCTTACTGAATCGCCTTTATTCAACAATATTATAGATGGTACCGCACCGGAGGTTACATTCATGGTAAATGGCTCACGATATACAAAGGGATATTATCTTACTGATGGGATTTACCCAGAATGGTCTACTTTTGTGAAGAGTTTTCCATGTCCTGCGGATCCCAAGAGAAAAAAATTCAAAGAAAGACAAGAAGCTGCAAGAAAAGATGTTGAGCGTGCGTTTGGGGTGCTCCAATCTCGTTGGGCAATAGTTAGAGGCCCTGTGCGATTTTGGTACAGGAATACATTGAGTGATATCATGTATACGTGCATTATTTTGCACAACATGATCATTGAGGATGAAGGAGAAATGGTAAGTGATTGGTTGGATGATCAAGAAATCGCTCCTCCCGCGCAAGTAACTCAAGGTTCCACTCAAGTATTCCAGGATTACATTCGCGAGCATTACGAGCTACGTGATAATGAAGTACATCACCAACTTCGAGCCGATTTAGTTGAACACATATGGGCGCTTTGTGAGGGCAATTAGTGAATATTTCAAATATCAATTTATGAAACTTTAATTGTCTTTTGCTATGTATTAATGAGTTGTTTGTAATGTTTAAATTCAATATTTTGCGTATTTTAATAATATTTATCAGGTTATATATGAAAATATAAAAACCCGCAAACTTTATTTTTTATATTTACTAATGAAAATTAAATAAAATATATTATACAATAATTAGATAAATATATATTTTACAAGGATATTAAATGAATGTATATAAAATACATAAAATTATAATTAATAATGGTGGGGTCCATAAAAAACTAGTGGTAGGGGTTTATGAATTGTAGAGAAAGGTTTATAAATTGTTTGAGGTTTTTGCTTTTGATGTAGCAGTGATGTGGTGCATAAAAAACTGTGCTGGAGGTTTTAATTTGGTTTAGCATTGTAGATGCTCTTAGAGGGTGTTTGGCGAAGCTTAAAAGCTTATTAAAATATCTTATAACATGTTTGGGAGCTTATAAACTCCTCTCCAAATAAGTAAATTCCAGCAAAATTGGTTTTCTCAGGGAGAAATCGGACGAAATGTCTGAATTTTTAAAAGATAGTGACTAAAATCATAAGATGACTAGTTAGAGGACTGAGTTGCCGGACGAAAAATCTATTTTCCTTGCAATTTAGAAGCGAATTTTTGAAATGCAGGCGCATGGGTACATCAATGAGATCAAAACTATTTAATATCAGGTCTGTTGTTTCTTTCTGGATGTCCATTTTAGCTGTAAACATTGATAAAATAAACAAATAAGACTACAATCCTAGGACTTAATGTCAGATTATTAAAGCACATCATCCAAGCAACATTTGTCATTGTAAAAAACAGAGGAAATTTATGTACATCATTGTTCCACTCAGGGTTTCTCTATGCTTTTCTTCTTGTCCGTCATGGGACGTGTACATACAGCCTGTCTTAAACAGTTCTAGTTTTTGATGGCCGATACACGTAAATAGGGTGTGCGGATAAAAAAACTAACAAAAAATCATAAAAATTATAACTAAAAATTTATTTCTAAAACTTTTCTAAGTAAAAAATTTATTTTTTTATAAAATGGGGGGGGAGGCAGGGCCCAGGTTCCCCCACCCCCCCTCCCTCCGCCAATGGATGGAAGTGTTTTATTCTTCTGCGGAAGCGACGGTAATTGAAAATCGAAGCTCTATAAGTGTTTTTGTATGTAAAAGTCAAACTATAGAAGCTGTATAAATGTTTTTTGTACTTAGAAGTCAAACTAGAAAGCAATTAGAAATCTAAAGCAACATTACCCCTAATTTTAGATTCGATTAAATAAATCAAAATCAAAAGTTGAAGCTTGACATTTGCAAACACTATTTCGATTAAAGCTGAGAATCATATTTTTCACTGCTTGAAAACACTCCCTTACAAATATGGCGGCCTTAAATCTTAATCCTTTTTAAAATGGCATCTACATATATTTTCCTTGGCCTGCTCATTCATCGACAGAATCGTATAGTTTTCCAGGAAAACATCTTAGTCATTTTCATCCTTCTGTTGTTTTTCTCACCATCACAAGAACCTAAGTTGTCCGTTCCTCCTAACACAAACATTTATATGTCTTTAAATATCACATTATATGTTCATTCATCACTACACAAATTGGAACTCTTGTTCCAAGGTGATCAAAACCATGGTTTTCTCAATATTTATGTCCCTTGTTACATTAATTCTGATAAGATTTATCTACAAAGTAATATGGTTCCCATTTCGTGTGCAATATATGATGCGGTCACAGGGGATTACTGGCCCCTCTTACAAAATTATTCATGGAACTACTAAAGAGAGCCATATCTTGAAATTGCAAGCAATGAAGGGCCCAATGGAGTTATCACATGATATATTCCCTAGAGTCCAGCCTAATTTCTACTCATGGATGAACCTGTATGGTAATTATCAAAACTCATGTTTTTATTCAATTTTTTGGTAAATTACAAAAATACCCTTCATCTATTTCAAAATTACAAATACCCCTTAAATCATTACAAACTGTGTTTGCATTAGCATAACAAATATAACCCTCTCTAGGATGGAATTTGTAAAAACAAACATCAAGGGTGTATTTATAATTTTAAAAAACAGTTAGGTATTTCGTAATTGGACTGAACACCTTAAGGTCCTTAAGGATTGTTTTCTATTAATGGATGAAGCTTTATTGTAATTACTAAATTTTATTTTATTTTCCAAAATCTTGATTCGAAAAACTTATTAATATATTCGTATATTAATGTGGCTGTACCAGGAAAGAATTTTCTTACTTGGGCTGGTCCACAACCTCATATGGTGATTACTGAACCAGAGTTAGCTAAAGAAATACTAAGCAATAAAGACGGCACCTTTCCGAAAATCAAAATTAATGGTCATGTAAAGAAGCTGCTAGGAGATGGGCTTGGTATTGCAGAAGGGCCTAAGTGGTTGAAATTACGAAAACTGGCCAACCATGCATTCTATGCAGAAAGCTTAAAGGTAACTACTTCTTTCACCATTCATATTCCAAAAAATTGTCCAAGTTTAGTCTAATTAAGAAAAACTCTAATTATCTTTCAAAATTGCAATAACCTCCTTATAGTGCTACAATAACAAATATCCCTTTTTTGAGGTGCAATCACCGGCGGAGACAGGGGTCTATATTGGGTCCTAGCCCAGGTCTGTCTCCGCCCGACATGTTAAAAAATTAAAAAAATAGTTATACCTTATATGATTTTTTTTTTTTTTTCGAGTTTTCCATCCGACTCACTCGATTTTCATGTCTTTGGCCTCGCCATTTGGTGCACTTTGTAAAAGAGGAACAAATGTCATGGTATTTGTAATTTCAATAGGTATTAATTTTTTTTAATTAGACCTAAATCATGTGTAATTTTTGTAATTAGCCCTCTTGTTAATGAAGTAGATTCAAGCATATAAAGCATGCATGATAAGAAAAATTGACAGGATGTATGTTTTTTTTTCTCCAGGAGATGATTCCAGCTATGATTGCAAGTGTTGAAACAATGCTGGAAAACTGGAAACAGTATGAAGGAAAAGAAATAGAGGTGTCCAAAGAATTCATGATTTTGAGTTCAGAAGTGATTTCAAGAACAGCTTTTGGAAGCAGTTACTTGGAAGGGAAGAACATTTTGAAATGCTCACAATGCTGGGAATACTTATATTCAAAAATGCCGACAAAATCCGACCTTTTGGAATCGAGTAATTTACTCCTCATCACTTAAAGCAGAAATAATTAAAGTAATTACCCTGAGGTTTTTCTTAATTACAAAAAGACCCATTTGTTCTTCAAACTTACAAAATCCCCATATAGTATTATAAATACTCCCTTGAGGTTTGTATTTGCTTAACAAATGCCCTCCCTGAGGGTGTCATTTGTAAAAAATAAGCAAATAGTAAGGAAGTAGCTATAATTTTGAATGATAACTAGGTGTTTTTGTAATTAGACTAAATCTCAAGGTTATTTTTTGTAATTATCCAACATAATCTTCTTGAACTCCAAGCATGTCAACTATAAATTTCATGTTAATAGTAGTGTTTGCAAATAAAATCAGAAGTTGAGTTATTTGGTGAAAAAATTGTAAAAGCACTTATTTATTTGTGAAAATCAAATCGAAAGCAGAATAAAAAATCTAAAGACGTCTCCCTACTTTTAGATTCTAATTAAAGGAAGCAAAATCACGCATAAGCAGAGAATCACCATTTGCGAACACTAAAAAATGATTTCAAAAGCACAGAATTACGTTTTTCTAAGTGATTACTAACATTCCCAATGCTTCGCAGGAAAATTTGGAAGACGCGAGACGACATTGAATCGGACAAAATCGAGCAGTCACTGCGCGACTCTGTTCTGGCAATAGTGAGGAAAAGAGAAGAAAAGGTAATAACAGGACAAGCACACAACTTTGGGAGTGATTTCCTAGGATCACTGCTAAGAGTTCACCATGATGCTGACAAAAAAAACAGGATTTCAATAGACGATGTGATCGACGAATGCAAGGTATTCTTTCTTGCTGGACATGAAACAACTAGCAGCTTACTTTCCTGGACATTTCTCCTCTTAGCAATTCACACAGATTGGCAAGAAAAAGCAAGAAAAGAAGTGTTTGAATTGTTTGGCCAAGACAATCCAACAGCTGAAGGCCTTCCAAGATTGAAAATAGTAAGCAATTTTTACTACAAAAAGTACCACAGTTTTATATCAATTGCTCCTCAATCTCATTCTTCTTTAGGGAAAGTTTGCAAAAACTTAAAGAAAAAAGTAGTTGCAGATGGAAGCTAAAAATGGAATAAGATAAAAGTGAGTGAGTGGTAAATAAATTGTAAAACTGATTTATTTTTGTGTAAAAGCCAAACAGGAGCAGAATCAGAAATTTCACCTGTTTTTATGGATTGAGTTTCGCAACTATAAAGTGGTAGCAAAAAAAAGTAAAAATCACGTTTTGCAAAAAATCATGGTAACTATAGGGTGGTAACAAAACTTTCGCAAAATGCACGATTTGTAAAATAGTGTTGTAACTATATGATAATTTCAATTTTGGTCCTAATTTCTTCATTGAAAACTAGGAGCACATGTGTCGTTTACGTGATTGAAATTTGGTGAAATTATGACTAATATTGAGATTTTCATACGGTTATAGAACTATTTTCCAAATCGAGCATTTTGTAGAACCAAAATCACAAATTTTCTATAGTTATTGGACCGTTTTGTAGAACGTGACTTTTACAAAATCTTTTGCGATGGCCCCAAAGTTACAAGACCAATTTTGTAATTGTGTCTTTCATTAAATTATACATAATCAAAAGCAGGTTGACATTTGAAATCACTAAAAACTACATTTTGTTTTCCCAGCTAAAACAGAAAATTACTTTTTTTAAGTGTTTGCTTCCCTTAATCTTGTTTTCTTGTTATTAGGCAAGCATGATCATCAATGAGGCCTTAAGGCTCTACACCCCTGCAATAAGTCTTGTAAGAAGAGTAACCAAAAATGTCAAGCTGGGGAAATACGAATTTCCAGCTAACATGGAATTACATATTCCACCTTTAGCCCTCCATAGAAATCAAGATATATGGGGAAAAGATGCTCACCTTTTCAAACCGGAGCGATTTTCAGAAGGGGTAGCTATGGCAACGAAAAACAACCCGATGGCCTTTCTCCCGTTCGGGTTCGGACCAAGAACGTGTGTTGGATTGAACTTTGCGAACAATGAAGTGAAGATTGCAATGTCGATAATTTTACAGCGTTATAAGTTCACGTTATCGCCAAATTACGTTCACTCTCCTCTTTCTCTTATCACCGTTCGCCCACAAAATGGTGTGCAAATCATGCTCCAAACGTTGTAAGAGTTTTGAAACTATTATTTGGTATGAGTTTGGTATTGAGCTACAGGGGATCACAAAGGTGGGAATGTTCTTACAAGGTGATGAAGCTATTTCAAGACCACATGTGAGATATATATTCATATAAATAATTTGTACATGAAGTTCTTGGATGGATTGAATGTTTGGGTGCCTCCATGTATACACTCATCCACTTCATAAAATTTTATGAATTTTTAATACAGTTTTTCTTATTTTGAAATGGATAATGATATATTTAAATTTCACTGTCAAAGAATTGAACAAAACAACACCATTTCATGAAGTTGGAAATAATCATAATATTTTTGTGATCGATGTAGTATCATGGAACAAAATTCTTTAGTGCTTATTTATGAACTCTATGATAGTAATAGAGTTGGCCTGCAATGGATTGAGTTGGGTCGAGTTGAGCCCAATGGACCAAATCATAAAAACGGTCGCCATTTCTTGTGACCCGGACCAATCAAACAACACTATTTATGTGTATTTTTGGTCGGGCCCATTGTGCTAGTTGGCTTGGGGCCATTTGGATTGGGCCAAAGTAGGTCCGGTCCTTTTTTCCCCCCGAAAATGAAGTCCGACTCGGCCTTATATGTGAGTTGGCGACCTGGGCCAATTTTGTCACTCTAGATAATGGCTTATATAGAACAATGAGTTACTCAAGTTCTCCATGATGACAATAACAATAACAATGTATAGTTAGTAACACGGAGAAAAAGAAGTTAAATTAGATAATAGCATCTTAATATAGTCAATCATTTACAAAGATATATTATACCCATTACAACGAAAGTCATATCGATTTGAAATGAAATGTATAGAGTTATCATCATCATGTTATAATATATGTTCTACATTTTAATTGAATCGTAGATATGCAACTAATTGCTGCTAGTATGTCCAATTCACATTTGAAGGGTCGAATAAGAATACTCAATCATCAATCAACAATGACAAAGAAATTAAATATAAAAATGTATATATATTGCACAAAAACAAGTCAATGCTTTAAAATTAAACCATCAAATTAATGTACATCAATGAGACTTGGCCATATTTTCCTGTTGGATAACCGGAGAATCAAGCATGGAAGGCAAAACAAGAGGAGAAAGAAGAGGTATTGGATCTTTACTCGAAAAAGCTGAAGCTGATGATGACTCTTTATTTAATTTTATTGCACTTCTGCATTCATCTGAAGTGGATGATTTTAGCTGCAATGGGCGCGGGGCACGTCTTTGTAACCGGCTCAAAGGCGGCCTTCGATGATTGACGATTCTTTCATCTCTGGGAGCTAATGTTTGGAATCTAGGAAACTCACTGTCAAAGCTCTCCATTGCATTTGATATATAGTGTTTGTTTGGATAAACAGAGATTTTCTTCAACTTTTATTATATACAAGTACTAATTAAACTTGTGTTTGTATGGGTGGTTTTTGCTATGGCAAGCATCTGTGGGTTTCTATTTGTATCCTATATTGATGAATTTGATGGGAACATGGTCCAGTCTGTATATGGCCCTAGTAGAAGCATGCATTGGCAATTAACAAGTATTATAAAATATTGCACTTCCATTTTCAAAATTATTATTATTGGCACTAACTTTGATAATCTTGCAGTGTTTTTAGGTGAGTGTTTGTAAACACTTTAGAAAAATGATTGTCAGTTTTGGCTCGAAAAAGAAAAGTAGTTTTTAATGTTTTGAAATGCCAAATTTTGATTTTATATAATTTACTCATAATGTAAAAATAGTATGAATGGTGTTTTAGATTTCTAATTTAACTTGTGATTTGACTTGCACACAAATAAAGTTTTCTTACAATTTATTCACCAAACACTCACAAAACTTATTTAACCTTTAATTTAATTTTATTTGCAAATACAACCAACTTTTAATTCTCAACTATTTATCATTCATGCAACTAAGTTAGGGGTTAGCCCAACTAGAAATCACATGAGACTCAATGTCTCCTGTGGGGTGGAGGCTACGGGTTCAAACCCCTGCTCCATCAAATTGCTCTACGAGGTATATGCGAGTTGCTGAAGACAGCGATCAGAAATCAGAGCTATGGTCGTCAGAGATAGTTATGCGTAAGCCTGTAAACGAAGTTATAAAAAAAATTGAATATGTGCAAAATCAGAGATACAAGGAACACTTACACAAGAACCAATGGATATAAATAATTGTGACTTTACACAATTCTTTTCACAAAGAATGTACATATTTTCACTTGATCTGCCACTCATGTGCACTGCTGCAAAACAGGATTGATGTAATATTTTATATTTCCGTCATGTGAGCAGGGAATCACTGAATTTTTTTTTTTTTTTTATAACTCAGCTTCCAGGATTGAAGCCTTATTGATGTTTTTGCTTCTCAAAATGCTAGAAGTTCTAAGTTTTTTAATAAACTATCTGATTTTTTTTTATGTTTGTTAGTGATGCACTCTTTCAAGTTTCATACTTTGAATGATGAAAAATGAAAAACTGTATGTGTAATCAATGGCGGAGCGAGGCCAAGCTGGGTTCCCCCTCCCCATTTTTGTAAAAAAAAATATATACTAAGAATTTTTTTTTTTAAAAAAGTATTTTAGTTAGGATTTATAAGATTTCTTTTAGGTTTTTATCCGGCTCACCCTATTTTTGTGTATCAGCCCACCCATATATTTTTTTCTGCCTCCGCCATTGTGTGATCTTTAGGCCTTTTTTTTCCTTTTCGCCATGGCTCCCGAAAGGTCAGGGCGGCCCTGGACTGAACATCAAGGGTGTATTTTAAATTTAATCATCAGTTTTGGAATCTGTTTTTGTACAGTATATGGTTCCAGCAATGATAGCAAGTGTGGATTCTATGCTGGAGAGATGGGGATATCATGAAAAGAGCAAAGAAATTGAAATAAGCAAAGAATTCAAGCTTTTGACATCAGACGTTATCTCGAGGACCGCGTTTGGAAGCAGTTATTTGGAAGGGAAAAATATATTCGAAATGCTGACAAAATTGAGTGTATTGATTGCTAAAAATGCTTTTAAAATTAAACTCTTTGGCCTCGAGTACGCCCCTTAATTTCCTCTTGTTTTACTATGATAAAATCTCACTACCTTCTGTTGATCTGTTCTAAATTGAGTTTATATGTATCGCAGGAAAATTTGGAGGTCAAACGATGAAATCGAATCGGATAAAATTGAGCAATCGCTTCGCGATTCGATCGTGTCTATGGTTAAAAAAAGGGAAGATAATGTAAAAACAGGGAAAGCAGAAAACTTTGGAAGTGATTTTCTTGGATCCCTTTTGAAAGTTCACCATGACTTGGACCGAAAAGCAGAATTTCAGTAGATGATATAGTTGATGAATGCAAGGTTTTCTATATTGCTGGACATGAAACAACGAGTAGCTTGCTGGGCTGGATCGTTGTTCTATTATCGATTCACACAGAGTGGCAAGAAAAAGCAAGGGAAGAGGTGCTTCAGCTCTTCGGCCAGGAAAAGCCGACGGGCGAAGGCATTGCCAGATTGAAAATTGTATGTAAATCACTCCGTCTCGATTGAAATTTTCTGTTCCACAATCTTATTTTACTTCCTATTCGATTGAATTTGATGAATACCATGTGTATAAGATGATGCCATAATTATATGCGTGTTTTTCATCAAATGCAACATAGAATAGAATGTGGAATATGAGATTTGGTCCATTATCTTCGGCTTGTGTTGTCCATACACAATGCTTGACAGTTTGGTTTCATATTTTTCTTTATTTTTTCTTGGGGATAAATTACTATTAGTTACCCCTGAGGTTTCACCTAATTTCCAAAAAATTCATTTATCTTTCACGAAAGGAATTACAAATACTCCTTGAGATTTGTAGTTGTACTTAAATAAATAACTCCATATTGAGGGTACGATATGTAAGATAGGAACACAACTAAGGGAATATTTGTAAATTTAAAAGATAGCGTTTTTTTGTGGCAATTAGATCAAATTTCAAGGGTGTGTTTTTAATTATCACTTTTTATAACTAACCTTTATTTCTTGCAGTTAAGCATGATAGTTAATGAAGCGCTAAGGCTATACAGCCCAGTGGTTCACATTTCAAGAAGAGCACACAGAAAAACCAAATTGGGAAAATATGAAGTTCCAGCAAATGTTGATGTGAATATTTCACCACTATCACTCCACATGAATCCTAAGATATGGGGACAAGATGTTCAAATATTCAATCCACGGAGATTTGCTGATGGTTTGGGTAAGGCTACAAATGGAAATCTCATCGCTTTTCTCCCGTTTGGCGCCGGGCCTCGGGCGTGTGTGGGCTTGAACTTTGCAGCTAATGAAGCTAAGATAACACTCTCCATGATTTTGCAGCGTTACAAATTAACACTCTCCCCAAATTATGTGCACTCCCCTTTTCAGTTTCTTACAGTTAGCCCCCAACATGGAATCCAGATCATTCTGCAGCCGCTTTAAATAAAAGTGTACATTACAGAAACTACCCATGAGGTTTTGACTAATTACAAAAAATTCAAGCTATTTTACAAAATTACAAGTATCTCTCTTGAGGTTTGTATTTGCATAGTAAATACCCCACTCTTGAGGTGTAATTTGTAATATAGAAACAAATATAAAGGGGGTATTTGTGATTTTGCAAGATAAATGGGCTTTTTGTACGTAATTAGACTGAACCCTCAAAGGTCTTTTTGTAATTAATTGTTGAATAAAACAGTGATCGTTGCTTTACGGCAGTGTATAAGATTCGCACTTACTTTATTTTTTTTTTGGTCTGTCAAACATAGAATTAGCACATAAGAATCAACTAACTTACAAAATTGTGCTTTGCTTCGTAGCAGCATTTGGCTTATTTGAAAAATATGCACGTAACTATGCTGATCCTTTTAATTTAGGAATATAATTTTTTTAAAAAAAAAATGTTGCATACATTTTGAAAAATGGGTTTATTTCTTGTAAAGAAGGAGGGGTATGACGTCTCTGTTCCCCTTGTCTTGAGCAACACTTTTGAAATCTAAATATATAATCTTAGGTACTTATCACTTTCTTAAGTTTAGGTAACCTAATAAGGAAAGATTTCAGCATTTTTATGCACCTTCTTCACCGTTCCATGATCCTTATCATTTTTCTGTAGCATGTTAAGTTTTGGTCCTTGCCATTTTTCTGCATTTTTCTTAAAATTAAAAAAAATTGCTGATTTGAAAGTTCTGTTTTACAACTAATTTTAAAAAAAAAAAGATTATGCAGAATTTCTGCATAAATTCAGAATTTCTTAATATTAGTTTGTTAAATTAGTCGTATTCTAAGGATAAAACTAAACCCTACCATATATTAATGGGTATTAATTATAATCCTATAACAATCCCATATATGACAACAGATTGCTTTTGCATATATAACAATGTAGCAAAATAGGAAAATAGATTGTTTTTTATTAACAATCTCATCACGGTCACCTCTCTTCATTGTAATGGCTTAACAATCTTATCCATGATCACCTCTTCTTCTTATGTCATGAATTTATAACAATGATCATATCCTACAATCTCTTTTAACTCAATATCCTCTCAATCTCCTATCTACAACTATTAACACACTATTACCACCATAGCTTCATAAACAATGAACAATACCGTTTGTATTTATATTAGGGCACTTCCGCAACTAATGACTATGATTTATTTATTTCAATGACTATAACTATCCACTACAATTATCTGACAAAATAACTACATCACTTTAGAATTCTCTACAATTTTTCTTTTTCAATGTATCTAGATATTCAATTAATATTTATCTAGAATTTTTCTTCTTCAAAGTATCTAGATACTTTCTTAGGATATTTGTGGAGAAAATTTCTAGAACTTGGGTTTATTGCTCACTAATGGACTCGTATTTAATTTTTCAACTCAAAAAATATTTTAAAGCCCAATAATTTTTTATCAAATCAAATTTACTTTCCAGTGGGAATTGGCCATCAACCATAAATAAATGAATAATTGTTACTGGGCCAGAGTTGGTTAAGGAAATACGTTCCAATAACTAATAAGGATGGAGTGCACCAGAAAATCAAGCATGTGGAAACTTTTATAGGAGATGGGCTTGTGGTAGTAGAAGGTGAAAAATGTTGAAGACTAAGTGATGATGGCAAAATCGTAATTCTCTTTTTCGATATTCAATTGTTTATTCATTTCATTATTAATTAACCCATAAATATCATTAATTGGGTCAAGTCACTAGATAGAAAAGGTCCATTATTATCACATTAGGCCCAAGTCATTGTTATAATGAGTCCACAATCCTAACTATAAGTAGTTGTTCTTTAATAATTTTTAAGGAGTTACGTTTTTATCTGCTTAATTCATGCGTTCTGAATTATTTTCCTACAAATTTATGTATCAGATGTGCTTGACCTAGAAAACTCGCAGACCCTTTTAATCCTATTTGTGTGTTGCATGCTGATCTTCATCACATGCATTGATCATTTGATCGAAGTCGGATACCCTTTACTCGAATACTCTTACTCATAGTGAGCTATCTAGTTTTTAGCAAAGATCGCTAAGGAAACTAGCCAACCATGCTTTTCATGGAGAGAGCTTAAAGGTGGACTATTTGTCTGTGAAATGAGAGTATACTCTATTACACAAATGAACCTGTGACGATTATGATGTGTTGATTTTTGGACTGCGAAAACTAACAAATAGAGGTGTTCATTTTTTGAATCAATCTGAAACTCGATTCGATTCAAATTCGAATCTCAATTTCAAATATGAATTTTGAATTTTGAATCGAATTTGAATCAACTCGAATTTTTAATATGAATATTCAAATCGAATAACAAATTGGGGAATTATCTTCCAATTTTATTGAAAATCCTAATTCGAGGTGAAATTGAGGTAAATTCGATTCGATATTGATTTGTATTCGTATTTCAACTCGAATTCAGATATCTTGATTCGACCTCAATTAGAATTCAAATTTAATTTATGTATTATATATTTTAAATATTATACAACATTGCATATCCAAATACAAGTAATATTTTTAGTTGATGTATAAATAACGATTGAAAAGGTCTCACTTGAAACCGTCTCATGGATTAAGTTCGTGAGACGGATCTTACAATACACAAAATACATGGGTTATTTTCATAGGTTTGGGTTTGGGTTCAAATCTTATTTACATATAAGATCCGTCTCATGAAAAATGCACATGAGACCTGTCTCATGCAAATCTTTGCCATAATGATTAGCTTTATATGGATGTTATAATAAAATAGTTGCAAAGTAGAACTACAACATTGGTCATAGCTAATTTCACAATAAAATCTCATTTCAAAGTTTCAACTTTCAAGGATTTTTATTTAGTTTTTGTAATTTTTTATGATGTATTTAAACTTAAAGAAAAATATATTTTTCTTAAAACATATATATACATTTGATTTTAAGAGATTTCAGTTTTAGAAGTATATTTAGTTTTTGTAATATCTTTCAAATAACAACATGATTTTGATTATTTATATGGTTTGCATATGATTTTGTTTCAATATAGGATTATATCGTTAAAAAAACAATTTGCTTGAAAATATGGTTTTAGGATCCAATAAATATGGGCCTGGATCTCGAATGATGCACAATTTATCGATAAATTTGGATTTTTGGATTGACTTGAATTCGTTCGAAAATCGACAAATCTAATTCGATTAAATTCGATTCAAATTTAATCGAATTAGGATCGAAATTCGAATTGAGATTTTAAAATGTCCATTCGATTAATTCGATTCGAGAAAGTAGAAGAATTAAGTCGATTCGATGAACACCCCTACTAACAAGGGTTGAGCACCCCTTGTGCTCTGTTTTATTTAAAAAAAAAAAATCTTAAAAAAAAAAAAAAAGAACGGCGGCCAAGATGTGTTACTTAATATAGTTGGTCTATGTAGTCCCAATACCCAATAATCAATATTATATTATTATTATGTAAGATCAAAAATTAAGAATTAATATAGATTTCAGAAATATTTTTAATGGAAAAATAAAAAGGAAAAATGAGATATTTCCAGTGAAATAAGACAACAATCAGAATATATTTGATAGTTGTGGTTGTGGATCCCAATAATTTAATATAAGTAGCCAATTAGGAATATACTTGAGAATGCTTGTGATGGCAAAGTGAAACAATATATGACATATTTCCAATGAAGTTTGGTAAAGGGAAAAACTATTTTTAGTCCAGTAAATTGCCAATTAACTATAGAATTAATCCTTTTCTGAAATTCAATTTTGAATTATGCCAAATTAAGTTGGAATTTTTTTAGAGATTTGGTCATATGAGTTACTACAGCAATGTGGATTTATTTGAATGAACAACAAAAACACATCTTGGTATTTTGGTGAAATAAATTAATTTTTCTTTCATACATAAAATATTGGGAAAATTACAAAAAATACCCATTTTTTCTAAAAAGGGACATTTTTACGTTCATTTGACTTTTGTACACTTTGTTTGATTTTTGTACCCTCCAAGTGACTTTTAAAAAAAATTACGTTTTTGCCATTTTGTCTTTTCCGTAACAGTAGTGCTAAAATATGTAAAAAAGCAATTATGAAACAGGGGCGTAGATGAGACCGGGATATAAATACCATCCCCGGGTTTAAAGAAATGGGAAATCTCCATCTCGTCCTCAAATTAACCAGGAATTCTCCATTCCATTTTATTCATGTACCAACGGGGATGGTTTCCCACGAGGATTTAGTCATCCGATCCCCAGTCTCAATATATTATATTATATAAGGTAGATCAAAATACAAGAATATAGAGTTGAAAAATATTTGACATGATAAATAAAAAACAAAATAAGATATTCCCTATAAAAATAAGTAACAAACACAATTTTATTGCTTGAAATGGTAAAGAAAAAAAAGGGTGAAAAGATATATACAAATGAATGAAAACAAATCAAAAATAGGTTTTTTAATAAGGTAGCAATGCAATATAGTAAAAATCAGATCTAAGTTAATAATTTCAGATCAAGATAATAATATACCAAATTTGAAACAGATTTTTCCCAAAACAAAAGAAAATAAATAAAAATCAATTGGACATATTTTCTTGAATTTTTCTTATATCATCAAAATATAATATCAGATAAACAAGATCACCCCAAAGTTTATCTGCTCCCTTTCAACCCTATATATCCATTTTATCTACTTAACAATTTCACAATCTCACGTCACTCATAGTATATAACACAATGAACACCAAAACTGAAAAACAAAATTAACACCAAATCCTCTAGTATCGTTCATAATGATCGCCCTTTTCTTCATCTTTTTTTTCTTCCTCATCGTCTCAACATTATTCTACAAGCTATGGTGGCGACTCAAATGCATATACAAAATGCGTTGCGCTCACAAGGGCTCAAAGGGCCTTCTTACAAATTCATACGTGGAAACATAACAGAGATTCTAAGCATGAGGAAAGAGGCTCTTGCTACTCCTTTAGATGTTTGGCAACATGATGTGTTTTCAAGAGTTAATCCACATTTGTATACATGGATGAATTTATATGGTAATTAATTAATCTTTTTCTTACTTCCTCTTATTTTAGTGGTCAATAATTCATGGGTAAAATCCATTTTTGAACGCTAGATCTAGTCTATTCAATTGTCTATTTCATGTACACGTTACAAGATGACTGTTGTGGACCCTAGTCCCCCTTTTTTTTTTAAAAAAAATTTCAATATATTTTTTCAAAATATATTAAATTAGAATTCATATATTTTTTTTGAGTTTTCTATTCGGCCTTCCCCATTGTTATATATTGACCAAGGTTGCAGAAATTGACTAGGCGCTAGTCGGGCGTGGGCCCAGCGCCTAGCGCCTAGACCGCCTAGGCGGACGTCTAGAAATAATATTTTTTTTCTCTTTTTTTTTCATTTTTTCTAATTTTTACCATCCGATCTAGGCTGCCTAGCCCGCCTAGGTCCGATTTGTTGGCCGCCTAGGCGGGCGCCTAGCCCGATTTTTGGCTTGAACGATTTATTTTGGGTGATTTTAGCAAAATCGGATCGTCCTAGGCGGCTGCCTAGGACGATTTTTACGACACTGATATTGGCCCGTCCTAATATCTTGTAATCGCTCTGAGTGGTGGCATTTATCTAGTGTATTGAAACCCTAGATGAAGCACAAAATGTAATAGTAAAAATATCTGGACTGATTTTTTTTAATGTTATTCCTGTAACAGGAAACAATTTTCTTATTTGGATTGGTTATCAGCCTCAAATAGTTGTTACTGAGCCTGAGTTGGTTAAGGAAATACTTTCCAACAAGGAAGGAAAATATAAGAAAATAAAACCTCCAGAATTTGCAAGGAAACTTATAGGAGATGGGCTTGTTATAGCTGAAGGTGAAAAATGGTCAAGGCTAAGGAAACTATCCAACTATGCTTTTCATGGAGACAGCTTAAAGGTGGACTCTTGTCTTTTGAATGTGTTCAATCATTCATGTATTTTGTCAGTATATATTTATGGATCAGCCACGAAAATTATCCTTGATAAACTCGGCTATATTTTAACATTACAAACTTGTTGTTCGAGTGGTATTCCTCAACTTTTATAAAGGTGTTGACCGAGGTTCGAACCTGATATCTTTCAGTTTCTTTGAAATTTATCCTTCCCCTCCAACCAGTATTCCCATTTTATTAAAAAAAATTACAAATATCATGTTTATCTATTATATTTTGCAAATTATACTCTTTGCATTTGTTACTTGTTACGCAAATACGAAACTCGAGAGGTATTTGTATTAGTATTTGTAATTTTGAAAAACTTGAATTCGGGAGCACTATTAGAATCTTAGTGAAACACTGGATTTCTTATCTCATGTATGGTTCTCTGAAGTAGATGACGGCTGATAGAGGAATCTTTGATCATAGACAATTGAATTTTTATTTTTTTGTAATTAGGATATGGGTAATTTTTATAATAGCATAAATGCAATTTTAGTCATACTTGAATGACATGTTTGGTCCGGTAAGTATCCTATCCTATTGTAGCAATTTTGGTCTCATAGATTTTGAATTTTGTTCAATTTTGGTCCTATAAATCTATATTTGATCTTGAAAGTATTCTATATAGCAAATTTAGTCCCATAAGTTTAATTTTTTGTGCAATTTTGGTCCCAAAAGTTATAATTTTATGCAATTTTGACCCCAAAGGTGTACTTCAATATTTCGCCTTTTCGGGACCGAAATTTCACAAATTTAGAACTTGGGACCAAGATTGCTACATATATAGCATACTTACAAGTGTTATACTTTAAGCCTTTTAATAATTTTACCCAATAGTTTATCCATTTGCAATCTCCTCCTATGTACAGGATATGTATCCAGCAATGGTAGCAAGTGTGGAGTCTATGCTGGAGAAATGGGGATACCAACAAGGCAATGAAATTGACATAAGCAATGAATTCAAGCTTTTAACCTCAGAGGTGATCTCTAGGACAGCGTTTGGAAGCAGTTATTCGGAAGGGAAACATATTTTCGAAATGCTGACACAATTGAGTGTTTTGCTTGAAAGAAACATTTTCAAGATTAGATTATTTGGCCTAGTTTCTGTTGTTCTTTCTAAAATCCCTTTTCATTGTAGGAAAATTTGGAGGTCGAAAGACGATATCGAATCGGATAAAATCGAACGATCACTCGTGATTCGATCATATCCCTGGTGAAGAAAAGGGAAGACAATGTGAAAACAGGGCAAGCAGACAACTTTGGAAGTGATTTTTGGAGCCCTTTTGAAAGTACACCATGACCCGGACCGAAAAACAGAATAACAGTAGATGATATAGTTGATGAGTGCAAGGTGTTCTATATGGCTGGACATGAAACTACTAGCGGCGTCTGGGGTGGATCGCGATTCGTTATCCGTTTACACGTAGTGGCAAGAAAAAGCAAGGGAAGAGGTTCTTCAGATTTTCGCCACGAAAAACCGACTACGAAGGCATTGCCAAACTGAAAATTGTACGTAAAAAATCGTAACATATATCTTCATTTAGTCTTGTAATTATAGGGGTATGGAAAAATGGTTCGTTTTCAGTTCCACCTGGCAAAATGACTCTATTAACTTCCAAAGACTATTGAATCTAGTTCTAATTTGTCGAATTTTCAAAGTTGTCCCAAAAACCTCACATGAGTTGCATGTGAACTCAAAAAATTGAGATTTCGAACCTCAACCCAAAAATTAGGGTTTATTGATATAATTGCTAGTATGTTGGAAAACCCTAATTTTTGGTAACGGATTCAAAAAAATCTCCAATTTTCTGGCAATTTGGAAATTTCAGGTGAATTGAAGACTAAATTCGAGAGTGTTTTAAAGATACTAGGTGATTTTGCCATTCGAAATTTAAAAACCACTATTTTTGCCATGCTCCTATCATTACAGGGAGAGCTGTCAAATGGATCAGGCCGTACCTATTCCTATGTCTGGCCAAGCCCATGAAAATACACTTAAAATGACCAGAACAAGCCAATTATTTGGACCAGGCCAATTTTGACGACCCTAGTCATAGGACTATTTACACAATTTAGCCGACGATGCTTGACAATTTCGGTTTCTCATTTTCGTCATATTTTTACGCAGCTAACCATGGTAATCAATGAAGCACTAAGGCTATATGGCGCGGTGGTTTCTTTTCCAAGAAGAGTAGACAGAAAAACCAAATTGGGAAAATACGAAATCCCAGCAAACGTAGAATTGAATATTCCACCACTAGCCCTCCACAGGAATCCAGAGATATGGGGAGAAGATGCTCAAATATTCAATCCACAGAGATTTGCTGATGGGTTGGCTAAGGCTACAAATGGAAATTCAATTGGGTTCCTCGCGTTTGGTGTTGGACCTCGTGTTTGCGTGGGCTTAAACTTTGCAGCTTATGAAGTTAAATTAACACTCTCCATGATTTTGCAGCGTTACAAATTAACGCCATCGCCAAACTACAAACACGCCCCTTTTGAGTTTCTTACACTTAGGCCTCAACATGGGATTCAGGTCATTTTGCACTCGCTGTAAATTAAATCATTGTTTATTGCGTTGTTGCAAGAAACTATAACTTATGCATTTTTGTTTTTGATTTTTTCTTTTTGGTAGTTAGTTAAGTGTGAGAATTACATTCAGTAACTCGTGTCTCTTTGTTATGGGAGTCGTTATTAATTATTATTAATCACCTTTCAATTTGTTTTCTTTCTTACTATTTTGTTTTAGTTCTTCGATATTTAGAGGTTGTTTGGCGAAGCTTAAGAGCCTTATTAAAATATCTTATAATATGTTTGGGAGCGTATAAGCTCTCCAAATAAGCAAATTCCAGCAAAAATTCGTTTTCTCTGGGAGAAATAGGACGAAATGTCTGAATTTTTAAAAGGGAAAATTTTTAAAGTACCCACTATGGATAGTGGGTACTCTTTTCTATCCACTAGGATAATAAACTTCTTTTCTACCCAAATTGGCCAATATACCCCTCCTTTAAGTTGGTGTTTTTGAATTTTAAAATCTAAGACATAAATATACCATTTAATACCTACCGTATAGGAAACCGTACTATTCCCAAAACAAAAGTGAAAAATACAAAACAAAACCCCAAAATCGTGCCCAACTCGGTCAAAAGGATTAAAGGAAGCAAAATACAAAACAAAACCTCAAAATCGTGCCCCTTAGTCTTCAAGGAGAAGAAAATTCCACCCCCCCAATTTCGTGCCCAAGTCGTCAAGTAGAAGAACAATAGAAGGAAATCCAACACCCATTTCGTGCCCAACATCGTGCGAGAAGAGAAATGGCTTCAATCGTGCCGTCATCGTCCGCCTCCGCTCCACCTCCACCATCGCGCGTCGCCTCCGCCTCCACCTCCACCGCCGTCGCCCCTTCCGCTCACGAACAAGTAAGGGTAGAGTTTGAATTTTTGTTTGTGTATAATGTTCGAAATTTTGAATGATTAGGGTTTAGTTTCGAAATATATTTCATGTGTTTGTTACAATGTGAATGATTAGGGTTTAGTTGTTCGAAAGTTTGAAATATATGAAGTTTTGAGTTGTTTTGTGGGACTGTTATACGAAAAATGGTGTATTGTTTACGGTTTTTGTACGATATGGTGTTGAAGACGACGAGGCGATATCGTGCCCTTATATAATTTGGCACGATATCGTGCGCATATCATACCAAGATTTAACGGTGCGATATCGCGCCACATATCATACCAAGATTTAATGGGTGCGATATCGTGCCCGATCGCACCTATGTATAACGGGCGCGATATCGTGCCTGTTTATAACATGGCACGATATCGCACGTTAAATTTTGGTACGATATCGTGCGTGGTTTTTTTGTATTCTTTCCATGTATTCTTTGTTTAGATATCCATATCCATATTGTCCCACATCTTTTTTTTTCACTACGATTACGCAATTTTTCAACAATTCATCTAATAAATTGAAATTTATTAATTGTTGTAGATACCCGGTCCACAATGGAAGAGACCCTCATATCATCGAGAGAGGGCCCACATCGCGGGATACGTTCGATCGAATATTATTCAGACCATCAGAGATGAGTTGCTGGAGATCAGTGATGATTTATATAGTCAGTTTAGACAGTCGGCGTTCGGATATTTTATGGATTTTGGGTATGACGGAGCCAGTTGTAATGCGGCACTGCATGCATTAGTTGCGATGGAGGTGCATGTCTTGGGACGCTCCGGAATCGGAGTGTTGGTTCCACGTCGGAGAGCAGACTATCAGATTCTCTCGGCGTGATTTTGCTATGATATCGGGATTGCGATTTTCAGGGTCCACATTTGACCCTAACGGTGATTTTGAGGTACCCGAGACTGGTATATATAGACGGTATTGGCCTAGGGGTGATCGGGTTACCGCCGCGCATTTACGCGATTTATTTGATCTTGGCACCTTCCGTGACTCACCAGACGATGCCCTGAAGGTGGCGAAGGTGTTATTTGCCTTTTACATGATACTGTGTTTCGATGGCCGACAGACCGCAGTGGACCGTTGGCTGTGGTTTTTGATCGAGGACGATGCACAGTGGGAGGCGTTCCCTTGGGGGAAATACTCCTTTCAGATATTGATGCATTATATTCGGCACCTGCATGATGTTCTGCCACTTGGCCGATATACTAAGGACGTTCCACCTAGATATCGGCCACCTTCTTATCATTTTTATGGGGCCACTTATGTCTTGTTGGTACGCATATGTTTTTATTTTATTTATATTTGTAATTAGTTTTTTAAATATTTAAAAAATCTTATTTTTTCATACTTATCAATGTTCTCACAGATTTGGGCATTCGAGGCGATACCTCGCCTGGGTAATGCCTGGGCGACTCGAGTATCTGACACCCAGTTGCCTAGGTGCCTTCGTTGGAGGTTTTCGAAGACCGCTATTGACATGACTGATTTTTTCTTTGACACGGTATGTATTAACAGTGTTTACTTAATTTATTTATTTAATAATTAATTTATTTTTTTATTAATTTATTTATTTATATTATTTACAGGCTTTAGTGTGTCATGAGATATTGGATCCGACCGAGGAGGAGCTCCAGCAGATATATATAGAGGGAGTCGATGATCCAGTTATTTTGTCAGGTCCTCCTCAGTTCATCCCGAGGGAGAACCGGTTTTTAGGCAGGAACAGAGGCAGAGGTACGAGTACAGATTCGACAGCCCCAGCCCCTATCGCGAGAGGAGTGTCGATTCGACAGCCCAAGCCCCTATTAGCGGGGGAGAGAGGTAAGTCTTTAACGGGGGAGACGAGGCAGGGGCGGGGGGGAGAGGTAGACCCGTTTTGCAGGCCGACATCGCTGCTCCTACGATATGAGGCGGAGAAGCGGCTAGGGAGATGGTCCATCATCCCATCGGCCGATGATCCTTTAGATGGCCGGACAGATTACGCATCGATCCGTCAGGATACTCGTGTTGATCCATCCGCCCACGACGACTATGCGCGCGATGATCCCACCCGTCGCCAGGATACTCGTGTTGATCCATCGTGAGTTGTGACATGATATCCGACACCGATTCGGGGTGTTATGCAGACATTAGCGATTCGAGAGACTTACGAGAGAGGAGCGGTTTGCTCGATTGGAGACACGAGTCGATGATGCCGTTTCTCGGTTAGAGACCTGTCATCTCGGAGGAGGGTTCTCGCTTGCTGACGACGCCTAGATCGGGAGATAGGTCGAGTTCGACCTTATTCGAGGAGGAGATTAGGCGCCTATTCCCATACCTTGATCGAGACGATGACTTCGTGCATGGTAGTCGAGATATCCGAGCCGATCATCACAAAGACACACCTCCTCCCGATAAAGATCGACTCCTCATTCGCGCAAAGATCGACTCCTCCTCCGACAAAGATCGACTCTTCCCAGAAGGACGATTCGATTTCCTCCTCCTCCGGCCATGTCGACTCATCCCCTCCTCCGGTAGTGACGTCTTTTCCGCCATTGTCGACTTCTCTTCCGCCATTGTCGACTTTCTTCCGCCATTGTCGACTCTATTATGCCATTGTCGACTTCTCTTCCGCCAATGTCGACTTCTCTTCCGCCATTGTCGACTTCTCTTCCGCCATTGTCGACTCTCTATTATGCCCGTGTTATCACATTCTCCGCGACCACGAGTGTCGGTCCGATTCCGAGGCCATTGCCGTCTCCTATTCGAGCTCCTCTCTCCGACACTCGTGGTATCCGGTCCACGAGCGCCCCTCTCCATTTGCCCTCACCGCCTACTTCCTTGATCCAGGTTCGGGACAGGCAGCGTCGCGGCATATTCGCGCACCCCATTCGGGGATCCTAGGTCTCGCAAGCTTGACCCGTCCAGAAGGAGTTTACCCGCTTCTTAAAGTCTAATGAAGAGTAAGTAAATATTTTTGCATTTGTCTTATCGTCTTAGTATTTACATCTTATATTCCACTGTCTAGAAAATAGTGTTGCATTTGAAATAAAATTTTGCCTAATTTTCATCATCCGGACGTCTCGGACATTTTCTACGGGTATGATCATCGCTTTCGGCATATTCCACATTTCTTCTTATTACGCACTTTTCTCGAAGGACCCTGTGTCACCGAGGCACTTTCGTGCTCATCGAGCGGCAATGACATAGTGCATTTGACGCAATTGTGGCCAAAGACCCCACACCTTGAACAAATTTGACTCTTACGTGAACGATTACTTGATGATTCAACAACGGAATGAACTCTACTTTGTCTCAGGGACGACCGCTTGTCTCGGGTTATTTGGAGGGTTGCATACTAAGTCTCGCACCTCTTGTGGTAGAACCCATTCACTCGGATCGGAAGCGGTAAAACTTCACCCGCCCACATTTTTTGAAGATTTTCATTTTTATAATAATGGGCAAACAAATGAATAGATATTGAGGTTCGCTTTCCCGCACAAATAAACAAACAATTATTTGAAAATATTGAACGAATTATGTGAAAATATTGATACAAAAATTTTTAATTTCTTTATACCTAATTGCCGCGAGATGCATGGGCGCAAGGCATCAATTCATATTCAAATTCTCGACAGCTGCACGTTCTTTGGGATAAGTCAACCAAATAAGTCTTTGTTCCATCTTTCACCTTGTACTTCACATTACTAAGACATTGTACATCCATTCTACGACCTATCTCAATCGCATCATTTAATCTTTTGGTTGCTTCAAGTGTTAGCTCTTGATCTTTATCATTAGCGGAGTCGTCGTTCATAAAACCACTTTTCAATAATAGTTCGAGCACACTCAAGCACAGAACAAACAGGTAACTTTCTGGCCCATAATAACCGACTATTGAAGCTCTCAGCTGAGTTTGATGTCATGAACCCATAACGCCGGACGGGACACTTAACTCGAGACCATCTGTCTTCCCCTGCACGTTCTAACTTTTTAAACGCACCCGTCTCACTAGCAGCTTTTATGTTTTCAAAATACTTATCGTAATCTTCACGGCGGTATGAATATGTTGCATTCCTAAACATTGCTACTATATGTTGACCGTATTGAGCCAAATTACTCTGCAAATGATAAGTGCAAAGCCCATGTGATGCTTCTGGGTATACTGTTTTTATGGCATTACTAATACTCTTGTCTTTGATCGAAACAATCGTAGATCACGAGGGCAATTATAAGCATCTCTCAACCTGTCTCAAAAACCATGTCCAAGAATCGTCGTTTTCAACATCCCCGATTCCAACAAAGAAGTGGGAAAATCTGTTCATTACCATCTTTTGTTACTGCCACAAACAATATTCCTCGGTATTTGCCTTTAAGGTGTGTTCCATCAATCACAATAACTGGTCGGGCATTGTTCTGGAATCCAGTGATTGATGCATGCAAAGCAAAAAACACGTACTTGAATCTATTAAAATTATCCGACTTCCATCTAGTTACCGATCCGGGATTCGTTAAATTCAACATGTGTAAGTATGCCGGAATTAGATTGAATGACTTGTTGCTATCTCCATATATCAACCCAAAGGCATGATGTTTTGCACTCAACGCAACATTATAACTCATTTTAAGCCCATGTCGCGATTCCAACTCCGCTATCATATCTCTTGGCACGAGCGCAGAATGCTCCACTAGTAATCTAGATGCAAAATACGCACCTACTACTTTAGAATGCACCCGCCTAGATGCATTGTCATTCAAATTTAACCCACATCCATGGTGCTTGTCAAACTTCCCTACTCTCCAAATACCATCCTTTCCATATGCACGCATTCGAAAAGGGCATCGTTCATACTTGCATATTGCATGAAAACGAGTCTTATCCGAGCGTTCAACTCGATACTCGACTTGATTTTCAAGGTGATACATGCCTAGTGCGATATCCAATTCAGTTTTGCTCATGTATGTTGCTCCTTGGCGCAATGTCCCACCAGATGCTTCCAACCTAGCAGGTTCCTCGGGAGGAACTGAAAGTTGCGAGAGTGTACCAGGAATCACCCAACTTCGTCCTGTGGGCACTATTGTTTCGTGAACATTGTCTCTATGGATATCTGGATGTAAGTTAACACCTCGTACTTCTGCTGCATCTTGGTTTTGGTTTTCTGGAAATACTTCTCTCCGTCTACGTCTCCACTCACAAAATTCCTCAAATTCAGCACGTTGCTGGTCATTTTCAAATTGATTATTAGCTTCAACGTCAGTACCAACATCACCATCGGTGTAGTTCTCACCAAAATCATTTGACCGTAGTTTGCACCATAATTAATGTCATTATTATCACAACCAACATCAGCATCAGTATTATCACAATTAACATCAGTATTATCACAACCCATATCAGGATAATAGCCATCTTCATTGCTTGGCCTTATACTAGGTCCCGGACAATTGATATTTGTCCGTCATGGGACGTGTACATACAGCCTGTCTTAAACAGTTCTAGTTTTTGATGGCCGATACACGTAAATAGGGTGTGCCGGATAAAAAAACTAACAAAAAATCATAAAAATTATAACTAAAAATTTATTTCTAAAACTTTTCTAAGTAAAAAATTTATTTTTTTATAAAATGGGGGGGGGAGGCAGGGCCTAGGTTCCCCCACCCCCTCCCTCCGCCAATGGATGGAAGTGTTTTATTGCTGCGGAAGCGACGAGTAATTGAAAATCAGAAGCTCTATAAGTGTTTTTTTGTATGTAAAAGTCAAACTATAGAAGCTGTATAAATGTTTTTTTGTACTTAGAAGTCAAACTAGAAACAGAATTAGAAATCTAAAGCAACATTACCCCTAATTTTAGATTCTGATTAAATAAATCAAAATCAAAAGTTGAAGCTTGACATTTGCAAACACTATTTCAGTTAAAGCTGAGAATCATATTTTTCACTGCTTGAAAACACTCCCTTACAAATATGGCGGCCTTAAATCTTAATCCTTTTTAAAATGGCATCTACATATATTTTCCTTGGCCTGCTCATTCATCGACAGAATCGTATAGTTTTCCAGGAAAACATCTTAGTCATTTTCATCCTTCTGTTGTTTTTCTCACCATCACAAGAACCTAAGTTGTCCGTTCCTCCTAACACAAACATTTATATGTCTTTAAATATCACATTATATGTTCATTCATCACTACACAAATTGGAACTCTTGTTCCAAGGTGATCAAAACCATGGTTTTCTCAATATTTATGTCCCTTGTTACATTAATTCTGATAAGATTTATCTACAAAGTAATATGGTTCCCATTTCGTGTGCAATATATGATGCGGTCACAGGGGATTACTGGCCCCTCTTACAAAATTATTCATGGAACTACTAAAGAGAGCCATATCTTGAAATTGCAAGCAATGAAGGGCCCAATGGAGTTATCACATGATATATTCCTAGAGTCCAGCCTAATTTCTACTCATGGATGAACCTGTATGGTAATTATCAAAACTCATGTTTTTATTCAATTTTTTGGTAAATTACAAAAATACCCTTCATCTATTTCAAAATTACAAATACCCCTTAAATCATTACAAACTGTGTTTGCATTAGCATAACAAATATGACCCTCTCTAGGATGGAATTTGTAAAAACAAACATCAAGGGTGTATTTATAATTTTAAAAAACAGTTAGGTATTTCGTAATTGGACTGAACACCTTAAGGTCCTTAAGGATTGTTTTCTATTAATGGATGAAGCTTTATTGTAATTACTAAATTTTATTTTATTTTCCAAAATCTTGATTCGAAAAACTTATTAATATATTCGTATATTAATGTGGCTGTACCAGGAAAGAATTTTCTTACTTGGGCTGGTCCACAACCTCATATGGTGATTACTGAACCAGAGTTAGCTAAAGAAATACTAAGCAATAAAGACGGCACCTTTCCGAAAATCAAAATTAATGGTCATGTAAAGAAGCTGCTAGGAGATGGGCTTGGTATTGCAGAAGGGCCTAAGTGGTTGAAATTACGAAAACTGGCCAACCATGCATTCTATGCAGAAAGCTTAAAGGTAACTACTTCTTTCACCATTCATATTCCAAAAAATTGTCCAAGTTTAGTCTAATTAAGAAAAAACTCTAATTATCTTTCAAAATTGCAATAACCTCCTTATAGTGCTACAATAACAAATATCCCTTTTTTGAGGTGCAATCACCGGCGGAGACAGGGGTCTATATTGGGTCCTAGCCAGGCCCTGTCTCCGCCCGTGATGTTAAAAAATTAAAAAAATAGTTATACCTTATATGATTTTTTTTTTTTTTCGAGTTTTCCATCCGACTCACTCGATTTTCATGTGCTGGCCTCGCCATTTGGTGCACTTTGTAAAAGAGGAACAAATGTCATGGTATTTGTAATTTCAATAGGTATTAATTTTTTTTAATTAGACCTAAATCATGTGTAATTTTTTGTAATTAGCCCTCTTGTTAATGAAGTAGATTCAAGCATATAAAGCATGCATGATAAGAAAAATTGACAGGATGTATGTTTTTTTTTCTCCAGGAGATGATTCCAGCTATGATTGCAAGTGTTGAAACAATGCTGGAAAACTGGAAACAGTATGAAGGAAAAGAAATAGAGGTGTCCAAAGAATTCATGATTTTGAGTTCAGAAGTGATTTCAAGAACAGCTTTTGGAAGCAGTTACTTGGAAGGGAAGAACATTTTTGAAATGCTCACAATGCTGGGAATACTTATATTCAAAAATGCCGACAAAATCCGACCTTTTGGAATCGAGTAATTTACTCCCTCATCACTTAAAGCAGAAATAATTAAAGTAATTACCCTGAGGTTTTTCTTAATTACAAAAAGACCCATTTGTTCTTCAAACTTACAAAATCCCCATATAGTATTATAAATACTCCCTTGAGGTTTGTATTTGCTTAACAAATGCCCTCCCTGAGGGTGTCATTTGTAAAAAATAAGCAAATAGTAAGGGAGTAGCTATAATTTTGAATGATAACTAGGTGTTTTTGTAATTAGACTAAATCTCAAGGTTATTTTTTGTAATTATCCAACATAATCTTCTTGAACTCCAAGCATGTCAACTATAAATTTCATGTTAATAGTAGTGTTTGCAAATAAAATCAAAAGTTGAGTTATTTGGTGAAAAAATTGTAAAAGCACTTATTTATTTGTGAAAATCAAATCGAAAGCAGAATAAAAAATCTAAAGACGTCTCCCTACTTTTAGATTCTAATTAAAGGAAGCAAAATCATGCATAAGCAGAGAATCACTATTTGCGAACACTAAAAAATGATTTCAAAAGCACAGAATTACGTTTTTCTAAGTGATTACTAACATTCCCAATGCTTCGCAGGAAAATTTGGAAGACGCGAGACGACATTGAATCGGACAAAATCGAGCAGTCACTGCGCGACTCTGTTCTGGCAATAGTGAGGAAAAGAGAAGAAAAGGTAATAACAGGACAAGCACACAACTTTGGGAGTGATTTCCTAGGATCACTGCTAAGAGTTCACCATGATGCTGACAAAAAAACAGGATTTCAATAGACGATGTGATCGACGAATGCAAGGTATTCTTTCTTGCTGGACATGAAACAACTAGCAGCTTACTTTCCTGGACATTTCTCCTCTTAGCAATTCACACAGATTGGCAAGAAAAAGCAAGAAAAGAAGTGTTTGAATTGTTTGGCCAAGACAATCCAACAGCTGAAGGCCTTCCAAGATTGAAAATAGTAAGCAATTTTTACTACAAAAAGTACCACAGTTTTATATCAATTGCTCCTCAATCTCATTCTTCTTTAGGGAAAGTTTGCAAAAACTTAAAGAAAAAGTAGTTGCAGATGGAAGCTAAAAATGGAATAAGATAAAAGTGAGTGAGTGGTAAATAAATTGTAAAACTGATTTATTTTTGTGTAAAAGCCAAACAGGAGCAGAATCAGAAATTTCACCTGTTTTTATGGATTGAGTTCTGCAACTATAAAGTGGTAGCAAAAAAAGTAAAAATCACGTTTTGCAAAAAATCATGGTAACTATAGGGTGGTAACAAAACTTTCGCAAAATGCACGATTTGTAAAATAGTGTTGTAACTATATGATAATTTCAATTTTGGTCCTAATTTCTTCATTGAAAACTAGGAGCACATGTGTCGTTTACGTGATTGAAATTTGGTGAAATTATGACTAATATTGAGATTTTCATACGGTTATAGAACTATTTTCCAAATCGAGCATTTTGTAGAACCAAAATCACAAATTTTCTATAGTTATTGGACCGTTTTGTAGAACGTGACTTTTACAAAATCTTTTTGCGATGGCCCCAAAGTTACAAGACCAATTTTGTAATTGTGTCTTTCATTAAATTATACATAATCAAAAGCAGGTTGACATTTGAAATCACTAAAAACTACATTTTGTTTTCCCAGCTAAAACAGAAAATTACTTTTTTTAAGTGTTTGCTTCCCTTAATCTTGTTTTCTTGTTATTAGGCAAGCATGATCATCAATGAGGCCTTAAGGCTCTACACCCCTGCAATAAGTCTTGTAAGAAGAGTAACCAAAAATGTCAAGCTGGGGAAATACGAATTTCCAGCTAACATGGAATTACATATTCCACCTTTAGCCCTCCATAGAAATCAAGATATATGGGGAAAAGATGCTCACCTTTTCAAACCGGAGCGATTTTCAGAAGGGGTAGCTATGGCAACGAAAAACAACCCGATGGCCTTTCTCCCGTTCGGGTTCGGACCAAGAACGTGTGTTGGATTGAACTTTGCGAACAATGAAGTGAAGATTGCAATGTCGATAATTTTACAGCGTTATAAGTTCACGTTATCGCCAAATTACGTTCACTCTCCTCTTTCTCTTATCACCGTTCGCCCACAAAATGGTGTGCAAATCATGCTCCAAACGTTGTAAGAGTTTTGAAACTATTATTTGGTATGAGTTTGGTATTGAGCTACAGGGGATCACAAAGGTGGGAATGTTCTTACAAGGTGATGAAGCTATTTCAAGACCACATGTGAGATATATATTCATATAAATAATTTGTACATGAAGTTCTTGGATGGATTGAATGTTTGGGTGCCTCCATGTATACACTCATCCACTTCATAAAATTTTATGAATTTTTTAATACAGTTTTTCTTATTTTGAAATGGATAATGATATATTTAAATTTCACTGTCAAAGAATTGAACAAAACAACACCATTTCATGAAGTTGGAAATAATCATAATATTTTTGTGATCGATGTAGTATCATGGAACAAAATTCTTTAGTGCTTATTTATGAACTCTATGATAGTAATAGAGTTGGCCTGCAATGGATTGAGTTGGGTCGAGTTGAGCCCAATGGACCAAATCATAAAAACGGTCGCCATTTCTTGTGACCCAGACCAATCAAACAACACTATTTATGTGTATTTTTGGTCGGGCCCATTGTGCTAGTTGGCTTGGGGCCATTTGGATTGGGCCAAAGTAGGTCCGGTCCTTTTTTTCCCCCTGAAAATGAAGTCCGACTCAGCCTTATATGTGAGTTGGCCAGACTGGGCCAATTTTGTCAGCTCTAGATAATGGCTTATATAGAACAATGAGTTACTCAAGTTCTCCATGATGACAATAACAATAACAATGTATAGTTAGTAACACGGAGAAAAAGAAGTTAAATTAGATAATAGCATCTTAATATAGTCAATCATTTACAAAGATATATTATACCCATTACAACGAAAGTCATATCGATTTGAAATGAAATGTATAGAGTTATCATCATCATGTTATAATATATGTTCTACATTTTAATTGAATCGTAGATATGCAACTAATTGCTGCTAGTATGTCCAATTCACATTTGAAGGGTCGAATAAGAATACTCAATCATCAATCAACAATGACAAAGAAATTAAATATAAAAATGTATATATATTGCACAAAAACAAGTCAATGCTTTAAAATTAAACCATCAAATTAATGTACATCAATGAGACTTGGCCATATTTTCCTGTTGGATAACCGGAGAATCAAGCATGGAAGGCAAAACAAGAGGAGAAAGAAGAGGTATTGGATCTTTACTCGAAAAAGCTGAAGCTGATGATGACTCTTTATTTAATTTTATTGCACTTCTGCATTCATCTGAAGTGGATGATTTTAGCTGCAATGGGCGCGGGGCACGTCTTTGTAACCGGCTCAAAGGCGGCCTTCGATGATTGACGATTCTTTCATCTCTGGGAGCTAATGTTTGGAATCTAGGAAACTCACTGTCAAAGCTCTCCATTGCATTTGATATATAGTGTTTGTTTGGATAAACAGAGATTTTCTTCAACTTTTATTATATACAAGTACTAATTAAACTTGTGTTTGTATGGGTGGTTTTTGCTATGGCAAGCATCTGTGGGTTTCTATTTGTATCCTATATTGATGAATTTGATGGGAACATGGTCCAGTCTGTATATGGCCCTAGTAGAAGCATGCATTGGCAATTAACAAGTATTATAAAATATTGCACTTCCATTTTCAAAATTATTATTATTGGCACTAACTTTGATAATCTTGCAGTGTTTTTAGGTGAGTGTTTGTAAACACTTTAGAAAAATGATTGTCAGTTTTGGCTCGAAAAAGAAAAGTAGTTTTTAATGTTTTGAAATGCCAAATTTTGATTTTATATAATTTACTCATAATGTAAAAATAGTATGAATGGTGTTTTAGATTTCTAATTTAACTTGTGATTTGACTTGCACACAAATAAAGTTTTCTTACAATTTATTCACCAAACACTCACAAAACTTATTTAACCTTTAATTTAATTTTATTTGCAAATACAACCAACTTTTAATTCTCAACTATTTATCATTCATGCAACTAAGTTAGGGGTTAGCCCAACTAGAAATCACATGAGACTCAATGTCTCCTGTGGGGTGGAGGCTACGGGTTCAAACCCCTGCTCCATCAAATTGCTCTACGAGGTATATGCGATTCTTTCAAGACAACGATCGAAATCGAGCTATGGTCGTCGAGAGATAGTTATGCGTAAGCCTGTAAACGAAGTTATAAAAAAAATTGAATATGTGCAAAATCAGAGATACAAGGGACACTTACACAAGAACCAATGGATATAAATAATTGTGACTTTACACAATTCTTTTCACAAAGAATGTACATATTTTCACTTGATCTGCCACTCATGTGCACTGCTGCAAAACAGGATTGATGTAATATTTTATATTTCCGTCATGTGAGCAGGGAATCACTGAATTTTTTTTTTTTTTTTTTTTGTAACTCAGCTTCCAGGATTGAAGCCCTTATTGATGTTTTTGCTTCTCAAAATGCTAGAAGTTCTAAGTTTTTTAATAAACTATCTGATTTTTTTTTTTTTATGTTTGTTAGTGATGCACTCTTTCAAGTTTCATACTTTGAATGATGAAAAATGAAAATCGTATGTGTAATCAATGGCGGAGCGAGGCCAAGCTGGGTTCCCCTCCCCCATTTTTGTAAAAAAAAATATATACTAAGAATTTTTTTTTAAAAAAGTATTTTAGTTAGGATTTATAAGATTTCTTTTAGGTTTTTTTATCCGGCTCACCCTATTTTTGTGTATCAGCCCACCCATATATTTTTTCTGCCTCCGCCATTGTGTGATCTTTAGGCCTTTTTTTTTTCCTTTTCGCCATGGCTCCCGAAAGGTCAGGGCGGCCCTGGACTGAACATCAAGGGTGTATTTTAAATTTAATCATCAGTTTTGGAATCTGTTTTTGTACAGTATATGGTTCCAGCAATGATAGCAAGTGTGGATTCTATGCTGGAGAGATGGGGATATCATGAAAAGAGCAAAGAAATTGAAATAAGCAAAGAATTCAAGCTTTTGACATCAGACGTTATCTCGAGGACCGCGTTTGGAAGCAGTTATTTGGAAGGGAAAAATATATTCGAAATGCTGACAAAATTGAGTGTATTGATTGCTAAAAATGCTTTTAAAATTAAACTCTTTGGCCTCGAGTACGCCCCTTAATGTCCTCTTGTTTTACTATGATAAAATCTCACTACCTTCTGTTGATCTGTTCTAAATTGAGTTTATATGTATCGCAGGAAAATTTGGAGGTCAAACGATGAAATCGAATCGGATAAAATTGAGCAATCGCCGCGATTCGATCGTGTCTATGGTAAAAGGAAGATAATGTAAAAACAGGGAAAGCAGAAAACTTTGGAAGTGATTTTCTTGGATCCCTTTTGAAAGTTCACCATGACTTGGACCCGAAAAGCAGAATTTCAGTAGATGATATAGTTGATGAATGCAAGGTTTTCTATATTGCTGGACATGAAACAACGAGTAGCTTGCTGGGCTGGATCGTTGTTCTATTATCGATTCACACAGAGTGGCAAGAAAAAGCAAGGGAAGAGGTGCTTCAGCTCTTCGGCCAGGAAAAGCCGACGGGCGAAGGCATTGCCAGATTGAAAATTGTATGTAAATCACTCCGTCTCGATTGAAATTTTCTGTTCCACAATCTTATTTTACTTCCTATTCGATTGAATTTGATGAATACCATGTGTATAAGATGATGCCATAATTATATGCGTGTTTTTCATCAAATGCAACAGTAGAATAGAATGTGGAATATGAGATTTGGTCCATTATCTTCGGCTTGTGTTGTCCATACACAATGCTTGACAGTTTGGTTTCATATTTTTCTTTATTTTTTCTTGGGGATAAATTACTATTAGTTACCCCTGAGGTTTCACCTAATTTCCAAAAAATTCATTTATCTTTCACGAAAGGAATTACAAATACTCCCTTGAGATTTGTAGTTGTACTTAAATAAATAACTCCATATTGAGGGTACGATATGTAAGATAGGAACACAACTAAGGGAATATTTGTAAATTTAAAAGATAGCGTTTTTTTGTGGCAATTAGATCAAATTTCAAGGGTGTGTTTTTAATTATCACTTTTTATAACTAACCTTTATTTCTTGCAGTTAAGCATGATAGTTAATGAAGCGCTAAGGCTATACAGCCCAGTGGTTCACATTTCAAGAAGAGCACACAGAAAAACCAAATTGGGAAAATATGAAGTTCCAGCAAATGTTGATGTGAATATTTCACCACTATCACTCCACATGAATCCTAAGATATGGGGACAAGATGTTCAAATATTCAATCCACAGAGATTTGCTGATGGTTTGGGTAAGGCTACAAATGGAAATCTCATCGCTTTTCTCCCGTTTGGCGCCGGGCCTCGAGCGTGTGTGGGCTTGAACTTTGCAGCTAATGAAGCTAAGATAACACTCTCCATGATTTTGCAGCGTTACAAATTAACACTCTCCCCAAATTATGTGCACTCCCTTTTCAGTTTCTTACAGTTAGCCCCCAACATGGAATCCAGATCATTCTGCAGCCGCTTTAAATAAAAGTGTACATTACAGAAACTACCCATGAGGTTTTGACTAATTACAAAAAATTCAAGCTATTTTACAAAATTACAAGTATCTCTCTTGAGGTTTGTATTTGCATAGTAAATACCCCACTCTTGAGGTGTAATTTGTAATATAGAAACAAATATAAAGGGGGTATTTGTGATTTTGCAAGATAAATGGGCTTTTTTGTACGTAATTAGACTGAACCCTCAAAGGTCTTTTTGTAATTAATTGTTGAATAAAACAGTGATCGTTGCTTTACGGCAGTGTATAAGATTCGCACTTACTTTATTTTTTTTTTGGTCTGTCAAACATAGAATTAGCACATAAGAATCAACTAACTTACAAAATTGTGCTTTGCTTCGTAGCAGCATTTGGCTTATTTGAAAAATATGCACGTAACTATACTGATCCTTTTAATTTAGGAATATAATTTTTTAAAAAAAAAATGTTGCATACATTTTGAAAAATGGGTTTATTTCTTGTAAAGAGGGAGGGGTATGACGTCTCTGTTCCCCTTGTCTTGAGCAACACTTTTGAAATCTAAATATATAATCTTAGGTACTTATCACTTTCTTAAGTTTAGGTAACCTAATAAGGAAAGATTTCAGCATTTTTATGCACCTTCTTCACCGTTCCATGATCCTTATCATTTTTCTGTAGCATGTTAAGTTTTGGTCCTTGCCATTTTTCTGCATTTTTCTTAAAATTAAAAAAAATTGCTGATTTGAAAGTTCTGTTTTACAACTAATTTTAAAAAAAAAAGATTATGCAGAATTTCTGCATAAATTCAGAATTTCTTAATATTAGTTTGTTAAATTAGTCGTATTCTAAGGATAAAACTAAACCCTACCATATATTAATGGGTATTAATTATAATCCTATAACAATCCCATATATGACAACAGATTGCTTTTGCATATATAACAATGTAGCAAAATAGGAAAATAGATTGTTTTTTATTAACAATCTCATCACGGTCACCTCTCTTCATTGTAATGGCTTAACAATCTTATCCATGATCACCTCTTCTTCTTATGTCATGAATTTATAACAATGATCATATCCTACAATCTCTTTTAACTCAATATCCTCTCAATCTCCTATCTACAACTATTAACACACTATTACCACCATAGCTTCATAAACAATGAACAATACCGTTTGTATTTATATTAGGGCACTTCCGCAACTAATGACTATGATTTATTTATTTCAATGACTATAACTATCCACTACAATTATCTGACAAAATAACTACATCACTTTAGAATTCTCTACAATTTTTCTTTTTCAATGTATCTAGATATTCAATTAATATTTATCTAGAATTTTTCTTCTTCAAAGTATCTAGATACTTTCTTAGGATATTTGTGGAGAAAATTTCTAGAACTTGGGTTTATTGCTCACTAATGGACTCGTATTTAATTTTTCAACTCAAAAAATATTTTAAAGCCCAATAATTTTTTATCAAATCAAATTTACTTTCCAGTGGGAATTGGCCATCAACCATAAATAAATGAATAATTGTTACTGGGTCAGAGTTGGTTAAGGAAATACGTTCCAATAACTAATAAGGATGGAGTGCACCAGAAAATCAAGCATGTGGAAACTTTTATAGGAGATGGGCTTGTGGTAGTAGAAGGTGAAAAATGTTGAAGACTAAGTGATGATGGCAAAATCGTAATTCTCTTTTTCGATATTCAATTGTTTATTCATTTCATTATTAATTAACCCATAAATATCATTAATTGGGTCAAGTCACTAGATAGAAAAGGTCCATTATTATCACATTAGGCCCAAGTCATTGTTATAATGTGTGAGGCCCAATTTTAACAACGTGAGATACGGTGTTGTAGTGATTATTTATTCGGCTATGTATCACAAACACATTATTAATGAACCGCTACCCGACTTTTATTTATTTCTTTCAACATCAATTATGTCTTTCTCGTTTTCGAGCCTAACGATTTTATATTCTTCCTCTAGTATTAATACTTGATCGAATGACTACTACTTTAGGAATATTAGACCTCCAACAATTTAGGAGTACATTCCAATCCTTATCCTAATATTTCATCTTATTCTATAATTCATCCCAACCAATTTCCCAATAATTCTTTTTTTTAAAAAAAAAAAATATTTTTTTTATATTTTTTAAAAAAAAATCGAAAATTACCATAAATGGGGAGGTTGTTTCATATTCTTTTCAATACCTACAATTATATATCTATATATATATATATATATTTACATATATATTATTTTTCCTCAACTTTTGGTCACATGCCTAAAGGAAAGACAAACTTTTCTTTCCACCAAATTCTAATAAATAAAAATACCAACACCATGATTATTATTCCCTCCAACTTTTGGCTCCTTGTCTTAGGGGAATCAGTCATTTTGTTATTTTTTTTTCTTTATCTACCAATATTATTCATTTCATAATTATCATAAAAACACAAGACTTGTTTCCATTTTCCTCTCTAAAGGATCAAATTCTTCAAGCATAAGGTAAGAAAATCTTCATTTCTCCCAACTCTATTTTTCTTCTCCAATCCTCAACCTTATACCTACACCATCTAATAATGTTGAATCCTTCTTGTTGAGATACTCCTAGAGAAATTTCTTGAAGAATTAGAGACCTAGATTTGACTACAAGCTTGAAGAGGAAATTCAAGACTATACATTATTAAGGTGAGAAAATTATGGTTTTAGTATTTTTCTCTTGACAACATGAAAAATTAATTTTTGACTCAAGAATCTTATAAAAAAAAAAAGAACGGCGGCCAAGATGCTGTTACTTAATATAGTTGGTCTATGTAGTCCCAATACCCAATAATCAATATTATATTATTATTATGTAAGATCAAAAATTAAGAATTAATATAGATTTCAGAAATATTTTTAATGGAAAAATAAAAAGGAAAAATGAGATATTTCCAGTGAAATAAGACAACAATCAGAATATATTTGATAGTTGTGGTTGTGGATCCCAATAATTTAATATAAGTAGCCAATTAGGAATATACTTGAGAATGCTTGTGATGGCAAAGTGAAACAATATATGACATATTTCCAATGAAGTTTGGTAAAGGGAAAAACTATTTTTTTAGTCCAGTAAATTGCCAATTAACTATAGAATTAATCCTTTTCTGAAATTCAATTTTGAATTATGCCAAATTAAGTTGGAATTTTTTTAGAGATTTGGTCATATGAGTTACTACAGCAATGTGGATTTATTTGAATGAACAACAAAAACACATCTTGGTATTTTGGTGAAATAAATTAATTTTTCTTTCATACATAAAATATTGGGAAAATTACAAAAAATACCCATTTTTTTTTTCTAAAAGGGACATTTTTACGTTCATTTGACTTTTGTACACTTTGTTTGATTTTTGTACCCTCCAAGTGACTTTTAAAAAATTACGTTTTTGCCATTTTGTCTTTTAAAGAATAAAGAGTGCTAAAATATGTAAAAAAGCAATTATGAAACAGGGGCGTAGATGAGACCGGGATATAAATACCATCCCCGGGTTTAAAGAAATGGGAAATCTCCATCTCGTCCTCAAATTAACCAGGAATTCTCCATTCCATTTTATTCATGTACCAACGGGGATGGTTTCCCACGAGGATTTAGTCATCCGATCCCCAGTCTCAATATATTATATTATATAAGGTAGATCAAAATACAAGAATATAGAGTTGAAAAATATTTGACATGATAAATAAAAAACAAAATAAGATATTCCCTATAAAAATAAGTAACAAACACAATTTTATTGCTTGAAATGGTAAAGAAAAAAAAGGGTGAAAAGATATATACAAATGAATGAAAACAAATCAAAAATAGGTTTTTTAATAAGGTAGCAATGCAATATAGTAAAAATCAGATCTAAGTTAATAATTTCAGATCAAGATAATAATATACCAAATTTGAAACAGATTTTTCCCAAAACAAAAGAAAATAAATAAAAATCAATTGGACATATTTTCTTGAATTTTTCTTATATCATCAAAATATAATATCAGATAAACAAGATCACCCCAAAGTTTATCTGCTCCCTTTCAACCCTATATATCCATTTTATCTACTTAACAATTTCACAATCTCACGTCACTCATAGTATATAACACAATGAACACCAAAACTGAAAAACAAAATTAACACCAAATCCTCTAGTATCGTTCATAATGATCGCCCTTTTCTTCATCTTTTTTTTCTTCCTCATCGTCTCAACATTATTCTACAAGCTATGGTGGCGACTCAAATGCATATACAAAATGCGTTGCGCTCACAAGGGCTCAAAGGGCCTTCTTACAAATTCATACGTGGAAACATAACAGAGATTCTAAGCATGAGGAAAGAGGCTCTTGCTACTCCTTTAGATGTTTGGCAACATGATGTGTTTTCAAGAGTTAATCCACATTTGTATACATGGATGAATTTATATGGTAATTAATTAATCTTTTTCTTACTTCCTCTTATTTTAGTGGTCAATAATTCATGGGTAAAATCCATTTTTGAACGCTAGATCTAGTCTATTCAATTGTCTATTTCATGTACACGTTACAAGATGACTGTTGTGGACCCTAGTCCCCCTTTTTTTTTTAAAAAAAATTTCAATATATTTTTTCAAAATATATTAAATTAGAATTCATATATTTTTTTTGAGTTTTCTATTCGGCCTTCCCCATTGTTATATATTGACCAAGGTTGCAGAAATTGACTAGGCGCTAGTCGGGCGTGGGCCAGCGCGCTAGCGCCTAGGCCGCCTAGGCGGACGTCTAGAAATAATATTTTTTTTTTCTCTTTTTTTCATTTTTCTAATTTTTACCATCCGATCTAGGCGCCTAGCCCGCCTAGGTCCGATTTGTTGGCCGCCTAGGCGGGCGCCTAGCCCGATTTTTGGCTTGAACGATTTATTTTGGGTGATTTTAGCAAAATCGGATCGTCCTAGGCGGCTGCCTAGGACGATTTTTACGACACCGATATTGGCCCGTCCTAATATCTTGTCGCTCTGCAGTGGTGGCATTTATCTAGTGTATTGAAACCCTAGATGAAGCACAAAATGTAATAGTAAAAATATCTGGACTGATTTTTTTAATGTTATTCCTGTAACAGGAAACAATTTTCTTATTTGGATTGGTTATCAGCCTCAAATAGTTGTTACTGAGCCTGAGTTGGTTAAGGAAATACTTTCCAACAAGGAAGGAAAATATAAGAAAATAAAACCTCCAGAATTTGCAAGGAAACTTATAGGAGATGGGCTTGTTATAGCTGAAGGTGAAAAATGGTCAAGGCTAAGGAAACTATCCAACTATGCTTTTCATGGAGACAGCTTAAAGGTGGACTCTTGTCTTTTGAATGTGTTCAATCATTCATGTATTTTGTCAGTATATATTTATGGATCAGCCACGAAAATTATCCTTGATAAACTCGGCTATCTTTTAACATTACAAACTTGTTGTTCGAGTGGTATTCCTCACCTTTTATAAAGGTGTTGACCGAGGTTCGAACCCGATATCTTTCGAGTTTCTTTGAAATTTATCCTTCCTCCAACCAAGTATTCCCATTTTATTAAAAAAATTACAAATATCATGTTTATCTATTATATTTTGCAAATTATACTCTTTGCATTTGTTACTTGTTACGCAAATACGAAAAACTCGAGAGGTATTTGTATTAGTATTTGTAATTTTGAAAAACTTGAATTCGGGAGCACTATTAGAATCTTAGTGAAACACTGGATTTCTTATCTCATGTATGGTTCTCTCAAGTAGATGACGGGTGATAGAGGAATCTTTGATCATAGACAATTGAATTTTTATTTTTTTGTAATTAGGATATGGGTAATTTTTATAATAGCATAAATGCAATTTTAGTCATACTTGAATGACATGTTTGGTCCGGTAAGTATCCTATCCTATTGTAGCAATTTTGGTCTCATAGATTTTGAATTTTGTTCAATTTTGGTCCTATAAATCTATATTTGATCTTGAAAGTATTCTATATAGCAAATTTAGTCCCATAAGTTTAATTTTTTGTGCAATTTTGGTCCCAAAAGTTATAATTTTATGCAATTTTGACCCCAAAGGTGTACTTCAATATTTCGCCTTTTCGGGACCGAAATTTCACAAATTTAGAACTTGGGACCAAGATTGCTACATATATAGCATACTTACAAGTGTTATACTTTAAGCCTTTTAATAATTTTACCCAATAGTTTATCCATTTGCAATCTCCTCCTATGTACAGGATATGTATCCAGCAATGGTAGCAAGTGTGGAGTCTATGCTGGAGAAATGGGGATACCAACAAGGCAATGAAATTGACATAAGCAATGAATTCAAGCTTTTAACCTCAGAGGTGATCTCTAGGACAGCGTTTGGAAGCAGTTATTCGGAAGGGAAACATATTTTCGAAATGCTGACACAATTGAGTGTTTTGCTTGAAAGAAACATTTTCAAGATTAGATTATTTGGCCTAGTTTCTGTTGTTCTTTCTAAAATCCCTTTTCATTGTAGGAAAATTTGGAGGTCGAAAGACGATATCGAATCGGATAAAATCGAACGATCACTACGTGATTCGATCATATCCCTGGTGAAGAAAAGGGAAGACAATGTGAAAACAGGGCAAGCGGACAACTTTGGAAGTGATTTTTTCGGAGCCCTTTTGAAAGTACACCATGACCGGACCGAAAAACAGAATAACAGTAGATGATATAGTTGATGAGTGCAAGGTGTTCTATATGGCTGGACATGAAACTACTAGCGGCGTGCTGGGGTGGATCGCGGTTCGTTATCCGTTTACACGTAGTGGCAAGAAAAAGCAAGGGAAGAGGTTCTTCAGATTTTCGGCCACGAAAAACCGACTACCGAAGGCATTGCCAAACTGAAAATTGTACGTAAAAAATCGTAACATATATCTTCATTTAGTCTTGTAATTATAGGGGTATGGCAAAATGGTTCGTTTCAGTTCCACCTGGCAAAATGACTCTATTAACTTCCAAAGACTATTGAATCTAGTTCTAATTTGTCGAATTTTCAAAGTTGTCCCAAAAACCTCACATGAGTTGCATGTGAACTCAAAAAATTGAGATTTCGAACCTCAACCCAAAAATTAGGGTTTCATTGATATAATTGCTAGTATGTTGGAAAACCCTAATTTTTGGTAACGGATTCAAAAAAATCTCCAATTTTACGGCAATTTGGAAATTTGAAGTGAATTGAAGACTAAATTCGAGAGTGTTTTAAAGATACTAGGTGATTTTGCCATTCGAAATTTAAAAACCACTATTTTTGCCATGCTCCTATCATTACGGGAGAGTCATCAAATGGATCGGTAGCCGTACCTATGCCTATGTCTGGCCAAGCCCATGAAAATACACTTAAAATGACCAGAACAAGCCAATTATTTGGACCAGGCCAATTTTGACGACCCTAGTCATAGGACTATTTACACAATTTAGCCGACGATGCTTGACAATTTCGGTTTCTCATTTTCGTCATCTTTTACGCAGCTAACCATGGTAATCAATGAAGCACTAAGGCTATATGGCGCGGTGGTTTCTTTTCCAAGAAGAGTAGACAGAAAAACCAAATTGGGAAAATACGAAATCCCAGCAAACGTAGAATTGAATATTCCACCACTAGCCCTCCACAGGAATCCAGAGATATGGGGAGAAGATGCTCAAATATTCAATCCACAGAGATTTGCTGATGGGTTGGCTAAGGCTACAAATGGAAATTCAATTGGGTTCCTCGCGTTTGGTGTTGGACCTCTGTGTTTGCGTGGGCTTAAACTTTGCAGCTTATGAAGTTAAATTAACACTCTCCATGATTTTGCAGCGTTACAAATTAACGCCATCGCCAAACTACAAACACGCCCCTTTTGAGTTTCTTACACTTAGGCCTCAACATGGGATTCAGGTCATTTTGCACTCGCTGTAAATTAAATCATTGTTTATTGCGTTGTTGCAAGAAACTATAACTTATGCATTTTTGTTTTTGATTTTTTCTTTTTGGTAGTTAGTTAAGTGTGAGAATTACATTCAGTAACTCGTGTCTCTTTGTTATGGGAGTCGTTATTAATTATTATTAATCACCTTTCAATTTGTTTTCTTTCTTACTATTTTGTTTTAGTTCTTCGATATTTAGAGGTTGTTTGGCGAAGCTTAAGAGCCTTATTAAAATATCTTATAATATGTTTGGGAGCGTATAAGCTCTCCAAATAAGCAAATTCCAGCAAAAATTCGTTTTCTCTGGGAGAAATAGGACGAAATGTCTGAATTTTTAAAAGGGAAAATTTTTAAAGTACCCACTATGGATAGTGGGTACTCTTTTTCATCCACTAGGATAATAAACTTCTTTTCTACCCAAATTGGCCAATATACCCCTCCTTTAAGTTGGTGTTTTTGAATTTTAAAATCTAAGACATAAATATACCATTTAATACCTACCGTATAGGAAACCGTACTATTCCCAAAACAAAAGTGAAAAATACAAAACAAAACCCCAAAATCGTGCCCAACTCGGTCAAAAGGATTAAAGGAAGCAAAATACAAAACAAAACCTCAAAATCGTGCCCCTTAGTCTTCAAGGAGAAGAAAATTCCACCCCCCCAATTTCGTGCCCAAGTCGTCAAGTAGAAGAACAATAGAAGGAAATCCAACACCCATTTCGTGCCCAACATCGTGCGAGAAGAGAAATGGCTTCAATCGTGCCGTCATCGTCCGCCTCCGCCTCCACCTCCACCATCGCCGCGTCCGCCTCCGCCTCCACCTCCACCGCTGCCGTCGCCCCTTCCGCTCACTTTCCTGGACATTTCTCCTCTTAGCAATTCACACAGATTGGCAAGAAAAAGCAAGAAAAGAAGTGTTTGAATTGTTTGGCCAAGACAATCCAACAGCTGAAGGCCTTCCAAGATTGAAAATAGTAAGCAATTTTTACTACAAAAAGTACCACAGTTTTATATCAATTGCTCCTCAATCTCATTCTTCTTTAGGGAAAGTTTGCAAAAACTTAAAGAAAAAAGTAGTTGCAGATGGAAGCTAAAAATGGAATAAGATAAAAGTGAGTGAGTGGTAAATAAATTGTAAAACTGATTTATTTTTGTGTAAAAGCCAAACAGAGCAGAATCGAAATTTCACCTGTTTTTATGGATTGAGTTCTGCAACTATAAAGTGGTAGCAAAAAAGTAAAAAATCACGTTTTGCAAAAATCATGGTAACTATAGGGTGGTAACAAAACTTTTCGCAAAATGCACGATTTGTAAAATAGTGTTGTAACTATATGATAATTTCAATTTTGGTCCTAATTTCTTCATTGAAAACTAGGAGCACATGTGTCGTTTACGTGATTGAAATTTGGTGAAATTATGACTAATATTGAGATTTTCATACGGTTATAGAACTATTTTCCAAATCGAGCATTTTGTAGAACCAAAATCACAAATTTTCTATAGTTATTGGACCGTTTTGTAGAACGTGACTTTTACAAAATCTTTTTGCGATGGCCCCAAAGTTACAAGACCAATTTTGTAATTGTGTCTTTCATTAAATTATACATAATCAAAAGCAGGTTGACATTTGAAATCACTAAAAACTACATTTTGTTTTCCCAGCTAAAACAGAAAATTACTTTTTTTAAGTGTTTGCTTCCCTTAATCTTGTTTTCTTGTTATTAGGCAAGCATGATCATCAATGAGGCCTTAAGGCTCTACACCCCTGCAATAAGTCTTGTAAGAAGAGTAACCAAAAATGTCAAGCTGGGGAAATACGAATTTCCAGCTAACATGGAATTACATATTCCACCTTTAGCCCTCCATAGAAATCAAGATATATGGGGAAAAGATGCTCACCTTTTCAAACCGGAGCGATTTTCAGAAGGGGTAGCTATGGCAACGAAAAACAACCCGATGGCCTTTCTCCCGTTCGGTTCGACCAAGAACGTGTGTTGGATTGAACTTTGCGAACAATGAAGTGAAGATTGCAATGTCGATAATTTTACAGCGTTATAAGTTCACGTTATCGCCAAATTACGTTCACTCTCCTCTTTCTCTTATCACCGTTCGCCCACAAAATGGTGTGCAAATCATGCTCCAAACGTTGTAAGAGTTTTGAAACTATTATTTGGTATGAGTTTGGTATTGAGCTACAGGGGATCACAAAGGTGGGAATGTTCTTACAAGGTGATGAAGCTATTTCAAGACCACATGTGAGATATATATTCATATAAATAATTTGTACATGAAGTTCTTGGATGGATTGAATGTTTGGGTGCCTCCATGTATACACTCATCCACTTCATAAAATTTTATGAATTTTTTAATACAGTTTTTCTTATTTTGAAATGGATAATGATATATTTAAATTTCACTGTCAAAGAATTGAACAAAACAACACCATTTCATGAAGTTGGAAATAATCATAATATTTTTGTGATCGATGTAGTATCATGGAACAAAATTCTTTAGTGCTTATTTATGAACTCTATGATAGTAATAGAGTTGGCCTGCAATGGATTGAGTTGGGTCGAGTTGAGCCCAATGGACCAAATCATAAAAACGGTCGCCATTTCTTGTGACCGGACCAATCAAACAACACTATTTATGTGTATTTTTGGTCGGGCCCATTGTGCTAGTTGGCTTGGGGCCATTTGGATTGGGCCAAAGTAGGTCCGGTCCTTTTTTCCCCCGAAAATGAAGTCCGACTCAGCCTTATATGTGAGTTGGCGGTGGGCCAATTTTGTCACTCTAGATAATGGCTTATATAGAACAATGAGTTACTCAAGTTCTCCATGATGACAATAACAATAACAATGTATAGTTAGTAACACGGAGAAAAAGAAGTTAAATTAGATAATAGCATCTTAATATAGTCAATCATTTACAAAGATATATTATACCCATTACAACGAAAGTCATATCGATTTGAAATGAAATGTATAGAGTTATCATCATCATGTTATAATATATGTTCTACATTTTAATTGAATCGTAGATATGCAACTAATTGCTGCTAGTATGTCCAATTCACATTTGAAGGGTCGAATAAGAATACTCAATCATCAATCAACAATGACAAAGAAATTAAATATAAAAATGTATATATATTGCACAAAAACAAGTCAATGCTTTAAAATTAAACCATCAAATTAATGTACATCAATGAGACTTGGCCATATTTTCCTGTTGGATAACCGGAGAATCAAGCATGGAAGGCAAAACAAGAGGAGAAAGAAGAGGTATTGGATCTTTACTCGAAAAAGCTGAAGCTGATGATGACTCTTTATTTAATTTTATTGCACTTCTGCATTCATCTGAAGTGGATGATTTTAGCTGCAATGGGCGCGGGGCACGTCTTTGTAACCGGCTCAAAGGCGGCCTTCGATGATTGACGATTCTTTCATCTCTGGGAGCTAATGTTTGGAATCTAGGAAACTCACTGTCAAAGCTCTCCATTGCATTTGATATATAGTGTTTGTTTGGATAAACAGAGATTTTCTTCAACTTTTATTATATACAAGTACTAATTAAACTTGTGTTTGTATGGGTGGTTTTTGCTATGGCAAGCATCTGTGGGTTTCTATTTGTATCCTATATTGATGAATTTGATGGGAACATGGTCCAGTCTGTATATGGCCCTAGTAGAAGCATGCATTGGCAATTAACAAGTATTATAAAATATTGCACTTCCATTTTCAAAATTATTATTATTGGCACTAACTTTGATAATCTTGCAGTGTTTTTAGGTGAGTGTTTGTAAACACTTTAGAAAAATGATTGTCAGTTTTGGCTCGAAAAAGAAAAGTAGTTTTTAATGTTTTGAAATGCCAAATTTTGATTTTATATAATTTACTCATAATGTAAAAATAGTATGAATGGTGTTTTAGATTTCTAATTTAACTTGTGATTTGACTTGCACACAAATAAAGTTTTCTTACAATTTATTCACCAAACACTCACAAAACTTATTTAACCTTTAATTTAATTTTATTTGCAAATACAACCAACTTTTAATTCTCAACTATTTATCATTCATGCAACTAAGTTAGGGTTAGCCCAACTAGAAATCACATGAGACTCAATGTCTCCTGTGGGGTGGAGGCTACGGGTTCAAACCCCGCTCCATCAAATTGCTCTCACGAGGTATATGCGAGTTCTTTCAAGACAATGATCGAGAAATCGAGCTATGGTCGTCGAGAGATAGTTATGCGTAAGCTAAAGCGAAGTTATAAAAAAATTGAATATGTGCAAAATCAGAGATACAAGGGACACTTACACAAGAACCAATGGATATAAATAATTGTGACTTTACACAATTCTTTTCACAAAGAATGTACATATTTTCACTTGATCTGCCACTCATGTGCACTGCTGCAAAACAGGATTGATGTAATATTTTATATTTCCGTCATGTGAGCAGGGAATCACTGAATTTTTTTTTTTTTTTTTTTTTTTTTTTGTAACTCGGCTTCCGGATTGAAGCCCTTATTGATGTTTTTGCTTCTCAAAATGCTAGAAGTTCTAAGTTTTTTAATAAACTATCTGATTTTTTTTTATGTTTGTTAGTGATGCACTCTTTCAAGTTTCATACTTTGAATGATGAAAAATGAAAAACTGTATGTGTAATCAATGGCGGAGCGAGGCCAAGCTGGGTTCCCCCTCCCCCCATTTTTGTAAAAAAAAATATATACTAAGAATTTTTTTTTAAAAAAGTATTTTAGTTAGGATTTATAAGATTTCTTTTAGGTTTTTTTATCCGGCTCACCCTATTTTTGTGTATCAGCCCACCCATATATTTTTTCTGCCTCCGCCATTGTGTGATCTTTAGGCCTTTTTTTCCTTTTCGCCATGGCTCCCGAAAGGTCAGGGCGGCCCTGGACTGAACATCAAGGGTGTATTTTAAATTTAATCATCAGTTTTGGAATCTGTTTTTGTACAGTATATGGTTCCAGCAATGATAGCAAGTGTGGATTCTATGCTGGAGAGATGGGGATATCATGAAAAGAGCAAAGAAATTGAAATAAGCAAAGAATTCAAGCTTTTGACATCAGACGTTATCTCGAGGACCGCGTTTGGAAGCAGTTATTTGGAAGGGAAAAATATATTCGAAATGCTGACAAAATTGAGTGTATTGATTGCTAAAAATGCTTTTAAAATTAAACTCTTTGGCCTCGAGTACGCCCCTTAATGTCCTCTTGTTTTACTATGATAAAATCTCACTACCTTCTGTTGATCTGTTCTAAATTGAGTTTATATGTATCGCAGGAAAATTTGGAGGTCAAACGATGAAATCGAATCGGATAAAATTGAGCAATCGCTTCGCGATTCGATCGTGTCTATGGTAAAAAAAGGGAAGATAATGTAAAAACAGGGAAAGCAGAAAACTTTGGAAGTGATTTTCTTGGATCCCTTTTGAAAGTTCACCATGACTTGGACCCGAAAAGCAGAATTTCAGTAGATGATATAGTTGATGAATGCAAGGTTTTCTATATTGCTGGACATGAAACAACGAGTAGCTTGCTGGGCTGGATCGTTGTTCTATTATCGATTCACACAGAGTGGCAAGAAAAAGCAAGGGAAGAGGTGCTTCAGCTCTTCGGCCAGGAAAAGCCGACGGGCGAAGGCATTGCCAGATTGAAAATTGTATGTAAATCACTCCGTCTCGATTGAAATTTTCTGTTCCACAATCTTATTTTACTTCCTATTCGATTGAATTTGATGAATACCATGTGTATAAGATGATGCCATAATTATATGCGTGTTTTTCATCAAATGCAACAAGTAGAATAGAATGTGGAATATGAGATTTGGTCCATTATCTTCGGCTTGTGTTGTCCATACACAATGCTTGACAGTTTGGTTTCATATTTTTCTTTATTTTTCTTGGGGATAAATTACTATTAGTTACCCCTGAGGTTTCACCTAATTTCCAAAAAATTCATTTATCTTTCACGAAAGGAATTACAAATACTCCCTTGAGATTTGTAGTTGTACTTAAATAAATAACTCCATATTGAGGGTACGATATGTAAGATAGGAACACAACTAAGGGAATATTTGTAAATTTAAAAGATAGCGTTTTTTTGTGGCAATTAGATCAAATTTCAAGGGTGTGTTTTTAATTATCACTTTTTATAACTAACCTTTATTTCTTGCAGTTAAGCATGATAGTTAATGAAGCGCTAAGGCTATACAGCCCAGTGGTTCACATTTCAAGAAGAGCACACAGAAAAACCAAATTGGGAAAATATGAAGTTCCAGCAAATGTTGATGTGAATATTTCACCACTATCACTCCACATGAATCCTAAGATATGGGGACAAGATGTTCAAATATTCAATCCACAGAGATTTGCTGATGGTTTGGGTAAGGCTACAAATGGAAATCTCATCGCTTTTCTCCCGTTTGGCGCCGGGCCTCGAGCGTGTGTGGGCTTGAACTTTGCAGCTAATGAAGCTAAGATAACACTCTCCATGATTTTGCAGCGTTACAAATTAACACTCTCCCCAAATTATGTGCACTCCCCTTTTCAGTTTCTTACAGTTAGCCCCCAACATGGAATCCAGATCATTCTGCAGCCGCTTTAAATAAAAGTGTACATTACAGAAACTACCCATGAGGTTTTGACTAATTACAAAAAATTCAAGCTATTTTACAAAATTACAAGTATCTCTCTTGAGGTTTGTATTTGCATAGTAAATACCCCACTCTTGAGGTGTAATTTGTAATATAGAAACAAATATAAAGGGGTATTTGTGATTTTGCAAGATAAATGGGCTTTTTTGTACGTAATTAGACTGAACCCTCAAAGGTCTTTTTGTAATTAATTGTTGAATAAAACAGTGATCGTTGCTTTACGGCAGTGTATAAGATTCGCACTTACTTTATTTTTTTTTTGGTCTGTCAAACATAGAATTAGCACATAAGAATCAACTAACTTACAAAATTGTGCTTTGCTTCGTAGCAGCATTTGGCTTATTTGAAAAATATGCACGTAACTATACTGATCCTTTTAATTTAGGAATATAATTTTTTTAAAAAAAAAATGTTGCATACATTTTGAAAAATGGGTTTATTTCTTGTAAAGAGGGAGGGGTATGACGTCTCTGTTCCCCTTGTCTTGAGCAACACTTTTGAAATCTAAATATATAATCTTAGGTACTTATCACTTTCTTAAGTTTAGGTAACCTAATAAGGAAAGATTTCAGCATTTTTATGCACCTTCTTCACCGTTCCATGATCCTTATCATTTTTCTGTAGCATGTTAAGTTTTGGTCCTTGCCATTTTTCTGCATTTTCTTAAAATTAAAAAAATTGCTGATTTGAAAGTTCTGTTTTACAACTAATTTTAAAAAAAAAGATTATGCAGAATTTCTGCATAAATTCAGAATTTCTTAATATTAGTTTGTTAAATTAGTCGTATTCTAAGGATAAAACTAAACCCTACCATATATTAATGGGTATTAATTATAATCCTATAACAATCCCATATATGACAACAGATTGCTTTTGCATATATAACAATGTAGCAAAATAGGAAAATAGATTGTTTTTATTAACAATCTCATCACGGTCACCTCTCTTCATTGTAATGGCTTAACAATCTTATCCATGATCACCTCTTCTTCTTATGTCATGAATTTATAACAATGATCATATCCTACAATCTCTTTTAACTCAATATCCTCTCAATCTCCTATCTACAACTATTAACACACTATTACCACCATAGCTTCATAAACAATGAACAATACCGTTTGTATTTATATTAGGGCACTTCCGCAACTAATGACTATGATTTATTTATTTCAATGACTATAACTATCCACTACAATTATCTGACAAAATAACTACATCACTTTAGAATTCTCTACAATTTTTCTTTTTCAATGTATCTAGATATTCAATTAATATTTATCTAGAATTTTTCTTCTTCAAAGTATCTAGATACTTTCTTAGGATATTTGTGGAGAAAATTTCTAGAACTTGGGTTTATTGCTCACTAATGGACTCGTATTTAATTTTTCAACTCAAAAAATATTTTAAAGCCCAATAATTTTTATCAAATCAAATTTACTTTCCAGTGGGAATTGGCCATCAACCATAAATAAATGAATAATTGTTACTGGGTCAGAGTTGGTTAAGGAAATACGTTCCAATAACTAATAAGGATGGAGTGCACCAGAAAATCAAGCATGTGGAAACTTTTATAGGAGATGGGCTTGTGGTAGTAGAAGGTGAAAAATGTTGAAGACTAAGTGATGATGGCAAAATCGTAATTCTCTTTTTCGATATTCAATTGTTTATTCATTTCATTATTAATTAACCCATAAATATCATTAATTGGGTCAAGTCACTAGATAGAAAAGGTCCATTATTATCACATTAGGCCCAAGTCATTGTTATAATGTGTGAGGCCCCGAATTTTAACAACGTGAGATACGGTGTTGTAGTGATTATTTATTCGGCTATGTATCACAAACACATTATTAATGAACCGCTACCCGACTTTTATTTATTTCTTTCAACATCAATTATGTCTTTCTCGTTTTCGAGCCTAACGATTTTATATTCTTCCTCTAGTATTAATACTTGATCGAATGACTACTACTTTAGGAATATTAGACCTCCAACAATTTAGGAGTACATTCCAATCCTTATCCTAATATTTCATCTTATTCTATAATTCATCCCAACCAATTTCCCAATCAATTTTTTTTTTAAAAAAAAAAATATTTTTTTATATTTTTAAAAACAAAATTCGAAAATTACCATAAATGGGGAGGTTGTTTCATATTCTTTTCAATACCTACAATTATATATCTATATATAAATATATATATTTACATATATATTATTTTTCCTCAACTTTTGGTCACATGCCTAAAGGAAAGACAAACTTTTCTTTCCACCAAATTCTAATAAATAAAAATACCAACACCATGATTATTATTCCCTCCAACTTTTGGCTCCTTGTCTTAGGGAATCAATCATTTTGTTATTTTTTTCTTTATCTACCAATATTATTCATTTCATAATTATCATAAAAACACAAGACTTGTTTCCATTTTCCTCTCTAAAGGATCAAATTCTTCAAGCATAAGGTAAGAAAATCTTCATTTCTCCCAACTCTATTTTTCTTCTCCAATCCTCAACCTTATACCTACACCATCTAATAATGTTGAATCCTTCTTGTTGAGATACTCCTAGAGAAATTTCTTGAAGAATTAGAGACCTAGATTTGACTACAAGCTTGAAGAGGAAATTCAAGACTATACATTATTAAGGTGAGAAAATTATGGTTTTAGTATTTTTCTCTTGACAACATGAAAAATTAATTTTTGACTCAAGAATATGAATTTTTGGAGCTTAGGGGCTGACCTACATCATCTCAAGTTGAGGTTAGAGGCTTGAAGGAAAATTTACATTTTTGAGACTACTTGAAGACATTAAGGTGAGTAGTAACCATTTGGTCCTAGTATATTTTCTTTAGACTTGAGACTTTAATTTTAACACCAAAATATGGTTTGGATACCATTTAGGGGCTGATCTTCAAGAGTTTGAGTCAAGAAGTTGATTCAAGAAAGAAGACTACATTTTAGATCAACCCGAGAAACTACTACGAGGTGGGTGGAAAAATTCTTTCAACTTCTAGGTGTTTTAAATTCAAAATATGCATGTAGTATTTTGTTATTGAGCACTTGAGATATATATTATGTATTGCATGCTATTTTCTTGTATCAAGTTGGAAAAATTCTCAAGTGTTGCTCAAAAATGTGATTTATCGAAAATACGGCATACATGCACATTTTATTGTTATACTTGATGAAATTTTGTATGAGAAGGATATGTATGTGTATGACTCTTGAAATCTATGTTTTGAATGATTTATAACCTGGACAAGTCGAGCATAATTGATTAAATTTCAACTTTTGGACTTAAAATGCAAAAATGGAAAGTTGGTGGACTTAATTGCAAGAAAATAAAACTTAAGGGACCCCTCTGTAATTTTCGATTTTTGGGACTGAACTCAAGTTCAAAAATTATGTTTTGATATTTTAATAAAGTTTTAAGAGTTTTTAGATAAATAAAATCAACCCTTAAAAGCCCAAGGACTAGATTGTAAAATTCTAGAAGTTTAAGGGCTATTTTGCAATTTTCGAAACTGTACCAGACCCTAATTTTAAAATTTGAAATTTTAACTCTTAAGGGACTGGAAATAACATATTTTAAGTGTATTCCAAAAATCCAAGTGTTTAGAGCTTGGAAAGTAATTTTATAAAATTTGAGGGACCAAATTGTAAAAGATTAAACTTGAGGACCAAAATACAATTTCCAGGACTTATGCAGTCCATGCACCTGGAAATACTAATTTAACTATAACATAATTATATCTTAGACCCAAGGTTCAAATTTCATAACAATTGGACCCTAAAAGCCTTAAAGGCAATTATTTCAAAACGGGACAAAAATGAGATTTTTAAAAGTTAAGGGACCTAAACTTATTTCTTTTTAAAACTGCTTTTGTCCCAATATCCTATTAACCTTAGTGACATTTTCCAACTGGAATCACATTAAAAGCCCTCCCGGTTTATGAGTTCGATTATTTTAAACTTAAGGCCGAAATGACAATTTTAACAAATTTGGGGCCAATGTGAGAATTTTATAAAAACTCGACCTCAAAACTTTAAAAACCTGAATCTCTGAACAATTTAGAGATTTTAGGAACTGACCTCATAATTTTTCAAGGTCGGGATATTTATTTATTCAATTTTTAACCCCAAAAGTATTGGTTTTTACAAAACGGGGCTAATTGTAAATTTTTCTTTTTATCAAGGACCTAACTTAAATTATTTTTCATTTACTAAAACAGCCCTGGACCCTCTGACTTTAATTATTAATTAAAATATTTTATTTTCTCAAAAACTACTTGACTTATCGGATCGTCTTGACCGATTAAAACCCGATCGCGGGCGACTTCCTCGTGTTGCGATTTGAATCTATAACGGACTTATGTTCCACCTAATCTTTCAAGATATCGAAGATTGCTTATCCTCCCGATAATCATCTTCATCCAAATAACTCCACCAACGCCATAATTACTTTACGCAAATTTTCGAAAACTTTTTATGAACTGCTTCCCGAATCAATATACTCACTGCCTGGTTGACTACCTGAACGTGTATTTAATTTTTGCTGAGTCAACTTGGTGTGTCGAGCTCACGATCGGAATGGATACGTCGGGGATGGAACCGGGCAGCTCGGCTGCTATTCCACTCTTAGGCCCCATCGCCCTAATCCCGCAGGCGAGGGACGAGTTTGTCCGAGGGAGCGGGTCGTAGTACTTGAGGTATAATCATGATTATGACGAATCCGAGCCTTGCTAGCTCAACGTGGATTTTGTCTTTGCCTATGGAGCAATAAGGTGTGGTCTTGGACCATCATGAACGGGGAGTTACAAGGAAGAACGAAGGAATCATTTGTCGATCCACACGATTCGGAGTTGAACTAACGCGTTTGGTTGGCGCTACACTTGATGCGCAACCGCTACTTGTAATGCATGGGTTGGCGCTACACTTGATGACGCAACCGCTACTTGTAATGCATGGGTTGGCGCTACACTTCAAGACGCAACCACTAATTGTCTTGCATGGGATTGGCGCTACACTTGATGACGCAATCCTCCTGCCGCTTGAATCATCGTGCTGTGTGACCACGAACTATTTCTTAAACTATATAAATATATTACTTAATATATATTTATCACAATGCTTATGGGCTATGTATGAAAAACATCATATCTCACGCGTTTTCATACAACCGTTTTCTCGCATTAACTATATATATCGCCACACTTGCACACGATCACCCCATCCATCGAGATTTCTGTCTCACTCCCTCATGTTTTCTAACATTTAGATGAAGAGTACGTTGAAGACGGCGAACCTACCACAGATTGAATTCCCTCTTGTTGATGTGGAGCGACACTCCTTTTACTTTTATTGTTGTTGGACTTTTCATTTTGTTCTTTTTGGGTGTAAGTTAAATTCGAGATAATCTATTGGGTTGTATTCGGATTCCGTCGGACCTTAAGATGTAATTTGTACTTGTGTATATTTTATTCATTGCATTAGACTCTATTTCACTTGGAGTTTGTATCATTGGTTTAGACTATTGAATTAATTTCTGTTTAAGTGATTGATCGTGGTCGCGTCGCGTTTGGGGCGTGACATAATGAGTCCACAATCCTAACTATAAGTAGTTGTTCTTTAATAATTTTTTTTTAAGGAGTTACGTTTTTATCCGCTTAATTCATGCGTTAAGAATTATTTTCCTACAAATTTATGTATCGAGATGTGCTTGACCTAGAAAACTCATGAGACCACTTTTAATCCTATTTGTGTGTTGCATGCCGATCTTCATCACATGCATTGATCATTTGATCAAGTCGGATACCCTTTACTCGAATACTCTTACTCATAGTGAGCTATCTAGTTTTTAGCAAGATCGCTAAGGAAACTAGCCAACCATGCTTTTCATGGAGAGAGCTTAAAGGTGGACTATTTGTCGTGAAATGAGAGTATACTCTATTACACAAATGAACTGTGACGATTATGATGTGTTGATTTTGGTGCGAAAACTAACAAATAGAGGTGTTCATTTTTGAATCAATCTACGAAACTCGATTCGATTCAAATTCGAATCTCAATTTCAAATATGAATTTTGAATTTTGAATCGAATTCGAATCAACTCGAATTTTTAATATGAATATTCAAATCGAATAACAAATTGGGGAATTATCTTCCAATTTTATTCGAAAATCCTAATTCGAGGTGAAATTCGGAGTAAATTCGATATTGATTTGTATTCGTATTTCAACTCGAATTCGTATCTTGATTCGACCTCAATTAGAATTCAAATTTAATTTATGTATTATATATTTTAAATATTATACAACATTGCATATCCAAATACAAGTAATATTTTTAGTTGATGTATAAAAATAACTTGATTGAAAAGGTCTCACTTGAAACCGTCTCATGGATTAAGTTCGTGAGACGGATCTTACAATACACAAAATACATGGGTTATTTTCATAGGTTTGGGTTTGGGTTCAAATCTTATTTACATATAAGATCCGTCTCATGAAAAATGCACATGAGACTGTCTCATGCAAATCTTTGCCATGTGATTAGCTTTATATGGATGTTATAATAAAATAGTTGCAAAGAGAACTACAACATTGGTCATAGCTAATTTCACAATAAAATCTCATTTCAAAGTTTCAACTTTCAAGGATTTTTATTTAGTTTTTGTAATTTTTATGATGTATTTAAACTTAAAGAAAAATATATTTTTCTTAAAACATATATATACATTTGATTTTAAGAGATTTCGAGTTTTAGAAGTATATTTAGTTTTTGTAATATCTTTCAAATAACAACATGATTTTGATTATTTATATGGTTTGCATATGATTTTGTTTCAATATAGGATTATATCGTTAAAAAAACAATTTGCTTGAAAATATGGTTTTAGGATCCAATAAATATGGGCCTGGATCTGAATGATGCACAATTTATCGATAAATTTGGATTTTTGGATTGACTTGAATTCGTTCGAAAATCGACAAATCTAATTCGATTAAATTCGATTCAAATTTAATCGAATTAGGATCGAAATTCGAATTGAGATTTTAAAATGTCCATTCGATTAATTCGATTCGAGAAAGTAGAAGAATTCAGAATTCGATTCGATGAACACCCCTACTAACAAGGGTTGAGCACCCCTTGTGCTCTGTTTTATTTAAAAAAATCTTATAAAAAAAAAAAAAAAGAACGGCGGCCAAGATGTGTTACTTAATATAGTTGGTCTATGTAGTCCCAATACCCAATAATCAATATTATATTATTATTATGTAAGATCAAAAATTAAGAATTAATATAGATTTCAGAAATATTTTTAATGGAAAAATAAAAAGGAAAAATGAGATATTTCCAGTGAAATAAGACAACAATCAGAATATATTTGATAGTTGTGGTTGTGGATCCCAATAATTTAATATAAGTAGCCAATTAGGAATATACTTGAGAATGCTTGTGATGGCAAAGTGAAACAATATATGACATATTTCCAATGAAGTTTGGTAAAGGGAAAAACTATTTTTTAGTCCAGTAAATTGCCAATTAACTATAGAATTAATCCTTTTCTGAAATTCAATTTTGAATTATGCCAAATTAAGTTGGAATTTTTTAGAGATTTGGTCATATGAGTTACTACAGCAATGTGGATTTATTTGAATGAACAACAAAAACACATCTTGGTATTTTGGTGAAATAAATTAATTTTTCTTTCATACATAAAATATTGGGAAAATTACAAAAAATACCCATTTTTTCTAAAAAGGGACATTTTTACGTTCATTTGACTTTTGTACACTTTGTTTGATTTTTGTACCCTCCAAGTGACTTTTAAAAAAATTACGTTTTTGCCATTTTGTCTTTTCCGTAAAGTAGTGCTAAAATATGTAAAAAGCAATTATGAAAGGCGTAGATGAGACCGGGATATAAATACCATCCCGGGTTTAAAGAAATGGGAAATCTCCATCTCGTCCTCAAATTAACCAGAATTCTCCATTCCATTTTATTCATGTACCGGGGATGGTTTCCACGAGGATTTAGTCATCCGATCCCCAGTCTCAATATATTATATTATATAAGGTAGATCAAAATACAAGAATATAGAGTTGAAAAATATTTGACATGATAAATAAAAAACAAAATAAGATATTCCCTATAAAAATAAGTAACAAACACAATTTTATTGCTTGAAATGGTAAAGAAAAAAAGGGTGAAAAGATATATACAAATGAATGAAAACAAATCAAAAATAGGTTTTTAATAAGGTAGCAATGCAATATAGTAAAAATCAGATCTAAGTTAATAATTTCAGATCAAGATAATAATATACCAAATTTGAAACAGATTTTTCCCAAAACAAAAGAAAATAAATAAAAATCAATTGGACATATTTTCTTGAATTTTTCTTATATCATCAAAATATAATATCAGATAAACAAGATCACCCCAAAGTTTATCTGCTCCCTTTCAACCCTATATATCCATTTTATCTACTTAACAATTTCACAATCTCACGTCACTCATAGTATATAACACAATGAACACCAAAACTGAAAAACAAAATTAACACCAAATCCTCTAGTATCGTTCATAATGATCGCCCTTTTCTTCATCTTTTTTTTCTTCCTCATCGTCTCAACATTATTCTACAAGCTATGGTGGCGACTCAAATGCATATACAAAATGCGTTGCGCTCACAAGGGCTCAAAGGGCCTTCTTACAAATTCATACGTGGAAACATAACAGAGATTCTAAGCATGAGGAAAGAGGCTCTTGCTACTCCTTTAGATGTTTGGCAACATGATGTGTTTTCAAGAGTTAATCCACATTTGTATACATGGATGAATTTATATGGTAATTAATTAATCTTTTTCTTACTTCCTCTTATTTTAGTGGTCAATAATTCATGGGTAAAATCCATTTTTGAACGCTAGATCTAGTCTATTCAATTGTCTATTTCATGTACACGTTACAAGATGACTGTTGTGGACCCTAGTCCCCCTTTTTTTTTTTTAAAAAAATTTCAATATATTTTTCAAAATATATTAAATTAGAATTCATATATTTTTTTGAGTTTTCTATTCGGCCTTCCCCATTGTTATATATTGACCAAGGTTGCGAGAAATTGACTAGGCGCTAGTCGGGCGTGGGCCAGCGCCTAGCGCCTAGACCGCCTAGGCGGACGTCTAGAAATAATATTTTTTTTCTCTTTTTTTTTCATTTTTTCTAATTTTTACCATCCGATCTAGGCTGCCTAGCCCGCCTAGGTCCGATTTGTTGGCCGCCTAGGCGGGCGCCTAGCCCGATTTTTGGCTTGAACGATTTATTTTGGGTGATTTTAGCAAAATCGGATCGTCCTAGGCGGCTGCCTAGGACGATTTTTACGACACTGATATTGGCCCGTCCTAATATCTTGTACTGGCTCTGCGAGTGGTGGCATTTATCTAGTGTATTGAAACCCTAGATGAAGCACAAAATGTAATAGTAAAAATATCTGGACTGATTTTTTTTAATGTTATTCCTGTAACAGGAAACAATTTTCTTATTTGGATTGGTTATCAGCCTCAAATAGTTGTTACTGAGCCTGAGTTGGTTAAGGAAATACTTTCCAACAAGGAAGGAAAATATAAGAAAATAAAACCTCCAGAATTTGCAAGGAAACTTATAGGAGATGGGCTTGTTATAGCTGAAGGTGAAAAATGGTCAAGGCTAAGGAAACTATCCAACTATGCTTTTCATGGAGACAGCTTAAAGGTGGACTCTTGTCTTTTGAATGTGTTCAATCATTCATGTATTTTGTCAGTATATATTTATGGATCAGCCACGAAAATTATCCTTGATAAACTCGGCTATCTTTTAACATTACAAACTTGTTGTTCGAGTGGTATTCCTCACCTTTTATAAAGGTGTTGACCGAGGTTCGAACCTGATATCTTTCAGTTTCTTTGAAATTTATCCTTCCTCCAACCAAAAGTATTCCCATTTTATTAAAAAAAAATTACAAATATCATGTTTATCTATTATATTTTGCAAATTATACTCTTTGCATTTGTTACTTGTTACGCAAATACGAAACTCGAGAGGTATTTGTATTAGTATTTGTAATTTTGAAAAACTTGAATTCGGGAGCACTATTAGAATCTTAGTGAAACACTCGGATTTCTTATCTCATGTATGGTTCTCTGAAGTAGATGACGGTGATAGAGGAATCTTTGATCATAGACAATTGAATTTTTATTTTTTTGTAATTAGGATATGGGTAATTTTTATAATAGCATAAATGCAATTTTAGTCATACTTGAATGACATGTTTGGTCCGGTAAGTATCCTATCCTATTGTAGCAATTTTGGTCTCATAGATTTTGAATTTTGTTCAATTTTGGTCCTATAAATCTATATTTGATCTTGAAAGTATTCTATATAGCAAATTTAGTCCCATAAGTTTAATTTTTTGTGCAATTTTGGTCCCAAAAGTTATAATTTTATGCAATTTTGACCCCAAAGGTGTACTTCAATATTTCGCCTTTTCGGGACCGAAATTTCACAAATTTAGAACTTGGGACCAAGATTGCTACATATATAGCATACTTACAAGTGTTATACTTTAAGCCTTTTAATAATTTTACCCAATAGTTTATCCATTTGCAATCTCCTCCTATGTACAGGATATGTATCCAGCAATGGTAGCAAGTGTGGAGTCTATGCTGGAGAAATGGGGATACCAACAAGGCAATGAAATTGACATAAGCAATGAATTCAAGCTTTTAACCTCAGAGGTGATCTCTAGGACAGCGTTTGGAAGCAGTTATTCGGAAGGGAAACATATTTTCGAAATGCTGACACAATTGAGTGTTTTGCTTGAAAGAAACATTTTCAAGATTAGATTATTTGGCCTAGTTTCTGTTGTTCTTTCTAAAATCCCTTTTCATTGTAGGAAAATTTGGAGGTCGAAAGACGATATCGAATCGGATAAAATCGAACGATCACTACGTGATTCGATCATATCCCTGGTGAAGAAAAGGGAAGACAATGTGAAAACAGGGCAAGCAGACAACTTTGGAAGTGATTTTTTCGGAGCCCTTTTGAAAGTACACCATGACCCGGACCCGAAAAACAGAATAACAGTAGATGATATAGTTGATGAGTGCAAGGTGTTCTATATGGCTGGACATGAAACTACTAGCGGCGTGCTGGGGTGGATCGCGGTTCTGTTATCCGTTTACACGTAGTGGCAAGAAAAAGCAAGGGAAGAGGTTCTTCAGATTTTCGGCCACGAAAAACCGACTACCGAAGGCATTGCCAAACTGAAAATTGTACGTAAAAAATCGTAACATATATCTTCATTTAGTCTTGTAATTATAGGGGTATGGCAAAATGGTTCGTTTTCAGTTCCACCTGGCAAAATGACTCTATTAACTTCCAAAGACTATTGAATCTAGTTCTAATTTGTCAGAATTTTCAAAGTTGTCCCAAAAACCTCACATGAGTTGCATGTGAACTCAAAAAATTGAGATTTCCGAACCTCAACCCAAAAATTAGGGTTTCCGCTGATATAATTGCTAGTATGTTGGAAAACCCTAATTTTTGGTAACGGATTCAAAAAAATCTCCAATTTTCTGGCAATTTGGAAATTTCAGGTGAATTGAAGACTAAATTCGAGAGTGTTTTAAAGATACTAGGTGATTTTGCCATTCGAAATTTAAAAACCACTATTTTTGCCATGCTCCTATCATTACAGGGAGAGCTGTCAAATGGATCAGGCCGTACCTATGCCTATGTCTGGCCAAGCCCATGAAAATACACTTAAAATGACCAGAACAAGCCAATTATTTGGACCAGGCCAATTTTGACGACCCTAGTCATAGGACTATTTACACAATTTAGCCGACGATGCTTGACAATTTCGGTTTCTCATTTTCGTCATCTTTTTACGCAGCTAACCATGGTAATCAATGAAGCACTAAGGCTATATGGCGCGGTGGTTTCTTTTCCAAGAAGAGTAGACAGAAAAACCAAATTGGGAAAATACGAAATCCCAGCAAACGTAGAATTGAATATTCCACCACTAGCCCTCCACAGGAATCCAGAGATATGGGAGAAGATGCTCAAATATTCAATCCACAGAGATTTGCTGATGGGTTGGCTAAGGCTACAAATGGAAATTCAATTGGGTTCCTCGCGTTTGGTGTTGGACCTCGTGTTTGCGTGGGCTTAAACTTTGCAGCTTATGAAGTTAAATTAACACTCTCCATGATTTTGCAGCGTTACAAATTAACGCCATCGCCAAACTACAAACACGCCCCTTTTGAGTTTCTTACACTTAGGCCTCAACATGGGATTCAGGTCATTTTGCACTCGCTGTAAATTAAATCATTGTTTATTGCGTTGTTGCAAGAAACTATAACTTATGCATTTTTGTTTTTGATTTTTCTTTTTGGTAGTTAGTTAAGTGTGAGAATTACATTCAGTAACTCGTGTCTCTTTGTTATGGGAGTCGTTATTAATTATTATTAATCACCTTTCAATTTGTTTTCTTTCTTACTATTTTGTTTTAGTTCTTCGATATTTAGAGGTTGTTTGGCGAAGCTTAAGAGCCTTATTAAAATATCTTATAATATGTTTGGGAGCGTATAAGCTCTCCAAATAAGCAAATTCCAGCAAAAATTCGTTTTCTCCGGGAGAAATAGGACGAAATGTCCGAATTTTTAAAAGGAAAATTTTTAAAGTACCCACTATGGATAGTGGGTACTCTTTTCTATCCACTAGGATAATAAACTTCTTTTCTACCCAAATTGGCCAATATACCCCTCCTTTAAGTTGGTGTTTTTGAATTTTAAAATCTAAGACATAAATATACCATTTAATACCTACCGTATAGGAAACCGTACTATTCCCAAAACAAAAGTGAAAAATACAAAACAAAACCCCAAAATCGTGCCCAACTCGGTCAAAAGGATTAAAGGAAGCAAAATACAAAACAAAACCTCAAAATCGTGCCCCTTAGTCTTCAAGGAGAAGAAAATTCCACCCCCCCAATTTCGTGCCCAAGTCGTCAAGTAGAAGAACAATAGAAGGAAATCCAACACCCATTTCGTGCCCAACATCGTGCGAGAAGAGAAATGGCTTCAATCGTCCGTCATCGTCCGCCTCCGCCTCCACCTCCACCATCGCCGCGTCGCCTCCGCCTCCACCTCCACTGCCGCCGTCGCCCCTTCCGCTCACGAACAAGTAAGGGTAGAGTTTGAATTTTTGTTTGTGTATAATGTTCGAAATTTTGAATGATTAGGGTTTAGTTTGAAATATATTTCATGTGTTTGTTACAATGTGAATGATTAGGGTTTAGTTGTTCGAAAGTTTGAAATATATGAAGTTTTGAGTTGTTTTGTGGGGATCAAGTTATACGAAAAATGGTGTATTGTTTTTACGGTTTTGCACGATATGGTGTTGAAGAGGCGGCGAGGCGCGATATCGTGCCCTTATATAATTTGGCACGATATCGCCGCATATCATACCAAGATTTAACGGGTGCGATATCGCGCCACATATCATACCAAGATTTAATGGGTGCGATATCGTGCCCGTATCGCTCCTACCTATGTATAAGGCGCGATATCGTGCCTGTTATAACATGGCACGATATCGCACCGTTAAATTTTGGTACGATATCGTGCAAATGGGTTTTTTTTTGTATTCTTTCCATGTATTCTTTGTTTAGATATCCATATCCATATTGTCCCACATCTTTGTTTTTTTCACTCTGATTCGCAATTTTTCAACAATTCATCTTAATAAATTGAAATTTATTAATTGTTGTAGATACCGGTCCACAATGGAAGAGACCCTCATATCATCGAGAGAGAGGCCCACATCGCGGGATACGTTCGATCGAATATTATTCGGACCATCGAGAGATGAGTTCTTTGGAGATCGATGATGATTTATATAGTCGATTTAGGCAGTCGGCGTTCGGATATTTTATGGATTTTGGGTATGACGGAGCCAGTTGTAATGCGGCACTGCATGCATTAGTTGCGATGGAGGTGCATGTGCCGGACGCTCCGGAATCGGAGTGTTGGTTCCACGTCGGAGAGCAGACTATCAGATTCTCTCGGCGTGATTTTGCTATGATATCGGGATTGCGATTTTCAGGGTCCACATTTGACCCTAACGGTGATTTTGAGGTACCCGAGACTGGTATATATAGACGGTATTGGCCTAGGGGTGATCGGGTTACCGCCGCGCATTTACGCGATTTATTTGATCTTGGCACCTTCCGTGACTCACCAGGCGATGCCCGAAGGTGGCGAAGGTGTTATTTGCCTTTACATGATATGTGTTTCGATGGCCGATGCATCGTGATGGACCGTTGGTCGTGGTTTTTGATCGAGGACGATGCACAGTGGGAGGCGTTCCGGGGGAAATACTCCTTTCGAGATATTGATGCATTATATTCGGCACTGCATGATGTTACGCCACTTGGCCGATATACTAAGGGCGTTCCACCTGGGGAGATATCGGCCACCTTCTTATCATTTTTATGGGGCCACTTATGTCTTGTTGGTACGCATATGTTTTTATTTTATTTATATTTGTAATTAGTTTTTTAAATATTTAAAAATCTTATTTTTCATACTTATCAATGTTCTCACAGATTTGGGCATTCGAGGCGATACCTCGCCCGGGTAATGCCTGGGCGACTCGAGTATCCCGACACCCGATTGCCTAGGTGCCTTCGTTGGAGGTTTTCAAGACCGCTATTGACATGATGATTTTTTCTTTGACACGGTATGTATTAACAAAGTGTTTACTTAATTTATTTATTTAATAATTAATTTATTTTTTATTAATTTATTTATTTATATTATTTGAGGCTTTAGTGTGTCATGAGATATCGATCCGACCGAGGAGAGCTCCAGCAGATATATATAGAGGAGTCGATGATCCGATTATTTTGTCGGAGTCCTCTCGGTTCATCCCGAGGAGAACCGGTTTTTAGCAGAATGCAGGCAGAGGTACGAGTACAGATTCGAGCTGACCCCACCCCCTATGGAGAGGGGAGTGTCGATTCGACACCCCAGCCCCTATCCTGGCGGGGGACAGAGGTAGGTGCCGCTTCAGGAAAGCGAGAGAGCAGGGGAGGGGAGAGAGTAGACCCGTTTGCAGGCCGACATCGCTACTCCTACGATTGAAGGCGGAGAAGCGGCCTAGGACAGATGGTCCATCATCCCATCGGCCGATGATCCTTTAGATGGCCGGACAGATGACGATCGATCCCGGGATACTCGTGTTGATCCATCTGTCCACGCGACTATGCGCGCGATGATCCACGGTCGTCAGGATACTCGTGTTGATCCATCTCGCGTGAGTTGGCGATGGATATCCGACACTGATTCGGGGTGTTATGCAGCAGATTAGCCAGTTCGAGAGACTTACAGAGGAGCGGTTTGCTCGATTGGAGACACGAGTCGATGATGCCGTTTCTCGGTTAGAGACTGTCATCTCAGAGGAGGGTTCTCGCTTGGACAGACGCCTAGATCAGGAGATAGGTCGAGTTCCGGACCTTATTCAGGAGGAGATTAGGCGTCTATTCCCATACCTTGATCAGTACGATGACTTCGTGCATGGTAGTCAGAGATATCCGAGCCAGTCATCACAGCAGACACCTCCTCCGGCAGTATCGACTCCTCATTCGGCAGTATCGACTCCTCCTCCGACAGTATCGACTCTTCCGTCAGCAGTGACGATTCTTCCTCCTCCTCCGGCCATGTCGACTCATCCCCCTCCTCCGGTAGTGACGTCTTTTCCGCCATTGTCGACTTCTCTTCCGCCATTGTCGACTTCTCTTCCGCCATTGTCGACTCCTATTATGCCATTGTCGACTTCTCTTCCGCCAATGTCGACTTCTCTTCCGCCATTGTCGACTTCTCTTCCGCCATTGTCGACTCCTATTATGCCCGTGTTATCACATTCTCCGCGACCACGAGTGTCAGTCCCGATTCCGAGGCCATTGCCGTCTCCTATTCGAGCTCCCTCTCCGACACTCGTGGTATCTGGTCCACGAGCGCCCTCTCCAGATTTGCCCTCACCGCCTACTTCCTTGATCCAGGTTCGGGACAGGCAGCCGTCGCGGCATATTCGCAGCCCATTCAGGGATCCTAGGTCTCGCAAGCCAGCCCCGTCCGAGAAGGAGTTTACCCGCTTCTTAAAGTCTAATGAAGAGTAAGTAAATATTTTTGCATTTGTCTTATCGTCTTAGTATTTACATCTTATATTCCACTGTCTAGAAAATAGTGTTGCATTTGAAATAAAATTTTGCCTAATTTTCATCATCCGGACGTCTCGGACATTTTCTACGGGTATGATCATCTGCTCGGCATATTCCACATTTCTTCTTATTACGCACTTTTCTCGAAGGACATTTGTGTGTCACTGAGGCACTTTCGTGCTCATCGAGCGGCAATGACATAGTGCATTTGACGCAATTGTGGCCAGCACCCCCACACCTTGAACAAATTTGACTCTTACGTGAACGATTACTTGATGATTCAACAACGGAATGAACTCTACTTTGTCTAGGACGACCTGCTTGTCTCGGGTTATTTGGAGGGTTGCATACTAAGTCTCGCACCTCTTGTGGTAGAACCCATTCACTCGGATCAGGAACTGGTAAAACTTCACCTGCCCACATTTTTTGAAGATTTTCATTTTTATAATAATGGGCAGCAAATGAATAGATATTGAGGTTCGCCTTCCTGCACAAATAAACAAACAATTATTTGAAAATATTGAACGAATTATGTGAAAATATTGATACAAAAATTTTTAATTTCTTTATACCTAATTGCTGCAGATGCATGGGCGCAAGGCATCAATTCATATTCAAATTCTCGACATTTTGACGTTCTTTGGGATAAGCCAACCAAATAAGTCTTTGTTCCATCTTTCACCTTGTACTTCACATTACTAAGACATTGTACATCCATTCTACGACCTATCTCAACTGCATCATTTAATCTTTTGGTTGCTTCAAGTGTTAGCTCTTGATCTTTATCATTAGCATAGTCGTCGTTCATAAAACCACTTTTCAATAATAGTTCGAGCACACTCAAGCCACGAACAAACAGGTAACTTTCGGCCCATAATAACCGACTATTGAAGCTCTCGGTGAGTTTGATGTCATGAACCCATAACGCCGGACGGACACTTAACTCGAGACCATCTGTCTTCCCCGCACGTTCTAACTTTTTAAACGCACCCGTCTCACTACTTTGCTTTTATGTTTTCAAAATACTTATCGTAATCTTCACGGCGGTATGAATATGTTGCATTCCTAAACATTGCTACTATATGTTGACCGTATTGAGCCAAATTACTCGCAAATGATAAGTGCAAAGCCCATGTGATGCTTCCGGGTATCTTTTGTTTTTATGGCATTACTAATACTCTTGTCTTTGATCGAAACAATCAGTAGATCACGAGGGCAATTATAAGCATCTCTCAACTGTCTCAAAAACCATGTCCAAGAATCGTCGTTTTCAACATCCCCGATTCCAACAGCAAGTGGGAAAATCTGTTCATTACCATCTTTTGTTACTGCCACAAACAATATTCCTCGGTATTTGCCTTTAAGGTGTGTTCCATCAATCACAATAACTGGTCGGGCATTGTTCTGGAATCCAGTGATTGATGCATGCAAAGCAAAAAACACGTACTTGAATCTATTAAAATTATCCGACTTCCATCTAGTTACCGATCGGGATTCGTTAAATTCAACATGTGTAAGTATGCGGAATTAGATTGAATGACTTGTTGCTATCTCCATATATCAACCCAAAGGCATGATGTTTTGCACTCAACGCAAAATTATAACTCATTTTAAGCCCATGTCGCGATTCCAACTCCGCTATCATATCTCTTGGCACGAGCGCAGAATGCTCCACTAGTAATCTAGATGCAAAATACGCACCTACTACTTTAGAATGCACCCGCCTAGATGCATTGTCATTCAAATTTAACCCACATCCATGGTGCTTGTCAAACTTCCCTACTCTCCAAATACCATCCTTTCCATATGCACGCATTCGAAAAGGGCATCGTTCATACTTGCATATTGCATGAAAACGAGTCTTATCCGAGCGTTCAACTCGATACTCGACTTGATTTTCAAGGTGATACATGCCTAGTGCGATATCCAATTCAGTTTTGCTCATGTATGTTGCTCCTTGGCGCAATGTCCCACCAGATGCTTCCAACCTAGCAGGTTCCTCGGGAGGAACTGAAAGTTGCGAGAGTGTACCAGGAATCACCCAACTTCGTCCTGTGGGCACTATTGTTTCGTGAACATTGTCTCTATGGATATCTGGATGTAAGTTAACACCTCGTACTTCTGCTGCATCTTGGTTTTGGTTTTCTGGAAATACTTCTCTCCGTCTACGTCTCCACTCACAAAATTCCTCAAATTCAGCACGTTGCTGGTCATTTTCAAATTGATTATTAGCTTCAACGTCAGTACCAACATCACCATCAGTGTAGTTCTCACCAAAATCATTTGGACTGTAGTTTGCACCATAATTAATGTCATTATTATCACAACCAACATCAGCATCAGTATTATCACAATTAACATCAGTATTATCACAACCCATATCAGGATAATAGCCATCTTCATTGCTTGGCCTTATACTAGGTCCCGGACAATTGATATTTGGAACATTAACTGTAGGTGCTAGTGGACGCGGATGATCAATAATTGGAAAATTGTTCATATGCATAAAAGGTGCTCCACTAGGCCTTACTGCATGACTATATGGATTGATGTGCGGTACACCGTATTGTTGAAAACCAAGATTTTGCATGTAGTTGTAATTAGGCCCAATGACTGTTGAAAAATCATTCTGACTAGCCATTAGTTGCATAAAACTTCCACCAACACCTTGTTGACATTCAACGCTCAACTCGATTATGCCAGGATCGACCTCCCAATACATTATGCGAACTAGTCTCACCCATCGTTTTTTCTTTTTAGTGTTACAAAAACAACGGTAACTCGGTGTTCCCAAACGCAGATTTCAATGTCATCATCGTTTTTCAACTTTAACTTCCCAAGTTTGTTTCCAAAAATATCTACAATAGAATGCATTATACAATCGTATACGCCCCTATCAACATCAACAACACCATAAACCTCCTCCAATATTTCACTATAATTCATTTTGCCCTAGGTTTAATACGCACAACTTCTTCTTCACCACTTTTATATTCTAAACCTTCCCAATGACCACCAAATCGAACAACAAGATAGCGAGAGTTCATCTATATACAAAGAAAAATATTGATAAATGCAAGAACACATAAAATTGGCACATTTTTTTGGGGCACGATATATCGTGCCCTTTTTTCGATGAGGCACGATATATTGTGCCCTTTTTCGTAGAGGCACGATATATCGTGCCCCCGTATATTGGACACGATATATCGCGCCCTACATATTAGGTACGATATCGTGTATGCAATATACGGGGCACGATATCGTACCTAATATGTAGGGCACGATATATCGTGTCTAATATACGGGGGCACGATATCGTGCCAACTCTATGACACGATATCGTGCATTGTTTTTCATAAATGCAGAAAGAGTTTGCAAATCATGCTCCAAACGTTGTAAGAGTTTTGAAACTATTATTTGGTATGAGTTTGGTATTGAGCTACAGGGGATCACAAAGGTGGGAATGTTCTTACAAGGTGATGAAGCTATTTCAAGACCACATGTGAGATATATATTCATATAAATAATTTGTACATGAAGTTCTTGGATGGATTGAATGTTTGGGTGCCTCCATGTATACACTCATCCACTTCATAAAATTTTATGAATTTTTAATACTGAGTTTTTCTTATTTTGAAATGGATAATGATATATTTAAATTTCACTTTGTCAAAGAATTGAACAAAACAACACCATTTCATGAAGTTGGAAATAATCATAATATTTTTGTGATCGATGTAGTATCATGGAACAAAATTCTTTAGTGCTTATTTATGAACTCTATGATAGTAATAGAGTTGGCCTGCAATGGATTGAGTTGGGTCGAGTTGAGCCCAATGGACCAAATCATAAAAACGGTCGCCATTTCTTGTGACCCGGACCAATCAAACAACACTATTTATGTGTATTTTTGGTCGGGCCCATTGTGCTAGTTGGCTTGGGGCCATTTGGATTGGGCCAAAGTAGGTCCGGTCCTTTTTCCCCCCCGAAAATGAAGTCCGACTTTTTATATGTGAGTTGGCAGGTGGGCCAATTTTGTCAGCTCTAGATAATGGCTTATATAGAACAATGAGTTACTCAAGTTCTCCATGATGACAATAACAATAACAATGTATAGTTAGTAACACGGAGAAAAAGAAGTTAAATTAGATAATAGCATCTTAATATAGTCAATCATTTACAAAGATATATTATACCCATTACAACGAAAGTCATATCGATTTGAAATGAAATGTATAGAGTTATCATCATCATGTTATAATATATGTTCTACATTTTAATTGAATCGTAGATATGCAACTAATTGCTGCTAGTATGTCCAATTCACATTTGAAGGGTCGAATAAGAATACTCAATCATCAATCAACAATGACAAAGAAATTAAATATAAAAATGTATATATATTGCACAAAAACAAGTCAATGCTTTAAAATTAAACCATCAAATTAATGTACATCAATGAGACTTGGCCATATTTTCCTGTTGGATAACCGGAGAATCAAGCATGGAAGGCAAAACAAGAGGAGAAAGAAGAGGTATTGGATCTTTACTCGAAAAAGCTGAAGCTGATGATGACTCTTTATTTAATTTTATTGCACTTCTGCATTCATCTGAAGTGGATGATTTTAGCTGCAATGGGCGGGGGGCACGTCTTTGTAACCGGCTCAAAGGCGGCCTTCGATGATTGACGATTCTTTCATCTCTGGGAGCTAATGTTTGGAATCTAGGAAACTCACTGTCAAAGCTCTCCATTGCATTTGATATATAGTGTTTGTTTGGATAAACAGAGATTTTCTTCAACTTTTATTATATACAAGTACTAATTAAACTTGTGTTTGTATGGGTGGTTTTTGCTATGGCAAGCATCTGTGGGTTTCTATTTGTATCCTATATTGATGAATTTGATGGGAACATGGTCCAGTCTGTATATGGCCCTAGTAGAAGCATGCATTGGCAATTAACAAGTATTATAAAATATTGCACTTCCATTTTCAAAATTATTATTATTGGCACTAACTTTGATAATCTTGCAGTGTTTTTAGGTGAGTGTTTGTAAACACTTTAGAAAAATGATTGTCAGTTTTGGCTCGAAAAAGAAAAGTAGTTTTTAATGTTTTGAAATGCCAAATTTTGATTTTATATAATTTACTCATAATGTAAAAATAGTATGAATGGTGTTTTAGATTTCTAATTTAACTTGTGATTTGACTTGCACACAAATAAAGTTTTCTTACAATTTATTCACCAAACACTCACAAAACTTATTTAACCTTTAATTTAATTTTATTTGCAAATACAACCAACTTTTAATTCTCAACTATTTATCATTCATGCAACTAAGTTAGGGGTTAGCCCAACTAGAAATCACATGAGACTCAATGTCTCCTGTGGGGTGGAGGCTACGGGTTCAAACCCCCTGCTCCATCAAATTGCTTCTACGAGGTATATGCGAGTTCTTTGAGTCAAGACAATGATCGAAATCGAGCTATGGTCGTCGAGAGATAGTTATGCGTAAGCCTGTAAACGAAGTTATAAAAAAAATTGAATATGTGCAAAATCAGAGATACAAGGGACACTTACACAAGAACCAATGGATATAAATAATTGTGACTTTACACAATTCTTTTCACAAAGAATGTACATATTTTCACTTGATCTGCCACTCATGTGCACTGCTGCAAAACAGGATTGATGTAATATTTTATATTTCCGTCATGTGAGCAGGGAATCAATTTTTTTTTTTTTTTTTTTTTTTTTGTAACTCAGCTTCCAGGATTGAAGCCCTTATTGATGTTTTTGCTTCTCAAAATGCTAGAAGTTCTAAGTTTTTTAATAAACTATCTGATTTTTTTTTATGTTTGTTAGTGATGCACTCTTTTCAAGTTTCATACTTTGAATGATGAAAAATGAAAAATCAGATGTGTAATCAATGGCGGAGCGAGGCCAAGCTGGGTTCCCCTCCCCCATTTTTGTAAAAAAAAATATATACTAAGAATTTTTTTTTTAAAAAAGTATTTTAGTTAGGATTTATAAGATTTCTTTTAGGTTTTTTTATCCGGCTCACCCTATTTTTGTGTATCAGCCCACCCATATATTTTTCTGCCTCCGCCATTGTGTGATCTTTAGGCCTTTTTTTCCTTTTCGCCATGGCTCCCGAAAGGTCAGGGCGGCCCTGGACTGAACATCAAGGGTGTATTTTAAATTTAATCATCAGTTTTGGAATCTGTTTTTGTACAGTATATGGTTCCAGCAATGATAGCAAGTGTGGATTCTATGCTGGAGAGATGGGGATATCATGAAAAGAGCAAAGAAATTGAAATAAGCAAAGAATTCAAGCTTTTGACATCAGACGTTATCTCGAGGACCGCGTTTGGAAGCAGTTATTTGGAAGGGAAAAATATATTCGAAATGCTGACAAAATTGAGTGTATTGATTGCTAAAAATGCTTTTAAAATTAAACTCTTTGGCCTCGAGTACGCCCCTTAATGTCCTCTTGTTTTACTATGATAAAATCTCACTACCTTCTGTTGATCTGTTCTAAATTGAGTTTATATGTATCGCAGGAAAATTTGGAGGTCAAACGATGAAATCGAATCGGATAAAATTGAGCAATCGCCGCGATTCGATCGTGTCTATGGTAAAAAAGGGAAGATAATGTAAAAACAGGGAAAGCAGAAAACTTTGGAAGTGATTTTCTTGGATCCCTTTTGAAAGTTCACCATGACTTGGACCCGAAAAGCAGAATTTCAGTAGATGATATAGTTGATGAATGCAAGGTTTTCTATATTGCTGGACATGAAACAACGAGTAGCTTGCTGGGCTGGATCGTTGTTCTATTATCGATTCACACAGAGTGGCAAGAAAAAGCAAGGGAAGAGGTGCTTCAGCTCTTCGGCCAGGAAAAGCCGACGGGCGAAGGCATTGCCAGATTGAAAATTGTATGTAAATCACTCCGTCTCGATTGAAATTTTCTGTTCCACAATCTTATTTTACTTCCTATTCGATTGAATTTGATGAATACCATGTGTATAAGATGATGCCATAATTATATGCGTGTTTTTCATCAAATGCAACAGTAGAATAGAATGTGGAATATGAGATTTGGTCCATTATCTTCGGCTTGTGTTGTCCATACACAATGCTTGACAGTTTGGTTTCATATTTTTCTTTATTTTTTCTTGGGGATAAATTACTATTAGTTACCCCTGAGGTTTCACCTAATTTCCAAAAATTCATTTATCTTTCACGAAAGGAATTACAAATACTCCTTGAGATTTGTAGTTGTACTTAAATAAATAACTCCATATTGAGGGTACGATATGTAAGATAGGAACACAACTAAGGGAATATTTGTAAATTTAAAAGATAGCGTTTTTTTGTGGCAATTAGATCAAATTTCAAGGGTGTGTTTTTAATTATCACTTTTTATAACTAACCTTTATTTCTTGCAGTTAAGCATGATAGTTAATGAAGCGCTAAGGCTATACAGCCCAGTGGTTCACATTTCAAGAAGAGCACACAGAAAAACCAAATTGGGAAAATATGAAGTTCCAGCAAATGTTGATGTGAATATTTCACCACTATCACTCCACATGAATCCTAAGATATGGGGACAAGATGTTCAAATATTCAATCCACAGAGATTTGCTGATGGTTTGGGTAAGGCTACAAATGGAAATCTCATCGCTTTTCTCCCGTTTGGCGCCGGGCCTCGAGCGTGTGTGGGCTTGAACTTTGCAGCTAATGAAGCTAAGATAACACTCTCCATGATTTTGCAGCGTTACAAATTAACACTCTCCCCAAATTATGTGCACTCCCTTTTCAGTTTCTTACAGTTAGCCCCAACATGGAATCCAGATCATTCTGCAGCCGCTTTAAATAAAAGTGTACATTACAGAAACTACCCATGAGGTTTTGACTAATTACAAAAATTCAAGCTATTTTACAAAATTACAAGTATCTCTCTTGAGGTTTGTATTTGCATAGTAAATACCCCACTCTTGAGGTGTAATTTGTAATATAGAAACAAATATAAAGGGGGTATTTGTGATTTTGCAAGATAAATGGGCTTTTTTGTACGTAATTAGACTGAACCCTCAAAGGTCTTTTGTAATTAATTGTTGAATAAAACAGTGATCGTTGCTTTACGGTAGTGTATAAGATTCGCACTTACTTTATTTTTTTTTTGGTCTGTCAAACATAGAATTAGCACATAAGAATCAACTAACTTACAAAATTGTGCTTTGCTTCGTAGCAGCATTTGGCTTATTTGAAAAATATGCACGTAACTATACTGATCCTTTTAATTTAGGAATATAATTTTTTTAAAAAAAAATGTTGCATACATTTTGAAAAATGGGTTTATTTCTTGTAAAGAGGAGGGTATGACGTCTCTGTTCCCCTTGTCTTGAGCAACACTTTTGAAATCTAAATATATAATCTTAGGTACTTATCACTTTCTTAAGTTTAGGTAACCTAATAAGGAAAGATTTCAGCATTTTTATGCACCTTCTTCACCGTTCCATGATCCTTATCATTTTTCTGTAGCATGTTAAGTTTTGGTCCTTGCCATTTTTCTGCATTTTTCTTAAAATTAAAAAAAATTGCTGATTTGAAAGTTCTGTTTTACAACTAATTTTAAAAAAAAAAAGATTATGCAGAATTTCTGCATAAATTCAGAATTTCTTAATATTAGTTTGTTAAATTAGTCGTATTCTAAGGATAAAACTAAACCCTACCATATATTAATGGGTATTAATTATAATCCTATAACAATCCCATATATGACAACAGATTGCTTTTGCATATATAACAATGTAGCAAAATAGGAAAATAGATTGTTTTTTATTAACAATCTCATCACGGTCACCTCTCTTCATTGTAATGGCTTAACAATCTTATCCATGATCACCTCTTCTTCTTATGTCATGAATTTATAACAATGATCATATCCTACAATCTCTTTTAACTCAATATCCTCTCAATCTCCTATCTACAACTATTAACACACTATTACCACCATAGCTTCATAAACAATGAACAATACCGTTTGTATTTATATTAGGCACTTCCGCAACTAATGACTATGATTTATTTATTTCAATGACTATAACTATCCACTACAATTATCTGACAAAATAACTACATCACTTTAGAATTCTCTACAATTTTTCTTTTTCAATGTATCTAGATATTCAATTAATATTTATCTAGAATTTTTCTTCTTCAAAGTATCTAGATACTTTCTTAGGATATTTGTGGAGAAAATTTCTAGAACTTGGGTTTATTGCTCACTAATGGACTCGTATTTAATTTTTCAACTCAAAAATATTTTAAAGCCCAATAATTTTTTATCAAATCAAATTTACTTTCCAGTGGGAATTGGCCATCAACCATAAATAAATGAATAATTGTTACTGGGTCAGAGTTGGTTAAGGAAATACGTTCCAATAACTAATAAGGATGGAGTGCACCAGAAAATCAAGCATGTGGAAACTTTTATAGGAGATGGGCTTGTGGTAGTAGAAGGTGAAAAATGTTGAAGACTAAGTGATGATGGCAAAATCGTAATTCTCTTTTTCGATATTCAATTGTTTATTCATTTCATTATTAATTAACCCATAAATATCATTAATTGGGTCAAGTCACTAGATAGAAAAGGTCCATTATTATCACATTAGGCCCAAGTCATTGTTATAATGTGTGAGGCCCCGAATTTTAACAACGTGAGATACGGTGTTGTAGTGATTATTTATTCGGCTATGTATCACAAACACATTATTAATGAACCGCTACCCGACTTTTATTTATTTCTTTCAACATCAATTATGTCTTTCGTTGAGCCTAACGATTTTATATTCTTCCTCTAGTATTAATACTTGATCGAATGACTACTACTTTAGGAATATTAGACCTCCAACAATTTAGGAGTACATTCCAATCCTTATCCTAATATTTCATCTTATTCTATAATTCATCCCAACCAATTTCCCAATCAATTTTTTTTTTAAAAAAAAAAATATTTTTTTATATTTTTAAAAACAAAATTCGAAAATTACCATAAATGGGGAGGTTGTTTCATATTCTTTTCAATACCTACAATTATATATCTATATATAAATATATATATTTACATATATATTATTTTTCCTCAACTTTTGGTCACATGCCTAAAGGAAAGACAAACTTTTCTTTCCACCAAATTCTAATAAATAAAAATACCAACACCATGATTATTATTCCTCCAACTTTTGGCTCCTTGTCTTAGGGGAATCAATCATTTTTTTTTTTTTTCTTTATCTACCAATATTATTCATTTCATAATTATCATAAAAACACAAGACTTGTTTCCATTTTCCTCTCTAAAGGATCAAATTCTTCAAGCATAAGGTAAGAAAATCTTCATTTCTCCCAACTCTATTTTTCTTCTCCAATCCTCAACCTTATACCTACACCATCTAATAATGTTGAATCCTTCTTGTTGAGATACTCCTAGAGAAATTTCTTGAAGAATTAGAGACCTAGATTTGACTACAAGCTTGAAGAGGAAATTCAAGACTATACATTATTAAGGTGAGAAAATTATGGTTTTAGTATTTTTCTCTTGACAACATGAAAAATTAATTTTTGACTCAAGAATATGAATTTTTGGAGCTTAGGGCTGACCTACATCATCTCAAGTTGAGGTTAGAGGCTTGAAGGAAAATTTACATTTTTGAGACTACTTGAAGACATTAAGGTGAGTAGTAACCATTTGGTCCTAGTATATTTTCTTTAGACTTGAGACTTTAATTTTAACACCAAAATATGGTTTGGATACCATTTAGGGGCTGATCTTCAAGAGTTTGAGTCAAGAAGTTGATTCAAGAAAGAAGACTACATTTTAGATCAACCCGAGAAACTACTACGAGGTGGGTGGAAAAATTCTTTCAACTTCTAGGTGTTTTAAATTCAAAATATGCATGTAGTATTTTGTTATTGAGCACTTGAGATATATATTATGTATTGCATGCTATTTTCTTGTATCAAGTTGGAAAAATTCTCAAGTGTTGCTCAAAAATGTGATTTATCGAAAAATAGGGCATACATGCACATTTTATTGTTATACTTGATGAAATTTTGTATGAGAAGGATATGTATGTGTATGACTCTTGAAATCTATGTTTTGAATGATTTATAACCTGGACAAGTCGAGCATAATTGATTAAATTTCAACTTTTGGACTTAAAATGCAAAAATGGAAAGTTGGTGGACTTAATTGCAAGAAAATAAAACTTAAGGGACCCCTCTGTAATTTTCGATTTTTGGGACTGAACTCAAGTTCAAAAATTATGTTTTGATATTTTAATAAAGTTTTAAGAGTTTTTAGATAAATAAAATCAACCCTTAAAAGCCCAAGGACTAGATTGTAAAATTCTAGAAGTTTAAGGGCTATTTTGCAATTTTCGAAACTGTACCAGACCTAATTTTAAAATTTGAAATTTTAACTCTTAAGGGACTGGAAATAACATATTTTAAGTGTATTCCAAAAATCCAAGTGTTTAGAGCTTGGAAAGTAATTTTATAAAATTTGAGGGACCAAATTGTAAAGATTAAACTTGAGGACCAAAATACAATTTCCAGGACTTATGCAGTCCATGCACCTGGAAATACTAATTTAACTATAACATAATTATATCTTAGACCCAAGGTTCAAATTTCATAACAATTGGACCCCTAAAAGCCTTAAAGGCAATTATTTCAAAACGGACAAAAATGAGATTTTTAAAAGTTAAGGGACCTAAACTTATTTCTTTTTAAAACTGCTTTTGTCCCAATATCCTATTAACCTTAGTGACATTTTCCAACTGGAATCACATTAAAAGCCCTCCCGGTTTATGAGTTCCGATTATTTTAAACTTAAGGCCCGAAATGACAATTTTAACAAATTTGGGGCCAATGTGAGAATTTTATAAAAACTCGACCTCAAAACTTTAAAAACCTGAATCTCTGAACAATTTAGAGATTTTAGGAACTGACCTCATAATTTTTCAAGGTCGGGATATTTATTTATTCAATTTTTAACCCCAAAAGTATTGGTTTTTACAAAACGGGGCTAATTGTAAATTTTTCTTTTTATCAAGGACCTAACTTAAATTATTTTTCATTTACTAAAACAGCCCTGGACCCTCTGACTTTAATTATTAATTAAAATATTTTATTTTCTCAAAAACTACTTGACTTATCGGATCGTCTTGACCGATTAAAACCCGATCGCGGGCGACTTCCTCGTGTTGCGATTTGAATCTATAACGGACTTATGTTCCACCTAATCTTTCAAGATATCGAAGATTGCTTATCCTCCCGATAATCATCTTCATCCAAATAACTCCACCAACGCCATAATTACTTTACGCAAATTTTCGAAAACTTTTTATGAATCGCTTCGAATCAATATACTCATTGCTGGTTGACTACCGAACGTGTATTTAATTTCTTGCTGAGTCAACTTGGTGTGTCGAGCTCACGATCGGAATGGATACGTCGGGGGAATGGGCAGCTCGGCCGCTATTCCACTCTTGGCCCCATCGCCCTAATCCGCAATCGAGGGATGAGTTTGTCCAAGGGAAGCGGGTCGTAGTACTTGAGGTATAATCATGATTATGACGAATCCGAGCCTTGCTAGCTCCAACGTGGATTTTGTCTTTGCCTATGGAGCAATAAGGTGACAGGTCTTGGACCATCATGAACGGGGAGTTACAAGGAAGAACGAAGGAATCGCTGTCTGATCCACACGATTCCGGAGTTGAACGGAACGTTTGGTTGGCGCTACACTTCAGTACGCAACCGCTACTTGTAATGCATGGGTTGGCGCTACACTTCAGTACGCAACCGCTACTTGTAATGCATGGGTTGGCGCTACACTTCAGTACGCAACCACTAATTGTCTTGCATGGGATTGGCGCTACACTTCAGTACGCAATCCTCCTGTCTGCTTGAATCATCGTGCCTGTGTGACCACGAACTATTTCTTAAACTATATAAATATATTACTTAATATATATTTATCACAATGCTTGTGGGCTATGTATGAAAACATGCATCATATCTCACGCGTTTTCATACAACCGTTTTCTCGCATTAACTATATATATCGCCACACTTGCACACGATCACCCCATCCACTGAGATTTGTCTCACTCACCCTCATGTTTTCTAACATTTAGATGAAGAGTACGTTGAAGACGCGAACCTACCACAGATTGAATTCCTCTCTTGTTGATGTGGAGCGACACTCCTTTTACTTTTATTGTTGTTGGACTTTTCATTTTGTTCTGTTTGACCGTAAGTTAAATTCGAGATAATCTATTGGGTTGTATTCGGATTCAGGACCTTAAGATGTAATTTGTACTTGTGTATATTTTATTCGCTGCATTAGACTCTATTTCACTTGGAGTTTGTATCATTGGTTTAGACTATTGAATTAATTCTGTTTAAGTGATTGATCGTGGTCGCGTCGCGTTTGGGCGTGACATAATGAGTCCACAATCCTAACTATAAGTAGTTGTTCTTTAATAATTTTTAAGGAGTTACGTTTTTATCCGCTTAATTCATGCGTTCGAATTATTTTCCTACAAATTTATGTATCGATGTGCTTGACCTAGAAAAAACGAGACCACTTTTAATCCTATTTGTGTGTTGCATGCCGATCTTCATCACATGCATTGATCATTTGATCGAAGTCGGATACCCTTTACTCGAATACTCTTACTCATAGTGAGCTATCTAGTTTTTAGCAAAGATCGCTAAGGAAACTAGCCAACCATGCTTTTCATGGAGAGAGCTTAAAGGTGGACTATTTGTATGTGAAATGAGAGTATACTCTATTACACAAATGAACCTGTGACGATTATGATGTGTTGATTTTTGGACTGCGAAAACTAACAAATAGAGGTGTTCATTTTTTGAATCAATCTGAAACTCGATTCGATTCAAATTCGAATCTCAATTTCAAATATGAATTTTGAATTTTGAATCGAATTTCGAATCAACTCGAATTTTTAATATGAATATTCAAATCGAATAACAAATTGGGGAATTATCTTCCAATTTTATTCGAAAATCCTAATTCGAGGTGAAATTCAGGTAAATTCGATATTGATTTGTATTCGTATTTCAACTCGAATTCGTATACTGATTCGACCTCAATTAGAATTCAAATTTAATTTATGTATTATATATTTTAAATATTATACAACATTGCATATCCAAATACAAGTAATATTTTTAGTTGATGTATAAATAACAGTTGAAAAGGTCTCACTTGAAACCGTCTCATGGATTAAGTTCGTGAGACGGATCTTACAATACACAAAATACATGGGTTATTTTCATAGGTTTGGGTTTGGGTTCAAATCTTATTTACATATAAGATCCGTCTCATGAAAAATGCACATGAGACTGTCTCATGCAAATCTTTGCCATAACAGTTAGCTTTATATGGATGTTATAATAAAATAGTTGCAGTAGAACTACAACATTGGTCATAGCTAATTTCACAATAAAATCTCATTTCAAAGTTTCAACTTTCAAGGATTTTTATTTAGTTTTTGTAATTTTTTATGATGTATTTAAACTTAAAGAAAAATATATTTTTCTTAAAACATATATATACATTTGATTTTAAGAGATTTCAGTTTTAGAAGTATATTTAGTTTTTGTAATATCTTTCAAATAACAACATGATTTTGATTATTTATATGGTTTGCATATGATTTTGTTTCAATATAGGATTATATCGTTAAAAAAACAATTTGCTTGAAAATATGGTTTTAGGATCCAATAAATATGGGCCTGGATCTGAATGATGCACAATTTATCGATAAATTTGGATTTTGGATTGACTTGAATTCGTTCGAAAATCGACAAATCTAATTCGATTAAATTCGATTCAAATTTAATCGAATTAGGATCGAAATTCAATTGAGATTTTAAAATGTCCATTCGATTAATTCGATTCGAGAAAGTAGAAGAATTGAATTCGATTCGATGAACACCCCTACTAACAAGGGTTGAGCACCCCTTGTGCTCCTGTTTTATTTAAAAAAAAAATCTTATAAAAAAAAAAAGAACGGCGGCCAAGATGCTGTTACTTAATATAGTTGGTCTATGTAGTCCCAATACCCAATAATCAATATTATATTATTATTATGTAAGATCAAAAATTAAGAATTAATATAGATTTCAGAAATATTTTTAATGGAAAAATAAAAAGGAAAAATGAGATATTTCCAGTGAAATAAGACAACAATCAGAATATATTTGATAGTTGTGGTTGTGGATCCCAATAATTTAATATAAGTAGCCAATTAGGAATATACTTGAGAATGCTTGTGATGGCAAAGTGAAACAATATATGACATATTTCCAATGAAGTTTGGTAAAGGGAAAAACTATTTTTTTAGTCCAGTAAATTGCCAATTAACTATAGAATTAATCCTTTTCTGAAATTCAATTTTGAATTATGCCAAATTAAGTTGGAATTTTTTTAGAGATTTGGTCATATGAGTTACTACAGCAATGTGGATTTATTTGAATGAACAACAAAAACACATCTTGGTATTTTGGTGAAATAAATTAATTTTTCTTTCATACATAAAATATTGGGAAAATTACAAAAAATACCCATTTTTTCTAAAAAGGGACATTTTTACGTTCATTTGACTTTTGTACACTTTGTTTGATTTTTGTACCCTCCAAGTGACTTTTAAAAAAAATTACGTTTTTGCCATTTTGTCTTTTCCGTAATAGTGCTAAAATATGTAAAAAGCAATTATGAAACAGGCGTAGATGAGACCGGGATATAAATACCATCCCGGGTTTAAAGAAATGGGAAATCTCCATCTCGTCCTCAAATTAACCAGAATTCTCCATTCCATTTTATTCATGTACCAACGGGATGGTTTCCACGAGGATTTAGTCATCCGATCCCAGTCTCAATATATTATATTATATAAGGTAGATCAAAATACAAGAATATAGAGTTGAAAAATATTTGACATGATAAATAAAAAACAAAATAAGATATTCCCTATAAAAATAAGTAACAAACACAATTTTATTGCTTGAAATGGTAAAGAAAAAAAGGGTGAAAAGATATATACAAATGAATGAAAACAAATCAAAAATAGGTTTTTTAATAAGGTAGCAATGCAATATAGTAAAAATCAGATCTAAGTTAATAATTTCAGATCAAGATAATAATATACCAAATTTGAAACAGATTTTTCCCAAAACAAAAGAAAATAAATAAAAATCAATTGGACATATTTTCTTGAATTTTTCTTATATCATCAAAATATAATATCAGATAAACAAGATCACCCCAAAGTTTATCTGCTCCCTTTCAACCCTATATATCCATTTTATCTACTTAACAATTTCACAATCTCACGTCACTCATAGTATATAACACAATGAACACCAAAACTGAAAAACAAAATTAACACCAAATCCTCTAGTATCGTTCATAATGATCGCCCTTTTCTTCATCTTTTTTTTCTTCCTCATCGTCTCAACATTATTCTACAAGCTATGGTGGCGACTCAAATGCATATACAAAATGCGTTGCGCTCACAAGGGCTCAAAGGGCCTTCTTACAAATTCATACGTGGAAACATAACAGAGATTCTAAGCATGAGGAAAGAGGCTCTTGCTACTCCTTTAGATGTTTGGCAACATGATGTGTTTTCAAGAGTTAATCCACATTTGTATACATGGATGAATTTATATGGTAATTAATTAATCTTTTTCTTACTTCCTCTTATTTTAGTGGTCAATAATTCATGGGTAAAATCCATTTTTGAACGCTAGATCTAGTCTATTCAATTGTCTATTTCATGTACACGTTACAAGATGACTGTTGTGGACCCTAGTCCCCCTTTTTTTTAAAAAATTTCAATATATTTTTCAAAATATATTAAATTAGAATTCATATATTTTTTTTGAGTTTTCTATTCGGCCTTCCCCATTGTTATATATTGACCAAGGTTGCGAGAGAATTGACTAGGCGCTAGTCGGGCGTGGGCCAGCGCCTAGCGCCTAGATCGCCTAGGCGGACGTCTAGAAATAATATTTTTTTTTTCTCTTTTTTTCATTTTTCTAATTTTTACCATCCGATCTAGGCTGCCAGCCCGCCAGGTCCGATTTGTTGGCCGCCTCAGGCGGGCGCCAGCCCGATTTTTGGCTTGAACGATTTATTTTGGGTGATTTTAGCAAAATCGGATCGCCCCAGGCGGCTGCCCAGGACGATTTTTACGACACGATATTGGCCCGTCCTAATATCTTGTCGGGCGCTCTGCGAGTGGTGGCATTTATCTAGTGTATTGAAACCCTAGATGAAGCACAAAATGTAATAGTAAAAATATCTGGACTGATTTTTTTAATGTTATTCCTGTAACAGGAAACAATTTTCTTATTTGATTGGTTATCAGCCTCAAATAGTTGTTACTGAGCCTGAGTTGGTTAAGGAAATACTTTCCAACAAGGAAGGAAAATATAAGAAAATAAAACCTCCAGAATTTGCAAGGAAACTTATAGGAGATGGGCTTGTTATAGCTGAAGGTGAAAAATGGTCAAGGCTAAGGAAACTATCCAACTATGCTTTTCATGGAGACAGCTTAAAGGTGGACTCTTGTCTTTTGAATGTGTTCAATCATTCATGTATTTTGTCAGTATATATTTATGGATCAGCCACGAAAATTATCCTTGATAAACTCGGCTATCTTTTAACATTACAAACTTGTTGTTCGAGTGGTATTCCTCACCTTTTATAAAGGTGTTGACCGAGGTTCAACCTCGATATCTTTCAGTTTCTTTGAAATTTATCCTTCCCTCCAACCAAGATTCCCATTTTATTAAAAAAATTACAAATATCATGTTTATCTATTATATTTTGCAAATTATACTCTTTGCATTTGTTACTTGTTACGCAATCTGAAACTCGAGAGGTATTTGTATTAGTATTTGTAATTTTGAAAAACTTGAATTCGGGAGCACTATTAGAATCTTAGTGAAACACTGGATTTCTTATCTCATGTATGGTTCTCTGAAGTAGATGACGGCTGATAGAGGAATCTTTGATCATAGACAATTGAATTTTTATTTTTTTGTAATTAGGATATGGGTAATTTTTATAATAGCATAAATGCAATTTTAGTCATACTTGAATGACATGTTTGGTCCGGTAAGTATCCTATCCTATTGTAGCAATTTTGGTCTCATAGATTTTGAATTTTGTTCAATTTTGGTCCTATAAATCTATATTTGATCTTGAAAGTATTCTATATAGCAAATTTAGTCCCATAAGTTTAATTTTTTGTGCAATTTTGGTCCCAAAAGTTATAATTTTATGCAATTTTGACCCCAAAGGTGTACTTCAATATTTCGCCTTTTCGGGACCGAAATTTCACAAATTTAGAACTTGGGACCAAGATTGCTACATATATAGCATACTTACAAGTGTTATACTTTAAGCCTTTTAATAATTTTACCCAATAGTTTATCCATTTGCAATCTCCTCCTATGTACAGGATATGTATCCAGCAATGGTAGCAAGTGTGGAGTCTATGCTGGAGAAATGGGGATACCAACAAGGCAATGAAATTGACATAAGCAATGAATTCAAGCTTTTAACCTCAGAGGTGATCTCTAGGACAGCGTTTGGAAGCAGTTATTCGGAAGGGAAACATATTTTCGAAATGCTGACACAATTGAGTGTTTTGCTTGAAAGAAACATTTTCAAGATTAGATTATTTGGCCTAGTTTCTGTTGTTCTTTCTAAAATCCCTTTTCATTGTAGGAAAATTTGGAGGTCGAAAGACGATATCGAATCGGATAAAATCGAACGATCACTACGTGATTCGATCATATCCCTGGTGAAGAAAAGGGAAGACAATGTGAAAACAGGGCAAGCAGACAACTTTGGAAGTGATTTTTTCGGAGCCCTTTTGAAAGTACACCATGACCCGGACCCGAAAAACAGAATAACAGTAGATGATATAGTTGATGAGTGCAAGGTGTTCTATATGGCTGGACATGAAACTACTAGCGGCGTGCTGGGGTGGATCGCGGTTCTGTTATCCGTTTACACGTAGTGGCAAGAAAAAGCAAGGGAAGAGGTTCTTCAGATTTTCGGCCACGAAAAACCGACCATCAAGGCATTGCCAAACTGAAAATTGTACGTAAAAAATCGTAACATATATCTTCATTTAGTCTTGTAATTATAGGGGTATGGCAAAATGGTTCGTTTCGTTCCACCTGGCAAAATGACTCTATTAACTTCCAAAGACTATTGAATCTAGTTCTAATTTGTCGAATTTTCAAAGTTGTCCCAAAACCTCACATGAGTTGCATGTGAACTCAAAAATTGAGATTTCCGAACCTCAACCCAAAAATTAGGGTTTTCCGATATAATTGCTAGTATGTTGGAAAACCCTAATTTTTGGTAACGGATTCAAAAAATCTCCAATTTTCCGCAATTTGGAAATTTCAGTGAATTGAAGACTAAATTCGAGAGTGTTTTAAAGATACTAGGTGATTTTGCCATTCGAAATTTAAAAACCACTATTTTTGCCATGCTCCTATCATTACAGGAGAGAGCATCAAATGGATCAGCCGCATCTATGCTATGTCCGGCCAAGCCCATGAAAATACACTTAAAATGACCAGAACAAGCCAATTATTTGGACCAGGCCAATTTTGACGACCCTAGTCATAGGACTATTTACACAATTTAGCCGACGATGCTTGACAATTTCGGTTTCTTTTCGTCATCTTTTACGCAGCTAACCATGGTAATCAATGAAGCACTAAGGCTATATGGCGCGGTGGTTTCTTTTCCAAGAAGAGTAGACAGAAAAACCAAATTGGGAAAATACGAAATCCCAGCAAACGTAGAATTGAATATTCCACCACTAGCCCTCCACAGGAATCCAGAGATATGGGGAGAAGATGCTCAAATATTCAATCCACAGAGATTTGCTGATGGGTTGGCTAAGGCTACAAATGGAAATTCAATTGGGTTCCTCGCGTTTGGTGTTGGACCTCGTGTTTGCGTGGGCTTAAACTTTGCAGCTTATGAAGTTAAATTAACACTCTCCATGATTTTGCAGCGTTACAAATTAACGCCATCGCCAAACTACAAACACGCCCCTTTTGAGTTTCTTACACTTAGGCCTCAACATGGGATTCAGGTCATTTTGCACTCGCTGTAAATTAAATCATTGTTTATTGCGTTGTTGCAAGAAACTATAACTTATGCATTTTTGTTTTTGATTTTTTCTTTTTGGTAGTTAGTTAAGTGTGAGAATTACATTCAGTAACTCGTGTCTCTTTGTTATGGGAGTCGTTATTAATTATTATTAATCACCTTTCAATTTGTTTTCTTTCTTACTATTTTGTTTTAGTTCTTCGATATTTAGAGGTTGTTTGGCTTAAGCTTAAGAGCCTTATTAAAATATCTTATAATATGTTTGGGAGCGTATAAGCTCTCCAAATAAGCAAATTCCAGCAAAAATTCGTTTTTTCTCCGGGAGAAATAGGACGAAATGTCTGAATTTTTAAAAGGAAAATTTTTAAAGTACCCACTATGGATAGTGGGTACTCTTTTCTATCCACTAGGATAATAAACTTTTCTACCCAAATTGGCCAATATACCCCTCTTTAAGTTGGTGTTTTTGAATTTTAAAATCTAAGACATAAATATACCATTTAATACCTACCGTATAGGAAACCGTACTATTCCCAAAACAAAAGTGAAAAATACAAAACAAAACCCCAAAATCGTGCCCAACTCGGTCAAAAGGATTAAAGGAAGCAAAATACAAAACAAAACCTCAAAATCGTGCCCCTTAGTCTTCAAGGAGAAGAAAATTCCACCCCCAATTTCGTGTGCCCAAGTCGTCAAGTAGAAGAACAATAGAAGGAAATCCAACACCCATTTCGCGCCCAACATCGTGCGAGAAGAGAAATGGCTTCAATCGTGCCGTCATCGCCCGCCTCCGCCTCCACCTCCACCATCGCCGCGTCGCTCCGCTCTCCACCTCCACTGCCGTCGCCCCTTCCGCTCACGAACAAGTAAGGGTAGAGTTTGAATTTTTGTTTGTGTATAATGTTCGAAATTTTGAATGATTAGGGTTTAGTTTGAAATATATTTCATGTGTTTGTTACAATGTGAATGATTAGGTTTAGTTGTTCGAAAGTTTGAAATATATGAAGTTTTGAGTTGTTTTGTGGGATTGTTATACGAAAAAATGGTGTATTGTTTCTGGTTTTTGGCACGATATGGTGTTGAAGATTTGCGATGAGGCACGATATCGCGTCTTTATATAATTTGGCACGATATCGCGCGCATATCATACCAAGATTTAACGGGTACGATATCGCGCCACATATCATACCAAGATTTAATGGGTACGATATCGCGCCCGTATCGCACCTATGTATAACGGGCGCGATATCGTGCCTGTTATTATGGCACGATATCGCACGTTAAATTTTGCACGATATCGTGCAATGGGTTTTTTTGTATTCTTTCCATGTATTCTTTGTTTAGATATCCATATCCATATTGTCCCACATCTTTGTTTTTTCACTACGATTCGCAATTTTTCAACAATTCATCTTAATAAATTGAAATTTATTAATTGTTGTAGATACCGGTCCACAATGGAAGAGACCTCATATCATCGAGAGGGCCCACATCGCGGGATACGTTCGATCGAATATTATTCAGACCATCAGAGATGAGTTGCTGGAGATCAGTGATGATTTATATAGTCATTTTAGACAGTCTGCGTTCGGATATTTTATGGATTTTGGGTATGAGCAGAGCTTGTAATGCGGCACCGCATGCATTAGTTGCGATGGAGGTGCATGTGCCGGACGCCCGAATCGGAGTGTTGGTTCCACGCGTCGGAGAGCGAGATCATCGATTCTCTCGGCGTGATTTTGCTATGATATCGGGATTGCGATTTTCGTGGTCCACATTTGACCCTAACGGTGATTTTGAGGTACCCGAGACTGGTATATATAGACGGTATTGGCCTAGGGGTGATCGGGTTACCGCCGCGCATTTACGCGATTTATTTGATCTTGGCACCTTCCGTGACTCACCAGACGATGCCCTGAAGGTGGCGAAGGTGTTATTTGCCTTTTACATGATACTGTGTTTCGATGGCCGACTGACCGCAGTGGACCGTTGGCTGTGGTTTTTGATCGAGGACGATGCACAGTGGGAGGCGTTCCCTTGGGGGAAATACTCCTTTCAAGATATTGATGCATTATATTCGGCACCTGCATGATGTTCTGCCACTTGGCCGATATACTAAGGACGTTCCACCTAGATATCGGCCACCTTCTTATCATTTTTATGGGGCCACTTATGTCTTGTTGGTACGCATATGTTTTTATTTTATTTATATTTGTAATTAGTTTTTTAAATATTTAAAAAATCTTATTTTTTCATACTTATCAATGTTCTCACAGATTTGGGCATTCGAGGCGATACCTCGCCGGGTAATGCCTCGGGCGACTCGAGTATCCGACACCCGATTTGCCTAGGTGCCTTCGTTGGAGGTTTTCAAGACCGCTATTGACATGATTTTTTTTCTTTGACACGGTATGTATTAACAGTGTTTACTTAATTTATTTATTTAATAATTAATTTATTTTTTATTAATTTATTTATTTATATTATTTACAAGCTTTAGTGTGTCATGAGATATTGATCCGACCGAGGAGGAGCTCCAAAGAGATATATATAGAGGGAGTCGATGATCCGCTTATTTTGTCAGTCCTCTCAGTTCATCCCAGGGAGAACCGGTTTTTAGCAGAACAGGAGCGTACAGAGGTACGAGTACAGATTCGACAGCCCCAGCCCTCCTGGCGGAGAGGGGAGTGTCGATTCGACAGCCCCCCTATCGGGCGGGGACAGAGTAGAGGTCTTCTGGGGGCAGAGACAGAGGCAGGGGCGGGAGGGGAGAGGTAGACCCGTTTCGAGGCCGACATCAACGCTACTCCCTATCGATTCAGAGGCCGGAGAAGCGGCCTAGACAGATGGTCCATCATCCCATCGGCCGATGATCCTTTAGATGGCGGACAGATGATGACGCATCATCGATCCGTCAGGATACTCGTGTTGATCCATCCGCCCACGGCGACTATGCGCGCGATGATCCACCCGTCCGTCAGGATACTCGTGTTGATCCATCTGTGAGTTGGCAGACAGATATGCTGACACTGATTCGGGGTGTTATGCAGCAGATTAGCCAGTTCGAGAGACTTACAGAGGAGCGGTTTGCTCGATTGGAGACACGAGTCGATGATGCCGCTTTCTAGTTAGAGACGTCATCTCGAGGAGGGTTCTCGCTTGACATGACGCCTAGATCGGGAGATAGGTCGAGTTCGGACCTTATTCGGGGAGGAGATTAGCGTCTATTCCCATACCTTGATCAAGACGATGACTTCGTGCATGGTAGTCAGAGATATCCGAGCGAGTCATCACAGCAGACACCTCCTCCGGCAGTATCGACTCCTCATTCGGCAGTATCGACTCCTCCTCCGACAGTATCGACTCTTCCGTCAAAGCCAGTGACGATTCTTCCTCCTCCTCCCGCCATGTCGACTCATCCCCTCCTCCGGTAGTGACGTCTTTTCCGCCATTGTCGACTTCTCTTCCGCCATTGTCGACTTTCTTCCGCCATTGTCGACTCCTATTATGCCATTGTCGACTTCTCTTCCGCCAATGTCGCCGACTTTCTTCCGCCATTGTCGACTTCTCTTCCGCCATTGTCGACTCCTATTATGCCCGTGTTATCACATTCTCCGCGACCACGAGTGTCGCCCCGATTCCGAGGCCATTGCCGTCTCCTATTCGAGCTCCTCTCCGACACTCGTGGTATCGGTCCACGAGCGCCTCTCCGATTTGCCCTCACCGCCTACTTCCTTGATCCAGGTTCGGGGTGCACCGTCGCGGCATATTCGCAGCCCATTCGGGGATCCTAGGTCTCGCAAGCCAGCCCGTCCGAGAAGGAGTTTACCCGCTTCTTAAAGTCTAATGAAGAGTAAGTAAATATTTTTGCATTTGTCTTATCGTCTTAGTATTTACATCTTATATTCCACTGTCTAGAAAAAATAGTGTTGCATTTGAAATAAAATTTTGCCTAATTTTCATCATCCGGACGTCTCGGACATTTTCTACGGGTATGATCATGATGTCGGCATATTCCACATTTCTTCTTATTACGCACTTTTCTCGAAGGACCTGATTGTGTCACCGAGGCACTTTCGTGCTCATCGAGCGGCAATGACATAGTGCATTTGACGCAATTGTGGCCAAAGACACCCACACCTTGAACAAATTTGACTCTTACGTGAACGATTACTTGATGATTCAACAACGGAATGAACTCTACTTTGTCAGACGACCGCTTGTCTCGGGTTATTTGGAGGGTTGCATACTAAGTCTCGCACCTCTTGTGGTAGAACCCATTCACTCGGATCGAACCGGTAAAACTTCACCGCCCACATTTTTTGAAGATTTTCATTTTTATAATAATGGGGCAAAGAAATGAATAGATATTGAGGTTCGCCTTCCCGCACAAATAAACAAACAATTATTTGAAAATATTGAACGAATTATGTGAAAATATTGATACAAAAATTTTAATTTCTTTATACCTAATTGCCGCAGATGCATGGGCGCAAGGCATCAATTCATATTCAAATTCTCGACATTTGACGTTCTTTGGGATAAGCCAACCAAATAAGTCTTTGTTCCATCTTTCACCTTGTACTTCACATTACTAAGACATTGTACATCCATTCTACGACCTATCTCAATCGCATCATTTAATCTTTTGGTTGCTTCAAGTGTTAGCTCTTGATCTTTATCATTAGCAAGCGAAGGCGTCGTTCATAAAACCACTTTTCAATAATAGTTCGAGCACACTCAAGCCATTTAACAAACAGGTAACTTTCTCGCCCATAATAACCGACTATTGAAGCTCTCACAGTGAGTTTGATGTCATGAACCCATAACGCCGGACGGGACACTTAACTCGAGACCATCTGTCTTCCCCGCACGTTCTAACTTTTTAAACGCACCCGTCTCACTAGTGACTTTTATGTTTTCAAAATACTTATCGTAATCTTCACGGCGGTATGAATATGTTGCATTCCTAAACATTGCTACTATATGTTGACCGTATTGAGCCAAATTACTCGCAAATGATAAGTGCAAAGCCCATGTGATGCTTCCGGGTATCTGTTTTTATGGCATTACTAATACTCTTGTGCCGATCGAAACAATCAAGAGATCACGAGGGCAATTATAAGCATCTCTCAACCTGTCTCAAAAACCATGTCCAAGAATCGTCGTTTTCAACATCCCCGATTCCAACAAAGAAGTGGGAAAATCTGTTCATTACCATCTTTTGTTATCGCCACAAACAATATTCCTCGGTATTTGCCTTTAAGGTGTGTTCCATCAATCACAATAACTGGTCGGGCATTGTTCGGGAATCCAAAGTGATTGATGCATGCAAAGCAAAAAACACGCATTTGAATCTATTAAAATTATCCGACTTCCATCTAGTTACCGATCCGGATTCGTTAAATTCAACATGTGTAAGTATGCCGGAATTAGATTGAATGACTTGTTGCTATCTCCATATATCAACCCAAAGGCATGATGTTTTGCACTCAACGCAAAATTATAACTCATTTTAAGCCCATGTCGCGATTCCAACTCCGCTATCATATCTCTTCGCACGAGCGCAGAATGCTCCACTAGTAATCTAGATGCAAAATACGCACCTACTACTTTAGAATGCACCCGCCTAGATGCATTGTCATTCAAATTTAACCCACATCCATGGTGCTTGTCAAACTTCCCTACTCTCCAAATACCATCCTTTCCATATGCACGCATTCGAAAAGGGCATCGTTCATACTTGCATATTGCATGAAAACGAGTCTTATCCGAGCGTTCAACTCGACACTCGACTTGATTTTCAAGGTGATACATGCCTAGTGCGATATCCAATTCAGATTTTGCTCATGTATGTTGCTCCTGGCGCAATGTCCCACCGGCAATGCTTCCAACCCTCAAGGTTCCTCGGGAGGAACTGAAAGTTGCGAGAGTGTACCAGGAATCACCCAACTTCGTCCTGTGGGCACTATTGTTTCGTGAACATTGTCTCTATGGATATCTGGATGTAAGTTAACACCTCGTACTTCTGTTGCATCTTGGTTTTGGTTTTCTGGAAATACTTCTCTCCGTCTACGTCTCCACTCACAAAATTCCTCAAATTCAAAGACGCGTTCTTTGGTCATTTTCAAATTGATTATTAGCTTCAACGTCGTACCAACATCACCATCGGTGTAGTTCTCACCAAAATCATTTGATGTAGTTTGCACCATAATTAATGTCATTATTATCACAACCAACATCAAAGATCGTATTATCACAATTAACATCAGTATTATCACAACCCATATCAGGATAATAGCCATCTTCATTGCTTGGCCTTATACTAGGTCCCGGACAATTGATATTTGGAACATTAACTGTAGGTGCTAGTGGACGCGGATGATCAATAATTGGAAAATTGTTCATATGCATAAAAGGTGCTCCACTAGGCCTTACTGCATGACTATATGGATTGATGTGCGGTACACCGTATTGTTGAAAACCAAGATTTTGCATGTAGTTGTAATTAGGCCCAATGACTGTTGAAAAATCATTCTGACTAGCCATTAGTTGCATAAAACTTCCACCAACACCTTGTTGACATTCAACGTTCTGAACTCGATTATGCCCAGACTGACCTCCCAATACATTATGCGAACTAGTCTCACCCATCGTTTTTCTTTTCAGTGTTACAAAAACAACTGGTAACTCGGTGTTCCCAAACGCAGTTTCAATGTCATCATCGTTTTTCAACTTTAACTTCCCAAGTTTGTTTCCAAAAATATCTACAATAGAATGCATTATACAATCGTATACGCCCCTATCAACATCAACAACACCATAAACCTCCTCCAATATTTCACTATAATTCATTTTGCCCGGTTTAATACGTACAACTTCTTCTTCACCACTTTTATATTCTAAACCTTCCCAATGACCACCAAATCGAACAACAAGATAGCGAGAGTTCATCTATATACAAAGAAAAAATATTGATAAATGCAAGAACACATAAAATTGGCCTGTTTTTTACTGGGGCACGATATATCGTGCCCTTTTTCGATGAGGCACGATATATCGTGCCCTTTTTCGTAGAGGCACGATATATCGTGCCCCCGTATATTGGACACGATATATCGCCCCATATGTACGATGCGATGTCATTATACAATATACGGGGCACGATATCGTACCTAATATGTAGGGCACGATATATCGTGTCTAATATATGGGGCACGATATCGTACAACTCTATGACACGATATCGCATTGTTTTTCATAAATGCAGAAAAATTTTCCTTTAACAAAACACTTCACATATTTTGCAAATATATTGGTCTTGAACGATTTAAACAAGGTTAACTAATTAGGAGGAGAAGAACATTACCTTGTTATTCGATTTTTTGGTGCGATTTTGTTGATGAAAGCCCACAAAAATAACTTCTTGATATTTTGTGAAGAAGAAGAAGAAGAAGAGAGAGAAAAAATGAAGAGCAAAAAAGATGGGTGTGTTCACAGTTCACGTATGTTATGTATTGGGAGTATTTAATTTCAAGAGAGAGAAATACATATTAAAGGCTTGCATTTAAAACCTCAAGGGTATTGTGGTAAAAGAACACCAAAAGTGGGTAGAAAACTATGTTTTTTATCCTACATGTCAAAAAACTCAATCACTTATCCCAAGTGGGTAATTTGCCCCATTTGCTCTTTTTAAAAAGACAGTGACTAAAATCATAAGATGACTAGTTAGAGGACTGAGTTGCCGGACCAAAAAACTATTTTCATTGCAAGTTAGAAGCGAATTTTTGAGTTGTAGGCGCATGAGTACATCAATGAGATTAAAATTACTTAATATAAGGTTTGTTGTTTCTTTCTGGATGTCCATTTTAGTTGTATAAACATTGATAAAATAAACAAATTAGACTACAATCCTAGGACTTAATGTCAGATTATTAAAGCACATCATCCAAGCAACATTTGTCATTGTAAAAAACAGAGGAAATTTATGTACATTATTGTTGCACTCATGGTTTCTCTATGATTTTCTTCTTGTCCGTCATGGGACGTGTACATACAGCCTGTCTTAAACAGCTCTAGTTTTTTTATGGAAGTGTTTTATTGCTGCGGAAGCGGCAAGTAATTGAAAATCAGAAGCTCTAGTAATTGTTTTTTTATGTAAAAGTGAACTATAGAAGCTGTATAAATTATTTATTTTTTTTTATATAAAAGTCAAATCAGAAACAGAATCAGAAATTTAAAGTAAAATTCCCTCAAATTTTAGATTCCGATTAAATGAACCAAATTCAGAAGTCGAAGCTTTGCATTTGCAAACACTATTTCGTTAAAGCTGAGAATCATTTTTTTCACTGCTTGAAAACACTCCCTTACAAATATGGCCGCCTTAATCCTTTCAAAATAGCATCTACGTATATTTTGCTTGGCCTACTCATTCATCGACAGAATCGTATAGTTTTCCTAGAAAACATGCTAGTCATTTTCATCCTTCTGTTGTTTTTCTCACCATCACAACAACCTAAGTTGTCTCATTCCTCCAAACAGAGTCATTCACATGCCTTTAAATATCACCTTATGTGTTCATTTATCACTACACAATTTGGAACTCTTGTTCCAAGGTCAAAACCATGTTTTTCTCAATTTTTCTGTCCCTTGTCACACTATTTTTGATAAGATTTATCTACAAAGTAATATGGATCCCATTTCGTGTGCAATACATGATGCGGTCACAGGGGATTACTGGCCCCTCTTACAAAATTATTCATGGAACTACTAAAGAGAGCCATATCTTGAAACTGCAAGCAATGAAGGGTCCAATGGAGTTATCACATGATATATTCCCTAGAGTCCAGCCTAATTTCTACTCATGGATGAACCTATATGGTAATTACCAAAATTTCATGTTTTTCAAAATCTTTATTCAAAATTTTAGGGTAAATTACAAAACTACCCTTCAGGTTTAGTTTAATTACAAAAAAATAATTCAGTTATGTTTCAAAATGCAAATACCCTCTCAAGGCACTATCTGTATTTGCATAACAAATAGTTGGGTATTTTTGTAATTAGACTACACTTTAAGCATATTTTTTGTCCTATGATTATTACTAGAGATGTCAAAAAACCAGGTCGGCGCGGTGATAAGCCCGGACTGGGCTGTAATTTTGTAAACCTGAAACGAACAGGGCCTATAAAGCCCAAATGATGTTCATATATATTTTCATGGATTGGGCTAGACTTGGACCTCAAAAAATTGTAACCCGATTTTCCCCCTGGCCTAAAAGGTCAGCACAGGGCCGGACCAGTCCAGCTCATTAGAGTCTTTGACAGCTGTAGTTATTACCTAACATATTCCCTAGAGTGTAGCCAATTTCTATTCATAATTCGAATTTTTTTTAAGTTTATAATATTGTCCCTGTACCAGGAAAGAATTTTATCACCTGGGCTGGTCCTCAACCTCATATGGTGATTACTGAACCTGAGTTAGCTAAAGAAATACTAAGCAATAAAGACGGCACCTTTCCGAAAATCAAAATTAATGGTCATGTAAAGAAGCTGCTAGGAGATGGGCTTGGTATTGCAGAAGGGCCTAAGTGGTTGAAATTACGAAAACTGGCCAACCATGCATTCTATGCAGAAAGCTTAAAGGTAACTACTTCTTTCACCATTCATATTCCAAAAAATTGTCCAAGTTTAGTCTAATTAAGAAAAAACTCTAATTATCTTTCAAAATTGCAATAACCTCCTTATAGTGCTACAATAACAAATATCCCTTTTTTGAGGTGCAATCACCGGCGGAGACAGGGTCTATATTGGGTCCTAGCCCTGTCTCCGCCCGACAAATGTTAAAAAATTAAAAAAAATAGTTATACCTTATATGATTTTTTTTTTTCGAGTTTTCCATCCGACTCACTCGATTTTCATGTCTTTGGCCTCGCCATTTGGTGCACTTTGTAAAAGAGGAACAAATGTCATGGTATTTGTAATTTCAATAGGTATTAATTTTTTTTTAATTAGACCTAAATCATGTGTAATTTTTGTAATTAGCCCTCTTGTTAATGAAGTAGATTCAAGCATATAAAGCATGCATGATAAGAAAAATTGACAGGATGTATGTTTTTTTTTCTCCAGGAGATGATTCCAGCTATGATTGCAAGTGTTGAAACAATGCTGGAAAACTGGAAACAGTATGAAGGAAAAGAAATAGAGGTGTCCAAAGAATTCATGATTTTGAGTTCAGAAGTGATTTCAAGAACAGCTTTTGGAAGCAGTTACTTGGAAGGGAAGAACATTTTTGAAATGCTCACAATGCTGGGAATACTTATATTCAAAAATGCCGACAAAATCCGACCTTTTGGAATCGAGTAATTTACTCCCTCATCACTTAAAGCAGAAATAATTAAAGTAATTACCCTGAGGTTTTTTTCTTAATTACAAAAAGACCCATTTGTTCTTCAAACTTACAAAATCCCCATATAGTATTATAAATACTCCCTTGAGGTTTGTATTTGCTTAACAAATGCCCTCCTGAGGGTGTCATTTGTAAAAAATAAGCAAATAGTAAGGGAGTAGCTATAATTTTGAATGATAACTAGGTGTTTTTGTAATTAGACTAAATCTCAAGGTTATTTTTTGTAATTATCCAACATAATCTTCTTGAACTCCAAGCATGTCAACTATAAATTTCATGTTAATAGTAGTGTTTGCAAATAAAATCAAAAGTTGAGTTATTTGGTGAAAAAATTGTAAAAGCACTTATTTATTTGTGAAAATCAAATCGAAAGCAGAATAAAAAATCTAAAGACGTCTCCCTACTTTTAGATTCTAATTAAAGGAAGCAAAATCATGCATAAGCAGAGAATCACTATTTGCGAACACTAAAAAATGATTTCAAAAGCACAGAATTACGTTTTTTCTAAGTGATTACTAACATTCCCAATGCTTCGCAGGAAAATTTGGAAGACGCGAGACGACATTGAATCGGACAAAATCGAGCAGTCACTGCGCGACTCTGTTCTGGCAATAGTGAGGAAAAGAGAAGAAAAGGTAATAACAGGACAAGCACACAACTTTGGGAGTGATTTCCTAGGATCACTGCTAAGAGTTCACCATGATGCTGACAAAAAAAACAGGATTTCAATAGACGATGTGATCGACGAATGCAAGGTATTCTTTCTTGCTGGACATGAAACAACTAGCAGCTTACTTTCCTGGACATTTCTCCTCTTAGCAATTCACACAGATTGGCAAGAAAAAGCAAGAAAAGAAGTGTTTGAATTGTTTGGCCAAGACAATCCAACAGCTGAAGGCCTTCCAAGATTGAAAATAGTAAGCAATTTTTACTACAAAAAGTACCACAGTTTTATATCAATTGCTCCTCAATCTCATTCTTCTTTAGGGAAAGTTTGCAAAAACTTAAAGAAAAAAGTAGTTGCAGATGGAAGCTAAAAATGGAATAAGATAAAAGTGAGTGAGTGGTAAATAAATTGTAAAACTGATTTATTTTTGTGTAAAAGCCAAACAGGAGCAGAATCAGAAATTTCACCTGTTTTTATGGATTGAGTTCTGCAACTATAAAGTGGTAGCAAAAAAAGTAAAAAATCACGTTTTGCAAAAAATCATGGTAACTATAGGGTGGTAACAAAACTTTCTGCAAAATGCACGATTTGTAAAATAGTGTTGTAACTATATGATAATTTCAATTTTGGTCCTAATTTCTTCATTGAAAACTAGGAGCACATGTGTCGTTTACGTGATTGAAATTTGGTGAAATTATGACTAATATTGAGATTTTCATACGGTTATAGAACTATTTTCCAAATCGAGCATTTTGTAGAACCAAAATCACAAATTTTCTATAGTTATTGGACCGTTTTGTAGAACGTGACTTTTACAAAATCTTTTTGCGATGGCCCCAAAGTTACAAGACCAATTTTGTAATTGTGTCTTTCATTAAATTATACATAATCAAAAGCAGGTTGACATTTGAAATCACTAAAAACTACATTTTGTTTTCCCAGCTAAAACAGAAAATTACTTTTTTTAAGTGTTTGCTTCCCTTAATCTTGTTTTCTTGTTATTAGGCAAGCATGATCATCAATGAGGCCTTAAGGCTCTACACCCCTGCAATAAGTCTTGTAAGAAGAGTAACCAAAAATGTCAAGCTGGGGAAATACGAATTTCCAGCTAACATGGAATTACATATTCCACCTTTAGCCCTCCATAGAAATCAAGATATATGGGGAAAAGATGCTCACCTTTTCAAACCGGAGCGATTTTCAGAAGGGGTAGCTATGGCAACGAAAAACAACCCGATGGCCTTTCTCCCGTTCGGTTCGACCAAGAACGTGTGTTGGATTGAACTTTGCGAACAATGAAGTGAAGATTGCAATGTCGATAATTTTACAGCGTTATAAGTTCACGTTATCGCCAAATTACGTTCACTCTCCTCTTTCTCTTATCACCGTTCGCCCACAAAATGGTGTGCAAATCATGCTCCAAACGTTGTAAGAGTTTTGAAACTATTATTTGGTATGAGTTTGGTATTGAGCTACAGGGGATCACAAAGGTGGGAATGTTCTTACAAGGTGATGAAGCTATTTCAAGACCACATGTGAGATATATATTCATATAAATAATTTGTACATGAAGTTCTTGGATGGATTGAATGTTTGGGTGCCTCCATGTATACACTCATCCACTTCATAAAATTTTATGAATTTTTAATACAGTTTTTCTTATTTTGAAATGGATAATGATATATTTAAATTTCACTGTCAAAGAATTGAACAAAACAACACCATTTCATGAAGTTGGAAATAATCATAATATTTTTGTGATCGATGTAGTATCATGGAACAAAATTCTTTAGTGCTTATTTATGAACTCTATGATAGTAATAGAGTTGGCCTGCAATGGATTGAGTTGGGTCGAGTTGAGCCCAATGGACCAAATCATAAAAACGGTCGCCATTTCTTGTGACCGCACCAATCAAACAACACTATTTATGTGTATTTTTGGTCGGGCCCATTGTGCTAGTTGGCTTGGGGCCATTTGGATTGGGCCAAAGTAGGTCCGGTCCTTTTTTTCCCCCTGAAAATGAAGTCCGACTCAGCCTTATATGTGAGTTGGCGGTGATCAGGCCAATTTTGTTAGCTCTAGATAATGGCTTATATAGAACAATGAGTTACTCAAGTTCTCCATGATGACAATAACAATAACAATGTATAGTTAGTAACACGGAGAAAAAGAAGTTAAATTAGATAATAGCATCTTAATATAGTCAATCATTTACAAAGATATATTATACCCATTACAACGAAAGTCATATCGATTTGAAATGAAATGTATAGAGTTATCATCATCATGTTATAATATATGTTCTACATTTTAATTGAATCGTAGATATGCAACTAATTGCTGCTAGTATGTGTCCAATTCACATTTGAAGGGTTGAATAAGAATACTCAATCATCAATCAACAATGAGAAAGAAATTAAATAGCAAAAATGTATATATATTGCACAAAAACAAGTCAATGCTTTAAAATTAAACCATCAAATTAATATACATCAATGGGACTTGGCCATTTTTTCCTGTTGGATAACCGGAGAATCAAGCATGGAAGGCAAAACAAGAGGAGAAAGAAGAGGTATTGGATCTTTACTCGAAAAAGCTGAAGCTGATGATGACTCTTTATTTAATTTTATTGCACTTCTGCATTCATCTGAAGTGGCTGATTTTAGCTGCAAATGGCGCGGGGCACGTCTTTGCAATCGGCTCAAAGGCGGCCTACGATGATTGACGACACTTTCATCTCTGGGAGCTAATGTTTGGAATCCAGGAAACTCACTGTCGAAGCTCTCCATTGCATTTGATATATAGTGTTTGTTTGGATAAACAGAGATTTTCTTCAACTTTTATTATATACAAGTACTAATTAAACTTGTGTTTGTATGGGTGGTTTTTGCTATGGCAAGCATCTGTGGGTTTCTATTTGTATCCTATATTGATGAATTTGATGGGAACATGGTCCAGTCTGTATATGGCCCTAGTAGAAGCATGGCCATTGGCAATTAACAAGTAGTATAAAATTTTGCACTTCCATTTTCAAAATTATTATTATTGGCACTAACTTTGATAATCTTGCACTGTTTTTAGGGAGTGTTTGTAAACACTTAAAAAAAAAAACACCTAGTTTTTAGTGTTTTCAAATTCCAATTTTTGGTTTTGTGTAATTTAATCATAATCTAAAAGAAGTAGAAGTGGTGCTTTAGATTTTTAATTCTGCTTGTGACTTACACACAAATAAAGCTCTCTTACAAATTACAATTTATTTACCAAATACTCCAAAAACTTATTCAATCTTTAATTTCTATTTGCATTTTTGATTCTCAACTATTTTTCATTTATACTACAACAAATCACTTCTTTTAAAAGGATAAGTTTAGCAAACACTCGTTAAGACCAACAAGTATTGAATATATGCAACCAACGGCTTAGCCCAGTTGACCACCACAAGAGATTGTGGGGTGGAGGTTAGGGGTTCAAATCTCTGCTCCATCAAATTGTTCTGTGGGGCATATGCGAGCTGGTAAGATTTGATGAAAATTTATACTGAATAGCATCCGTGTGGGTCGATTGGGGAGAGGTCATTATTATTAGATTGGGGGACCAAATATAATTGCTCTCTTTATCTTGGAGGATCTGGTTGTACGTCAGCAGACCCCATCAGAATATTGGCTAGTGCGTGCATATCCCGCGGTTTACCTTTACGACAGCAATGAAGGGACGGAGTTATTGTCCTCATGCGTATGCCTCGAACCTGAGTTTTAAAAAAAAGTAACGAATATATATGCATAATCGGAGAAACTATAAAAGGGATACTTACACAAGAACCAATGGATATAAATATTTGTGACTTTACACAATTCTTTTCACCAATAATGTATATATTTTCACTTGATCTGCCACTCATGTGCATTGCTGCAAAACAGGATTGATGTAATATTTTATATTTCCTTCATGTGAGCAGGGAATCACTGAATCTTGAATAAATTAATGAGCAATAAAGATTACAATGACAGATTTCCCAAAGCTAGCACATGACAATGCTTTTACTATGAATTTCTATGCCTCCCCAACAGCTTTTTAAAAGGAAATAAGCACCTTAACCAGTAAGCATCAAATTTCAGAAACAAAAAGTATTATGATCATGGCTGTGTATGTCACAGTTAAAAATATAGTCCACCTTCGATTGATTATTTAGTCACTATCCTCATGATGCTGCAATAATTATGATTTATTTCAGTCGTTGCGTCACATTTAACTCAAGTTATTGACCTTTGACTGGTCCATGAAAGCTATACAGGTCCTCCTTTTTCTTCCTCATATTTCGGGATATTTTTAATTTTAAGAAATTTATTAGAACTCACATCAATATATATGAAGTTTTTCATTTTTAAATTTTCATTTTTAAGAAATTTCCATTGAATTTTCATAAAATCCCATTCCCAAAATATTAGATTCCTCCAGAGTTCTTTTGGCCATTTATCATTAGTCAACCTTATTTGCAGGTCGGACTGGACACGAATCTCATGAAGCAATCGCCCAAGTGCGAGCCAATAAAAATAAATTATAACTCTCTAGGCCAATGAAACCCATTATTGAATATTTATTATTTGTCTAATGTTATTGTATTATGGTCGATAAAAATATGTAAATATTAAATCTTGAGGGCACTATTTGTAAAACTCGCCTCAAGTCTCAAAATCTCAAATCCGGCACTACTTGTTTGTCACTTTTCATCTTTTTTAAATCCAATTTCTTGTATGGTATAAAAATATTTAGTCAAATGGTTCAATTTTCTTGACATCTTTCTTAGAGGTATATTATTCTCTTGATGAAGCATATTATATCCACATATAATAAAAGGAAAAAAAGTGTAAATAACCGCATCTTTTCCTTTAATTTTCTGTGTATAGTCCACAGCAACACTAGGAGTCTAGGACAATGCCAAAACTATTGTTTTAATTTTTCAATAAACTTCAAATGTTTATCCATTTAGATACATTTCTGAGGTGGCATAATAGATACAGATCAACCAGCCACGTGTCAACACCCCATATCACCATCTTGGCCACCAACCAATCATGATAAAGTATCAATAATACAAGATGCTGACTAGAATTATATTGGTCTGTGTAAAAAGGGGCCCATTGGGCTTCCAAAAGAAGTCCCTTTTAAGCCAAGCAAGTCTTCTTTCCACATCCTTCCTTTGCTTTTTTCACATTTGAGTTTTTTAATTAGGGAATACTGTGTAGTATCTCTTTCAACAGTTTTTGGTCAGAACAAAAAAGAAATTGCAATGACACTACTTTCCAATTTGGCTAAGTCCCCTTTTTGTACAAAAGATTTGGATGATTTCCATTGCATTGAAGGAAAATAGACGGCTTTTTATACAAAGGACTAAAGTGTGAAAATGAAAAGAAAGTGTGACTTGTCATCAATATTGAATTTTGGGTCATTATAAGATCCAGTCAGTAATATGTTTGGTCACTGATTTTTTGGGAAGTATATATTTGGGAAGAAAAAGATTTGATGTGATGTGTTTGCAAAATATGTGGAATAGAAAATTATGTTGAAAAAACTAATATGTTTTTGGTTTTTGTAGTAGAAATTTGACAAAGATTATATGTTGAGATTTAAGGTTTTGCAGTTTAGGGGTCAAGAGACAATATATGGTATGAATAAAACTTTGTCCAGACAGTTAGGGCTTGTATGGTGGTGTTTTCATTGAATTTTTTTTATTTTCACTAATTCCATTGAGTTTTTTGGATTGTACTGATTTTTGTGTGAAAATTGAGAAGACGGTTGAAATTCAAATATTGAGAATATCTATAGATTTGATAATGAGATGATATTTGGTAAAATATTTTTAACAATATTTTTGCATCATTTATTTTCTAAAATATATATTTTCACATATATATATATATATTGTGTTGTAATAATTATCTTTTAGAATAGGTTTGAAAATTGTGTGTGATTTGTCTTGGATGAGTTGGACTATCAAGAATCCACCTTCCGTTCCTACGTCGCACCTGCAAAGCCAAGGCCGGATGGTTTTCCGACGTTAGCATTCTGGTGCCAAAATCAGAACAAGAATATTGGATGGATATGTGTATATTAGATTCTAGATAGATGAAATAAAGAAAGTGAACACCCTTTTTATACATCTTTATTGCCCTTTATCTTTAGCCACGGCCTACGATGCGTGTCATCCTCCTGGTTGGTTCCAGATTGTCACTTATCACTACCCATCATAGTTGTTTTTGTGCAGTGCGCTCCGCTCATCACGAAGTTACTTCTTGGCAGGTCGGCCCTGCAAATGCCTACTTCTTGGCAGGTCCACCTATTCTGACTCGCCTCCCTATAACCCTCAAATCAAGCTTCTTTAATGATCACGTCAGAGATTGTCTACATTCCTTCCTTGATAGACCTGATATTCACCTTTATGTCTTATCATCTGTTATTCTTCACATAAAATGCGTGTCAGGCCTTCCCACATTTATACTTTATGTCATTCTTAGGTGTCACTCGCATTAAATGCGTGTCAGGTCTTACCCGTTGGACAGGTTTGTTGCTTGAGCCGAATAGTTCACTCTAGGTCACCCACATCCAGCGACCTACTACTTTCAGCTCTACTAAGACTAAGACGGCACCATTCCCTCCGAGCTAACCCCATCTATTATATCATCCTCCCAATATAGATCTACATAAGCAATCGTAAGAGTAGACTTGAATTGCCAAATGATTTTTTTAGAGAGAATATAGATTTAGAAATTTTCAATGGAAATGCATAAGTAAATATATCGAGTAAACATATTATTACTTATATAAATAATATAAAATTGAAAATAGGGGTTTGGAAATAAGAACATAGGAACCCACCTTTGTTTCTTAATTCTTTTTCAATCATTTTCAGAAGCCTTTACCCTTTATAGTTATGGAAGAATGAATGCATTAAAGAATTCCAAGAAATAGAAAACTCGTGAAGCATATCATGAAACCACGAAACTTCAAAGCAATTTCCCATCAATCAAGTCTGCTTAGGCAATTCAATCCACGCACGAAACCACTAAGGATTCAAAAGATATTCAAATATTAAAAGATTCACCGCCCAAATAAATCTAATCACTTGTCATTTTCTAAAAATTGAAATATGCTCCCTTAAGTCTTGGTAAATCTTCATAATATTAAGGTTGTTGTTAGTTGTGATCAAAGATTTGCCAGCCGCCGGCCCCACAATTAGGGACAACTAATTGAGCTTTTAAGAATGATCAAAGCTAGGATCAACATTGAGCTCCAGTCAGTGGCGGATGCAGGATTCCAATTTTGGGGAGCGAAAAACAGACCATGTTTATAAATTTAAACTATGCGAGTTTTTATCATATACTAATCATAATTAATGATCTTTTATATTGTAAAAAACAACTATTTGAAGTTTTTATCAAATTTTGGGGGGGAAATTGTAAATTAATTTATTTATTTTACCTTTTAAAAAATAATTTGGAAATTTGGTGGGGGGGCAATTGTAAATTAATTCATTTATTTTACCTTTTAAAAAATAATTTGGAAAACTTTTAGGAGGGGTGGCGGAATTTGGAAAATTTTGGGGGCGTGTTTTGTCGGGTCAGCCGTTGGCTCCAGTGGTTGAGATGTGTGGGGTAAGGGCAAATGACTCAAATTCATCTCATAAGAGAGCGTGTGTCCCTTTCCCAAATTTCCCCCATTGTACTCAAAAAACAATGATCAAAGCCAAATAAAGTTGTTAAACTAAAGGGAAAAAAATGCGTTTTCTTTTTTTTCCCAAACAGTTTATAAATTCCTAACATCTTATTTTGTGAAGTTATAAGACCTTGATTTACCAAATACTTTTAGAGCAAGTCTCTTGTGAGACGGTCTCACGGATCTAAATCCGTGAGACGAACCTCCTAAGGGCTCCGTCTTGAGAACATGAACCGTGAAAATAAATTTAAAAATAATAATAAACCATGAAGAAACAAAAATAAACCCTAAAAACATTAACCATGAAGAATAAACCCGAAAAACAAAAATAAACCCTAAAAAAACTAAAAATCCTAAAAACCCAAATCAATTAAAAATAAACCCAAGAAATAAAATAAACCCTAAAAAAACAAATATAAACCCTAAGAAAAATAAAATCTGAAAAAAAAACCTTTAAAACTTTGTATAAGGGTTCCGTCTCACGGATCTAAATCCGTGAGACCGTCTCACGGATCTAAATCCGTGAGATCTAAATCCGTGAGACCGTCTCACGCAAGTTTTTGCCGTACTTTTAAAGAGCTTGTAAGCAAAGAACTTATAATACGTGATTCCATTATAAAGATCAGAAGAAAACAGAATTTGTTCTGTACAAAATGATTTAAGCTTAAAAAACAGAGTTCAATGTCACCTAAATCATTCAGAAACTATCTTAAACTTTTACAGATCCAACCTATGTTGAATCCTATGATTTCAATTCTAAGACTCAAAGACACAGCTACCCTTTGGCACTAACTTGAGGGGATTTCAGAATGTACAAGGAAAACGATGGATATAATCTCCGATTTCAAGAATAAGACCTAACCAAGCCAAAATTACAAAACGACCTCGACTTAAAAAGGCCACCGAAGAGGAACCTGGTCGGAGATTCTTGAGTAACTTGTGACTCTTGAGGGGAGCCTTTTACTCGTAGTATAGTTTGCCCTATCGTCTGCCGAATGGAGTCGATAATCTTTGGATCGACCGGGTATCCCAATGCATCACGGATGTAGAACGTATTAACGGCTTTGCCTGCTCTTGTAGAAACTTCTGCTCGGGTTACGGTTAAGCTGTTTTCGCGGAAAATTCTAGTTACGTCCGATAGTAGCCCGACTCGGTCGGTCGTGCACAGTTCTAGCTTCAAGCCCTAATTACAGGAAGATTGAATAGTCAAAAATCATGCAAGAAACCACCCTTATCACAGGTTGACAAATTAATCAATATCATTATTAAAAACAAAAAACAAAAAACAGATTAGCATTGGCTGAAGTATGAACTGCAAACAAGAGTTTATTATTAGATATATACAGTTGGTCAGCATCAAGAGGATATATGCATCACTAATATTTATGAGGATCTTACAAGACAGATTGAGACACATGAACAAGAAGTTTCCAACATATAATTTTTAATGATTTTGTGACTAATTCACATTTTACTTTTCTAACTGGATCATTGACCTATATAAAGCACACAGATATATTTTCCAATGAGATATAGGTTCATTATGTCTTTACGTCTTAACCGAATATCAAGAGTATCAGCAAATGCAAACAAGCCATATTAGTGAACTACTTATCGTAAGAGACGTTAGTGTAGTAAATAAGACGATGACATAATTACACATGACGAAATTAGAAGCACTAGACAATATTATGGGAGTGTTCCCAAACTTTAAAAAAAAGTGATTCTCTGCTTCTAGGTGAAAATGTCAGTTATTTTTTCCACCTAAAAGCATAGAATCACTTTTTTTAGAGTTGGCAAACACTCCCTAAGATTGATTTTTTTCCTTACTTCAGATACTCTTCTTTGTATTGCTGCTTCAAGACATTGAATCACCCTTTGTCTCTCCGCATCAGATTTCACCGGCGATCCATCAATATGCCTTATACAATACTCCTTCAAACACAAACACAAAACAATAGTCAGACCACATCGTACAACTGTAATCTTTGTTTTATTTTAATTTTTTTCTTGTGCATTTTGTTCTTTATGGCCTAAAAGATAGGACGAAAATACAAAATTAACAAAGAAAAACAAAAAGAAAAACGGGATAGAACTCTTGCAGCAAGACTTATGTTATTTTAGACTCTAAATAAGGATAGCAATATGACTTTTAAAAAATAATATTTTATCTTACATCACAAACTTTAGTTTCGAAATTGTTGTTTTTTATTGAAATATATTTATGATTTCAATCTATATTGTGAATAGAATGTGTATGATTTAACACAAAAAATAATATAAATCAACAACTAAAAAGAAAAATTAAGTGTGATAGAGTTAAAATTGGCGTATATGTCCTCAAGAAAAAAATTAATTAGAAGTCATTTAATATAATACGAATTTGAGTTTCTCGCTAACACTTGATTGTCAGCTAAAAAGTTACACCTCTAAAAACTTATAAAAATTAAAACTCAATATAATACTCATGTTTAAATTCATGAACCAAACAAATATATCTAAATAACTGTTTTTTCATTTATATTTATATCAATATCTAAATATGTATACTATACTTATACTTTTTTTTATAATTATCTATATATACTTATATTAAGAGTGTGCATAGGTCGGATGATTGTTTGGAAACTTTTGATTCGACAAAAGTATTCTTTTGGCATATAATTTTAGAATTAATTTTATTGATAGTTGTTAAAGAAATAATACAGAAAACAAGAGAGTTTTTTTTATCTTATTTTATTGCAAATTCATGCATATGTTGTTTTAATTAACCATATCAATACAGGAAAAATATAAAATGAAAGGAATATGATAAACAAGGGAATGAAAAGGAGAGAATAAGAACCAAATCAAGTTTGTTGTAGCAACAAAAAGGATTACCTTTTAACTTATAATTATATGTGTTAATATATGACTTTGCTTAATTTTTGGTATCTTTCATTATAAGTTTAAGTTCCTATATTTTTTTTTTTTGAATATATTATGTTTTCAATCTTTCAGTTATTTTGTTTCATATATATTGTGAGTTACTAGGGATGGCAGTGGGGCGGGGAATCCCCGTTCCTCGGGATCCGCCCGAACGGGGCGGATTCCCGAATTCCCCGTGGGGACGGGGATGGGGAAATTTTTTTCCCCGTTGGCGGACAGGGGCGGGACGGGATCATACTCCCCGCCCGCTGGGATCTCGCCCCGTTTCATGGGAACCGAAATTAATATATAATATAATATTTTAAATATATATAATATATTATAAATATATCCACATTAAATATAATAAAATGACAAAAATTTTAATTTATTTTATTAATTAGTGTTTTATTAATTATTTTATATAATTTATATATTTTAAATATTTAAAAATAGTAATTTTTTTAAAAAAATAATTTTTCGCAAAAAAAAAAATTGAAACGGGCGGGAATCCCCGCGAGGCGGGAATCCCCGGGGGGATCCCGCGGGCGGGATGGGGGCATTTTTTCCCGTTTGTCTCACGGGGACGGGACGGGGATTCCCGCGGTCGCGGGACGAGGATGGGGATGGCTCCCCGCCCGCCCCGCCTGACATCCCTATGAGTTACCTTAAATCTACGTAACTGATAAATAGAATTTTATTTAACAAAAAACACACACACACACACACACACACACACATATATATATATATATATAATCCATATGTATAATTTTAATATTTTGAATGTTGTTTGAAAATTACACCCTTAAAAATTATAAAATTAAAATATCAATATGATATTTATAAAAAAAGCCAAAAAAATAATGCTAAAAATAATGAATTAAAATTGGATTATGCTAAAAATCATATATGCTACATAAGGGAAAAAAATAACCTCACTTAATATGTAACAATTTGACATTTGCAATGAAATTTTATCTAGAGAGAAGTGACCATATTAAGTGTCCAAACAAGAATTCATTGGGCAACTTGAAATATAAATTTTGGGCAAGTACAATTTCTTATTTGATCAAAAGTTCAATAAAAAATTTAAATAAATATTAAAGTACTATATATCATTTTTTCTTTTTCAATTGAGGCATTAAATAATGAAAATGAATCGGTAATTATATTTTACAATAAATAGTGTTATTTAGAAAATAAATGATTCAAATTAATTTTATAGTTAACATATAGATTAACTTTAGTATATTAAGAGTAATTTTAATTTGTATAACTATATGCTTTAGAACATTTACAAATATAATAATTTTAAAACAAACATAAAGAGTCAAACCCAAATGCAAGTATTATCTCTAATACCATATATATTTCTAAAACTAATTGAGTTATTGTTTCTTTTAAATAATATAAATATTTGCAAAGTAATTTTCAAGTATAAAAGTTTATTAGTATTATATTTAACTATTGAAGTTTGACTCAATATGAAATTTGATAACTGAAAATTTTTAAAACTATCTTTGGTTTTATTATTTATTTAATGGATATACTTTATATGTAATTGGATAGAGTTTCAAAAGCCAGATTTTAAGTTATCATGTTTTTATAGTTTTATTTAAAACATGACTCTAGATGACAATAATGTATTTTTTTTTAATGAAAAACGACAATAATGTATTAGCTTTTATATGTATTGGGTTAATGTGTATTATTTTAAATACGACACTCAAAATAGATAGATTGCAATAACTTAAAGTTTAAGTGTTATGATAAAAATATTCACTTTGGAAGTAGAATTAAGATTCTATATAAAAAGAGTTTTTTTTTTGGCCATGTATTTTATTTTTAATATTTGTTTTGAGTTAAGCAAAGAAATTAGAGAAAATAAAAAAAGCACGCGATTGTACCAACTGATATTAATCTTTAATTTATATGTATTTTGATAAATCATAATTATAACTAAAATTGTGAAGTTATGCATGATTTTGGTAAGGAAGTAATTTAATAAAATTTAATTTTTTGATTGATGCAATAAAGATATACCAATATTTATCTCATGAATTACCGAATAATCATGAATAATGGATCTAATGTTAAAAGACTTTTGAAATTAATTAATAAAAAAACGTTCATAGCCATTATAATATAACAAAAATTGATTAATATGATTGTAAATTAATATACGAACTTATTTTGTTGTTATATTATTTTAATTTTTATTGGATTGAGTTCTTTAGAAAATTTACTTAATCATTCATATAGATTTATATTTATGAAAATAAAATATATATTAAAATACTTTGAAAATATTCTTTTAATAGATTATTTATTTAGTTAATATATATTTTCTGGTAAAGTGCTTTAAGCTATTTTAATATTCATCAATAAAAATATTTAATAATATAATTATTTTAATAAAGTCATATGGGTCACGTGCAACGCACGTGTTTCTTACTAGTTTAATATAAGTAGCCAATTAGGAATATACTTGAGAATGCTTGTGATGGCAAAGTGAAACAATATATGAGATATTTCCAATGAAGTTTGGTAAAGGGGGAAACTATTTTTTTAGTCCAGTAAATTGGCCAATTAACTATAGAATTAATCCTTTTCTGAAATTCAATTTTGAATTATGCCAAATTAAGTTGGAATTTTTTTAGAGATTTGGTCATATGAGTTACTATAGCAATGTGGATTTATTTGAATGAACAATAAAAGCACATCTTGGTATTTTGGTGAAATAAATTAATTTTTCTTTCATACATAAATTTTGGGAAAATTACAAAAAATACCCACTTTTTTTTAAAAATGACATTTTTACGTTCATTCGACTTTTGTACACTATGTTTGATTTCTGTACGCTCCGAGTGACTTTTTTTGAAAAAAATTATGCTTTTGTCATTTTGTGTTTTTCGAACAATAGTGATGAAATATGTAAAAAAAACAATTATGAAATAGGGGCGGAGATGTGACTGGGATATAAATACCATTCTCGGGTTTAAAGAAATGGAAAATCTCCATCTCGTCCTCAAATTAACCAAGAATTTCCCGTTCCATTTTATTAATGTACCAACGGGATGGTTTCCCACGAGAATTTAGTCATCCCTAGTCTCAATATATTATATTATATAAGGTCGATTAAAATACAAGAATATATAGTTGAAAAATATTTAACGTGATAAAATAAAAAAACAAAATAAGATATTCCCTATAAAAATAAGTAACAAACATAATTTTATTGCTTGAAATGGTAAAAAAATAAAAAAGTTGAAAAGATATATACAAATGAATGAAAACAAATCAAAAATAGGTTTTTTAATATGGTAGCAATGCAATATAGTAAAAATCAGATCTAAGTTAATAATTTCAGATCAAGATAATAATATACCAAATTAGAAACAGATTTTTCCCAAAACAAAACAAAAAAAAAAATCAATTGGACGTATTTTCTCGAATTTTTCTTTTATCTCTTCTTTTGTTTCCAGTTAAACTATTAGAAACATTCATCAGCAATCTAACAAAATACGAAAAAAACAAAAAGATTCTTCATCATCAAAATATAATATCAGATAAACAAGATCACCCAAAAGTTTATCTGCTCCATTTCAACCCTCTATATCTTTTTATCTACTTAACAATTTCACAATCTCACATCACTCATAGTATATAACACAATTAACACCAAAACTGAAAAACACAATTAACACCAAATGTCACGCCCCAAACGCGACGCGACGACGATCAATCACTTAAACAGAAATAAACCAATAGTCTAAACCCATGATACGAAACTTCAAGTGAAAAGAGTCCAATGCAAATGGAATTAAAATAAACCCAAGTACAAATTACATCTTAAGATCCGCGGAATCCGAATACAACCCAATAGATTATCCGAATTTAACTTACGGTCAAATAGAAACAAAATGAAGAAATCCAACAACAATAAAAGTAAAAGGAGTGTCACTCCACATCAACGGAAGGAATTCAACGTGGTAGGTTTGACGTCTTCAACGTATTCTTCATCTAAAGGTTAGAAAACGAGGAGGGAGTGAGACAAAAATCTCAATGGATGGGGTGATCGTGTGCAAGTGTGGCGATATATATAGTTAACGCGAAAAAAAGTTGTATGAAAACGCGTGAGGTATGATGCATGATTTCACACATAGCCCACAAGCATCGTGATAAATATATATTAAGTAATATATTTTTTACGTTTAAGAAATAGTTCGTGGTCACACAAGCACTATGATTCAAGCGGACATGGGAGGATTGCGGCATCGATGTGTAGCGCCAATCCCATGCAAGACAATTAGTGTTTGCGCATTGAAGTGTAGCGCCAACCCATGCATTACAAGTAGCGGTTGCGTCATCAAGTGTAGCGCCAACCAAACGCCGTTCAACTCTTAATCGTGTGGATCGGGCGGCCCGATTCCTTTGTTCTTCATTGTAACTCCCCGTTCATGATGGTCCAAGACACTGTCACCTTATCGCTCCGTTCCTTGATCGCCTTGACCTTCTCCATGGCCTCGAACTAAGTACTTTGGAATCGAGGCGACTTTCGTTTCTCTTTTGGAGTCCATTGGTCATCAATCTCCTAGTGTAGTGGAGATCTACACTTTCGCCCGCATACAAGGCTTCGTAGGTGCCATCCCATTGTGGCACGATAGTTGTTATTATAGCGAACTCGGCCAATGGTAAGTACGAATCCCAACTTCCTTGGAAGTCCAACGTGCATGCTCGCAAAGATGTCTTCCACGGTTTGAATTGTTCGCTCGATCGCCATCGGTTTGTGGATGTCTTCTTTGTCTTGAAACTTAGCGAGGTACCCATTCCTCATGTAAGCATTTAACTGAGACAAATCTCGGTCTCTGCCTCGACACTATGTCGACCGGCACTCCATGCAGTCAAATGATCTCTCAGATATAAATTTGCACAAGTTTCTGCAAGCTGTCGGTTTTCTTCATGGGTAGGAAGTGTGCAGATTTCGTGAGTCGGTCTACGACTACCCATATAACATCATGGCCTCTTTTGGTCCTTGGTATATCCATCACAAAGTCCATCATTATGTGTTCATATTTCCACTCGGGAATTCTCAATGGTTGTAATAAACCAGATGGTCGTTGGTATTCTGCTTTTACTCGTTGACAAGTCAAACATCTCGCAACGAACTCTGCTACTTGGTTCTCCATATTCACCCACCAGAAATGTCGTTTCAAGTCCTTATACATCTTGTTTCCTCCAGGGTGTATAGTGTATTTCGAACGGTGTGCTTCTGCTAGAATTCTGCTCCTAAACTGCTCGTCACTTGGTACACAGACTTGATTTTGGAATCTAATGATTCCATCTTTATGTATCGAGAATTTTGATCTCTCTCCTTTAAGTATCTTCTCTTTTAATTTTTGAAGTTATACATTTGTCCCCTGTGCTGCTTTGATCTCGTTCAGTAGATTGGTTTAACCAATATGTTAGCACATGAAATTTGAGTATTGGTTCTTGTTGGTTTCCAAGCACTCAACTCTTCTAATGATTTTCACTCTCGAATCATTAGTCTGGCTAAACTCGCCTTTCTGCTCAAGGCGTCAGCTACTACGTTAGCTTTTCTCGGGATGGTATTGAATATCAAAGTGATAGTCTTCTATTAACTCCATCCAGCTCCATTGCCTCAAAATTGAGATTCTTCTGAGAGAATAGATACTTTAGACTCTTATGATCTGTGTAAACCGTGAATGTTGCTCCGTAGAGATAGTGCCTCCATTTCTTTAACGCGAACACTATTGCTGCCAATTCCAAGTCATGCGTTAGGTAATTGACTTCATACGGCTTGAGTTTTCGTGATGCATAAGCAATGACCTTTCCTTCCTGCATGAGCACTGCTCCTAGTCCTTCCTTTGATGCATCACTGTAGACGACAAAGTTTTATGTTCCCTTTGGAAGGGCTAAGACTGGAGCTGTAGTAAGTCGTTTCTTCAGTTCTTGGAAACTAGTCTCACACTTGTCATTCCACTCAAACTTGACTTGTTTCTGGGTTAGTCGAGTGAGTGGTCCGGCTATCTTGGAGAAATTCTGGATAAATCTTCGATAATATCCAGCCAAGTCCTAAAAAACTCGATCTCGTTCTGAGACTCTGGTTGTTTCCATTCAACCACCGCAACAGCACCTTCAAGGATCTACGGCGATCCCAAAGGTGATCGGATACTATGTGTCCCAAGAATGCGACTCCACTAAGCCAAAATTCGCACTTGCACTTGAATTTGGCATACACTTGTGCTCGTAGTGTCTCCAAAACAATTTTCGATGACGTTCATGCTCTTCTCTAGACTTAGAGTATACGAGTATGTCATCAATGAATATCACTACGAATTGATCCAAATAAGGTTGAAAAACTCGATGCCTAATATCCATAAACGCTTTTTGGTGCGTTTGTCGACCGAAAGGCATCACTACAAACTCGTAGTGTCCATATCCGTCCGAAAGGCCGTTTTGGAAATGTCTTCTTCGCGGATCTTTAGCGATAATATCCTTGTTGTAAATCAAACTTCGAGTACACAATCACTCCTTGAAGTTGATCAAATAGTTCGTCTATCCCTCGGGAGAGGATATTTAGTTGTAACATCTAGTCGAGATCGTATAATAGTCACATCCTTAATGTATCTTATCCGTGATACCTAAACCATAAGTCAAATTCCTTACTTAAGCTTGTGCAAGATTACTTGAGAATGAATAACACAAGGGTATTATCATTGATCAACATACTTAGTTATTCCCCTACTATCATTTTCCCAAAGTAATATCATTAGGTGTCTAGATCCCATAATATATCATATCCAAATCATATACTTATCAAGAGATATCCTCATATTCTTCGAGTCTCACCATATCAGGCATTATAATCCCTAAATCACCTAACGTCCAAATAGAGGAATATCGGATATCTTAACACTATAAAGAGCCCAAAAGAGTTCAAATATTCATCCAAGATTCAACTTAGGTCATCTAGTAGTGGTACCTAATCCAAGGTCGAGGAACCTATCCCGGGTCAGCTCGGTGTAAGTTTCCATCTTACTAGCCGAGCTCTGATACCATATCTGTCACGCCCCAAACACGACGCGACGACGATCAATCACTTAAACAGAAATAAACCAATAGTCTAAACCCATGATACGAAACTTCAAGTGAAAAGAGTCCAATGCAGCGGAATTAAAATAAACCCAAGTACAAATTACATCTTAAGATCTCGCGGAATCCGAATACAACCCAATAGATTATCCGAATTTAACTTACGGTCAAATAGAAACAAAATGAAGAAATCCAACAACAATAAAAGTAAAAGGAGTGTCACTCCACATCAACGGAAGGAATTCAATCTGTGGTAGGTTTGACGTCTTCAACGTATTCTTCATCTAAAGGTTAGAAAACAGGAGGGAGTGAGACAAAAATCTCAATGGATGGGGTGATCGTGTGCAAGTGTGGCGATATATATAGTTAACGCGAGAAAACAGCTTGATTGTATGAAAACGCGTGAGGTATGATGCATGATTTCACACATAGCCCACAAGCATCGTGATAAATATATATTAAGTAATATATTTTTACGAGTTTAAGAAATAGTTCGTGGTCACACAAGCACTATGATTCAAGCGGCGGGGAGGATTGCGTGATCGATGTGTAGCGCCAATCCCATGCAAGACAATTAGTGGTTGCGTGATGAAGTGTAGCGCCAACCCATGCATTACAAGTAGTGGTTGCGTCGCATCAAGTGTAGAGCCAACCAAACGTTCCGTTCAACCGTAATCGTGTGGATCGACAAACGATTCCTTTGTTCTTCCTTGTAACTCCCCGTTCATGATGGTCCAAGACTGTCACCTTATCGCTCCATAGGCAAAGACAAAATCCACGTTGGAGCTAGCAAGGCTCGGATTCGTCATAATCATGATTATACCTCGAAATACTACGACCGCTTTCCTTGGACAAACTCCGTCCCTCGGTTGCGGGATTAGGACGATGGGACCAGGAAGAGTGGAATAGCGGCCGAGCTGCCAGGTTCCATCCCCCGACGTATCCATTCCGATTGTGAGCTCGACACACCAAGTTGACTCATGCAGTAAATTAAGTACACGTTCAGGTAGTCAACTAGGCAGTCGAGTATATTGATTCGGGAAGCAGTTCATAAAAAGTTTTCGAAAATTTGCTTAAAGTAATTATGGCGTTGGTGGAATTATTTGGATGAAGATGATTATTGGGAGGATAAGCAATCTTCGATATCTTGAAAGATTAGGTGGAACATAAGTCCGTTATAGATTCGAAATCGCAACACGATGAAGTCGCCCCGCGATTGGGTTTTAATCGGTCAAGACGATCCGATAAGTCAAGTAGTTTTTGAGAAAATAAAATATTTTAATTAATAATTAAAGTCAGAGGGTCCAGGGCTGTTTTAGTAAATGAAAAATAATTTAAGTTAGGTCCTTGATAAAAAGAAAAATTTACAATTAGCCCCGTTTTGTAAAAACCAATACTTTTGGGGTTAAAAAATTGAATAAATAAATATCCCGACCTTGAAAAATTATGAGGTCAGTTCCTAAAATCTCTAAATTGTTCAGAGATTCAGGTTTTTAAAGTTTTGAGGTCGAGTTTTTATAAAATTCTCACATTGGCCCCAAATTTGTTAAAATTGTCATTTCGGGCCTTAAGTTTAAAATAATCGGAACTCACAAACCGGAAGGGCTTTTAATGTGATTCCAGTTGGAAAATGTCACTAAGGTTAGTGGAATATTGGAACAAAAACAGTTTTAAAACGCCATAAGTATAGGTCCCTTAACTTTTGAAAATTTCATTTTTGTCCCATTTTGAAATAATTGCCTTTAAGGCTTTTAGGGGTCCAATTGTTATGAAATTTGAACCTTGGGTCCAAAATATAATTATGTTATAGTTAAATTAGTATTTCCAGGTGCATGGGCTGCATAAGTCCTGGAAATTTCATTTGGGTCCTCAAGTTTAATCTTTTACACTTTAGTCCTTCAACTTTTATAAAATTACTTTCCAAACTCTAAACACTTGGATTTTTGGAATACACTTAAAATATGTTATTTCCAGTCCCTTAAGAGTTAAAATTTCAAATTTCAAAATTAGGGTCTGGTACAGTTTCGAAATTTGCAAAATAGCCCTTAAACTTCTCAAATTTTACAATCTAGTCCTTGGGCTTTCAAGGGTTGATTTTATTTATCTAAAAACTCTTAAAACTTTATTAAAATATCAAAACATAATTTTTGAACCTGAGTTCAGTCCCAAAAATCGAAAATTACAGAGGGGTCCCTTAAATTTTATTTTTCTTGCAATTAAGTCCACCAACTTTCCATTTTTGCATTTTAAGTCCAAAAGTTGAAATTTAATCAATTATGCTCGACTTGTCCAGGTTATAAATCATTCGAAACATAGATTTCAAGAGTCATACACATACATATCCTTCTCATACAAAATTTCATCAAGTATAACAATAAAATGTGCATGTATGCCCTATTTTTCGATAAATCACATTTTTGAGCAACACTTGAGAATTTTTCCAACTTGATACAAGAAAATAGCATGCAATACATAATATATATCTCAAGTGCTCAATAACAAAATACTACATGCATATTTTCAATTTAAAACACCTAGAAGTTGAAAGAATTTTTCCACCCACCTCGTAGTAGTTTCTCGGGTTGATCTAAAATGTGGTCTTCTTCCTTGAATCAACTTCTTGACTAAAACTCTTGAAGATCAGCCCATAAATGGTATCCAAACCATATTTTGGTGTTAAAATTAAAGTCTCAAGTCTAAAGAAAATATACTAGTACCAAATGGTTACTACTCACCTTAATATCTTCAAGTAGTCTCAAAAATGGAAATTTTCCTTCAAGACTCTAACCTCCACTTGAGATGATGTAGGTCAGCCCCTAAACTCCAAAAATTTATATTCTTGAGTCAAAAATTAATTCTTCATGTTGTCAAGAGAAAAATACTAAAACCATAATTTTCTCACCTTAATAATATGTAATCTTGAATTTCCTCTTCAAGCTTGTAGTCAAATCTAGGTCTCTAATTCTTCAAGAATTTTCTCTAGGAGTACCTCAACAAGAAGGATTCAACATCATTAAATGGTGAAGGTATAAGGTTGAGGATTGGAGGAGAAAAATAGAGTTGGGAGAAATGAAGATATTCTTACCTTATGCTTGAAGAATTTGATCCTTTAGAGAGGAAAATGGAAGCAAGTCTTGTGTTTTTATGATAATTATGAAATGAATAATATTGGTAGATAAAGAAAAAAAATAACAAAAATGATTGATTCCCCAAAGACAAGGAGCCAAAAGTTGGAGGGAATAATAATCATGGTGTTGGTATTTTTATTTATTAGAATTTGGTGGAAAGAAAAGTTTGTCCATCCTTTAAGCATGTGACCAAAAGTTGAGAAAAAAAAATATATATATATATATGTAAATATATATATATACATATATAATTGTAGGTCTTGAAAAGAATATGAAACAACCTCCCCATTTATGGTAATTTTCAAATTTTTTAAAAATAAAAAAAATATTTTTTTTTAAAAAAAATTGATTGGGAAATTGGTTGGGATGAATTATAGAATAAGATGAAATATTAGGATAAGGATTGGAATGTACTCCTAAATTGTTGGAGGTCTAATATTCCTAAAGTAGTAGTCATTCGATCAAGTATTAATACTAGAGGAAGAATATAAAATTGCTAAGCTCTAAAAATGCGAAATGCGTAATTGACGTTGGAAGAAATAAATAAAAATAGAGTCGAGTTTCATTAATAATAGGTTTGTGATACATAGCCAAATAAATAATCACTACATAACACCGTATTTCACGCAGTTAAAATTCGGGGCCTCACACCAAATCCTCTAGTATCATTCATAATGATGGCCATTTTCTTCATCTTTTTTTTCTTCTTCATGGTCTCAACATTATTCTACAAGCTATGGTGGACTCAAATGCATATACAAAATACGTTGCGCTCACAAGGGCTAAAAGGGCCTTCTTACAAATTCATACGTGGAAACATAACAGAGATTCTAAGCATGAGGAAAGAGGCTCTTGCTACTCCTTTAGATGTTTGGCAACATGATGTGTTTTCAAGAGTTAATCCACATTTGTATACTTGGATGAATTTATATGGTAATTAATTAATCTTTTTCTTACTTCCTCTTATTTTAGTGGTCAATAATTCATGGGTAAAATCCATTTTTGAACGCTAGATCTAGTCTATTCAATTGTCTATTGCATGTACCACGTTACAAGATGACTGTCATAACTGTATATGCGATTTCAGTGGACCCTAATCCCCCTTTTTTTTGTTTTTAAAATTCAATATATTTTTTCAAAATATACTAAATTAGAATTCATATATTTTTTTTGAGTTTTCTATTCGGCCTTCCCCATTGTTATATATTGACCAATGTTGCAGAAATCGACTAGGCGCTAGTCGGGCGGGGGCCCAGCGCCTAGACCGCCTAGGCGGGCGTCTAGAAATAATATTGTTTTTCTCTTTTTTTTTCACTTTTCTAATTTTTACCATCCGATCTAGGCCGCCTAGCCCGCCTAGGTCCGATTTGTTGGCCGCCTAGGCGGGCGCCTAGCCCGATTTTTGGCTTGAATGATTTATTTTGGGTGATTTTAGTAAAATCGAATTGGCCTAGGCGGCTGCCTAGGACGATTTTTACAACACTGATATTGGCCTGTCCTCTAATATCTTGTGTTGGCTCCGCGATTGGTGGCATTTATCTAGTGTATTGAAACCGTAGATGAAGCACAAAATGTAATAGTAAAAATATGTGGACTGATTTTTTTTAATGTTATTCCTGTAACAGGAAACAATTTTCTTATTTGGATTGGTTATCAGCCTCAAATAGTTGTTACTGAGCCTGAGTTGGTTAAGGAAATACTTTCCAACAAGGAAGGAAAATATAAGAAAATAAAACCTCCAGAATTTGCAAGGAAACTTATAGGAGATGGGCTTGTTATAGCTGAAGGTGAAAAATGGTCAAGGCTAAGGAAACTATCCAACTATGCTTTTCATGGAGACAGCTTAAAGGTGGACTCTTGTCTTTTGAATGTGTTCAATCATTCATGTATTTTGTCAGTATATATTTATGGATCAGCTACGAAAATTATCCGTGATAAACTCGGCTATCTTTTAACATTACAAACACCATGTTTATCTATTTTACAAATTGTACTTTTTGTATTTGTTATTTGTTACGTAGATACGAACCTCAAGAGGTAATTGTATTAGTATTTGTAATTTTGAAAAACTTGAATTTTTAGCGCCATTCAAATCTCATGTAGGGTTCTCAAGTAAATGACGATTGATAGAGGAATATTTGATCATACACAAAAAAAAAAAAATTGTATTTTTCTTTTAATTAGGATATGGGTAATTTTTATAATGGCTTAAACGCGATTATGATCTTTTAAATATAAGGGGGTAACATGTTTGGTCCTGTAAGTATCATATGTAGCAATTTTGGTCCAATAGATTTTGAGTTTTGTTCAACTTTTGGTCCTGTAAATCTACAGAGTTGACATATTTGATCTTGTAAGTATTCTATGTAGGAATTTTAGTCCCGTAAATTTATTTATTTTTGTTCAATTTTGACCCCAAAGGATACTTGAATATTTCAGCATTTTGGAACCGAAATTGCACAAATTTTGAACTTATGAGACCAAATTACACAAATATCAAAATATAGGACTAAAATTGGTACCTAGGATACTTATAAGGCTAAGTGTGCGACATCCCTTTATAATTTAAGCCTTTTTTATAATTTAACCATATATTTTATCCATTTGCAATCTCCTCCTATGTACAGGATATGTATCCAGCAATGGTAGCAAGTGTGGAGTCTATGCTGGAGAAATGGGGATATCAACAAGGCAATGAAATTGACATAAGCAATGAATTCAAGCTTTTAACCTCAGATGTGATCTCTAGGACCGCGTTTGGAAGCAGTTATTTGGAGGGGAAACATATTTTTGAAATGCTGACACAATTGAGTGTTTTGCTTGAAAGAAACATTTTCAAGATTAGATTATTTGGCCTCGAGTATGCTCCTTAATTTCTTAATTCTCTGTTACCATCTCTCGTTTCTGTTGTTCTTTCTAAAATCCCTTTTCATTGCAGGAAAATATGGAGGTCGAAAGACGATATTGAATCGGACAAAATCGAGCGATCACTACGTGATTCGATCATGTCACTGGTGAAGAAAAGGGAAGATAATGTAAAAACAGGGCAAGCAGACAACTTTGGAAGTGATTTTTTCGGAGCCCTTTTGAAAGTACACCATGACCCGGACCCCAAAAGCAGAATAACAGTAGATGATATAGTTGATGAGTGCAAGGTGTTTTATATGGCTGGACATGAAACTACTAGCGGCGTCTTTGGGGTGGATCGCGGTTCGTTATCCGTTTACACGGAGTGGCAAGAAAAAGCAAGGGAAGAGGTGATTGATTTTCGCCACAAAAACCGACTACGGAAGGCATTGCCAAACTGAAAATCGTAAGTAAAAAACCGGAACATATATCTTGATTATGTTTTTCATATACAATGCTTGGCTATATTGTACTTTTAGTCTTGTAATTATAGGGGTGTGGCGAAATGGTCTGCATTTTCCATTCCACCGGCAGATCACTCTATTACCTTTCAAAGATTGTTGAATCTAGTTTAATTTGTCGAATTTTCAAAATTGTCCGAAAAATCTCACATGAGTTGTATGTAAACTCAAAAAATTGAGATTTCTATTCTTGACCCCAAAAATTAGGGTTTTCATTTGATATAATTGCTAATAAGGTGTTGGAAACCCTAATTTTTGGTCCGAGATTAAAAAATCTCCAATTTTTCTGGCAATTTTGGAATTTCAGTTTCAAGACTAAATCAGAGAGTGTTTTAAAGATACTATGTGATTTTGCCATTTGGAATTTAAAACCACCAATTTTGCCATACTTCTATCATTACAGGCAGAGCTGTCAAATGGGCCGGCTGTGACCAAGGCCATAAAAATACACTTGAAATGATTGGGCTGATCGAACTTTTTGGGCCGTGCCTATTTTAACGACTCTAGTCATAGGACCATTTACACAATTTAGCCCACGATGCTTAACAATTTTGGTTTCTCATTTTCTTCATCTTTAGCATGCAGCTAACCATGGTAATCAATGAAGCACTAAGGCTTTACGACGCGGTGGTTTCTTTTCCAAGAAGAGTAGACAGAAAAACCAAATTGGGAAAATACGAAATCCCAGCAAACGTAGAATTGAATATTCCACCACTTGCCCTCCACAGGAATCCTGAGATATGGGGACAAGATGCTCAAATATTCAATCCACAGAGATTTGCTGATGGGATGGCTAAGGCTACAAATGGAAATTCAATTGGGTTCCTCGCGTTTGGTGCTGGGCCTCGTGTTTGCGTGGGCTTAAACTTTGCAGCTTATGAAGTTAAATTAACACTATCCATGATTTTGCAGCGTTACAAATTAACGCCATCGCCAAACTACAAACACGCCCCTTTTGAGTTTCTTACACTTAGGCCTCAACATGGGATTCAGGTCATTTTGCACTCACTGTAAATTAAATCAATGTTAATTGCTTTGTTGCAAGAAACTATAACTTATGCACTTTTGTTTTTGATTTTTTCTTTTTGGTTGTTAGTTAAGTAAGTGTGAGAATTACATTCAGTAACTCATGTGTCTCTTTGTTATGGGAGGCGTTATTATTTATTATTAATTACCTTTCAATTTGTTTTCTTTCTTACTATTTTGTTAGTTCTTCGATGCTTTAGGGCAACTCAAATGCAAGGTTCATAGTGGGGTTTATAAGAATAAAAACTGGTTTGTTTAAACCATTTCTCATTGTGGGTGAGAGGTTTATGATGACATGGCATTTTGAGGTTCATGTTTACAAACCAGGTTTATACAAAATTGAAAAAATGCAAATAATAGTTGCAAGTGAGAAAGTGTAACACACTCCCTTGACAATTACCTGCAATTATCTTCACGCGCGAGTGGGCCTCGGAATTGGGTTGGCTGGAGGCAAAAGCAGCAAGTCATCATCATACCAAGAGGCTAATTTTAGTTTTTTATTGATAAATTATTGCCTTTCAATTTATTAAAAAGTGGGTTTACCTTTAACAAAGAAAAATATTGGTTTGATACTTTTGTATACCTGAACGTCTATTTTAGACAAGCAAAACATAAAAAAAAAAATTTGATAGCCGTTGAACAACGGCTATAATTTAGAATAACGGTTACTTTTTATTCAAATTTTTTCTATAATACTATTTGTTGTATTTTTATTTTACCCGCACAATCTAATTCTCTACCTTTTATTATTCAAAATGGATGAGAATACAAGAAATTTTTTTTCAAAATTTTTGAGTTCTTCAAATAGTTCTCAAAATGCAAACTCTCAAAATTGTAGTACACAACCTAATGTCCAACAATTTCAATTTTCTCCACCCACAATCCCCCCAAATTTTCCAACTACGCCATGTTTTTCACAAAATATTCCAAATTTTTCGAATTCTAACCAACTCAGAGTGTTCCGACTCAATCGAGTAGTGCTTATCGAACTCCATTTTATATGTCTTCACCTGAATATTGGTCGGCTATGGCAAACCAATTTGGGATGATGCCTCATCCTAGTGCATTTTCACCTCAACCACCATTGATATTGCCTTCGAAAGAGACAAAAATGACTAGTTTCAGTGCATTTGATACTGAAAAAGAGCCTTCGAAGCCATCTTCTATTCAAGAGAGTCAGTTTCCACTATATTCTACACAAGATGTGCTCGAAAATATTGCACTTGATACAGATACCAAACATTGCAAACATGGTGAAGGTAGCACCAAACGGGCAGTTAACCGTACTTATTGGTCTGTGGATAAAGAGGAGCTCCTAACAAAGGCATGGGTGACTATTAGTTGTGACTCAATAGTAGGCAATGACCAAGCATGCAAAGACTTTTGGATACGCATTGAAAAATACTTCAACGAGTTTCAAAAAAAGGGCACTATGTCGAGATTGTCAGGGCCTCTGAAAAATCATTGGTTTCTAATGCAACGAGACGTGAATAAGTATGCTGAATTGCACAATAAAGAGCAAAGTCAAAGAGGGAGTGGGTGGAGCGACGACCGAGTAACATAAGAAGTAAATAAAAAGTTCAGGAATGATTTTGGCAAACCTTTCAAATATCACCATGTGTGGAAGCTTGTCGAGACAACCCGAAATGGGCTCGCTGAGTAACAAGGTACTAGGGCGCAAAAAAGACAAAAATATCTCAATCTAAAGCATACACTTGATTCCAATCCGGATACAAGTGAATATGTGACTTTCTATGATGCTCGTGATCGCCCAATAGGCCAAAAAAAGAAAGAGAAAGGGAAAATACAAAGTTACATAAGCAAGAAAAAGGAGATGAAGAGTTGTATGTTGAGTTGGCAATGTTGAAAGAAATGCAAACGACGAAGATGACACATAATGATCAAATGTTGTTTATAAAGGAATATGAAATCTATATAAAAGATGAGAATGAAATTGCCCCTGAAAAGCTTGATTTCCATAGAAAGCTTGTACAAAAAATAAAAGAGAGGCATGGCTTACCGTAGATTAATAGGTTGATTTTCGTATTATTTTTTTGTACTTTTTAGCTTATGTTTATTGTACTATTTAACTAAAAATGTTTGTTGTTTTTATTGCTAATGTTTATTGTACTTTTTTATATAGCTTACGATTATGACTAATGGTGATCAATACTTGAGAAGACCCACCCCCGATGACACCTAGCGTTTGCTTCAAATGCATGAACATAGACACAATTTTCCTAGTATGTTGGGTAGTCTTGATTGTATGCACTGGAAATGGAGGAATTGCCCGGTTGGTTGGAAAGGTCAATTTACTCGAGGCAATCATGGGGTCCCAACAATTGTTCTTGAAGCAGTTGCATCAGCCGACCTATGGATATGGCATGCATTTTTTGGTGTAGCAGGGTCCAAAAATGACATCAATGTGCTTACTGAATCGCCTTTATTCAACAATATTATAGATGGTACCGCACTGGAGGTTACATTCATGGTAAATGGCTCACGATATACAAAGGGATATTATCTTACTGATGGGATTTACCCAGAATGGTCTACTTTTGTGAAGAGTTTTCCATGTCCTGTGGATCCCAAGAGAAAAAAAATTCAAAGAAAGACAAGAAGCTGCAAGAAAAGATGTTGAGCGTGCGTTTGGGGTGCTTCAATCTCGTTGGGCAATAGTTAGAGGCCCTGTGCGATTTTGGTACATGAATACATTGAGTGATATCATGTATACGTGCATTATTTTGCACAACATGATCATTGAGGATGAAGGAGAAATGGTAAGTGATTGGTTGGGTAATCAAGAAATCGCTCCTCCCGCGCAAGTAACTCAAGGTTCCACTTAAGTATTCCAGGATTACATTCGCGAACATTACGAGCTACGTGATAATGAAGTACATCACCAACTTCAACACTACAACAAAAAATGTGATTTGCAACAACATTATTAGGGACGACATGAGATTGTTGCTAATAATCAACTTTTGAGACAACATATCGTCACTAAAAAGCTTCTGTTAAAACTTGGGTCTCTAGTACATGAATGGCCAGAAAATATTGCCTCTTAAATTTACCATTTGAGACGACAAATTCGTTGCCATAGGTATTTGACATTATTCGCTAATATTTCTATGAAATTCCCGCAAAACCTTTTTCTCATCACTTTCACTCTCGCGCTAAAACCTAATTCGTTGCCATAGGTATTTGACACCTTCGAGCTTTTGGAAATCCTTCTCCACCTCTTCCGCTCGCTCATCTCCGATCGTCCGTCCACCACCACCGCCAGGTATATTCACAAGAAAAGAAATAAATTTGTCTAGTACCCTATAAAACTCATTTCCTCAGGTAACAAACAATTCCTCTTTCAATTCTCATTTTTTTCTTCTCTTTGCAAAGTAGTAAATTTTTCTCCTCGAAATCACGCCACTGAGGAGATCCGGTCTTTCTCTGAGGTATGAATTTCAACGCCTTGAGCTCCATTTTTGTTTTTTTTTTTGGAACTTTTTTTGTTTTTTTCGGTGAAAAATATGGATCTATGATTTTTTGTTCTTGTTTTTGTTTTGTTGGATAATATAAATTGCTCATAGCGTCGAAGTGGATCGTGAAGGCTTCTTGCAGCGCTGGTATATTACTAATTTTTCACGAGAATTTCATTTTAGAAGCTTTAGGAAAAGGATAGATAAAAACTCAATTCTGATTTGTTTAGTTAACTGCGTATGGAAAAGTGCCTTTGTTGTTAGTTGTTTTCTGGTTAAATATTTTTCACTCTGTGGATATGTTAATTTTATTGGATATTTGGGAAACAATTTTAGGTTGTCTGATCTGAGGTTTTTTTTTCTCCCCCTTTTTTTTGCTTCTTTTGATGGAGAGTTGTTGCTGGTTGTGCTTAAAGTTAGGGCTTAGTCTTTGTCCTATGAGCTTTGACTTGGATAATCCATTACAGACAAGCAAATTATTTGGTTTGGAATATTCTTGAAATTTGCATATTGTGTTTGTCTTGAATATGTGATTGACAGGCTTAATGTTAATTTTGTGGGGCAGAGGCATGGCTTTGGTGTATTCTTGATCTTGCAAGAGGTGAAAATAGCCCATTGATTTTTATTTCTTTATATTTTGGCTGTGTTAGTAATTGCTATATATTTTGAGGGGTTAATTTGTGGGTGGATGAGCTATAAGAATGGATTTGTATGACATGATCTTGCAATGATGATTTAATCCTTCCAACTCATGGGAATGAATATGTTCTCAAGGGTTCAGAGCTCTTTGAAGAATCCAATTCTGGTAATTTGATTACTATGCTGTTTGAGTGTTTTATCTACTCTTGTGAGCTTGTGTGAGAAAGATAGTTCTAATTGAACTCATTTGCTAAAATTGTTTAATTAAGGATGAAAGTGATGTTTTTCATCCAGTTGGGTACTTTGTTGATACTGTTACATTACATTTTGGATTTGTCATATGTAGCAACTATCTTAATCAAGCTTTTTTATTTAGTGTGGCAAATCACCTATTGGCGAGGCTAAGGGCTTGTATGGTTATGCATTTGTTGTCATTTTTCCGCTTTCTGCAATTAGAAACATAATTTTCGGATTTTGTTGGCTATTGTGTGGAAAGACAGAACGTGAAATTGTGTTTGAATGAATGAACTAAAATGAAATTGTATGTACGTTTAGAAATGAGGATATATTTGGTTGAGTAGATTTCAGGGACTTAGGTATGAAAGCAGTTTAGTCTTAAAGTACATGATAGAAATGAAATTATGATTGTTTGTGTATTTGTTGTATTATTTTGAAAATGCTTTGAGTTAACTGAATCCCAATTCCCATGATAAACAGGCCAAATTAAATAATATTAATATGATGTATTCCCTAGAACTGGGGTTGTGCCTTCCCTAGAGAGTGGTTCCAGGTACATGGTCTTCTGTTCTTGAAGGAAAACAGAGGTTGATGATTCTTTATCTGAATATGATGCTATGTATTCATGTTTTTTCAGTTATATGTATTCATGTTTTTTCATGTCTTGTCCTTAATATTATTATTATCAATAAAACTTATGCCTGTATAGAAAATTGAATTAAATGTAAATAAATTTATGTTAAGGCGTTGACGTGTTAATAATTATGAGTGTTTTTTGGTTGCTGATCAGATACATCACCTCAACTGCTGAGTCCTGGGAGATATTAAGTTTGGCTCATAAGCTCTCTGTCACATTGGAACACTTGCAAAGGCAATTGGAGATTTGCAAGGACTTAATTGGTAAGTCACAATCTGAACAACTATTTCTAATATCATGGATGCATCAGAAAGATTAAAAAAAATGGATAATTACAAAAACTACCTCTGTGGTTTATCTGATTGCAAAAAAGTCTGATTACCTGTAAAAATGACTAATACCCCATTAAGGTATTACAAACACGCCTTGAGGTTCGTATTTCATTAATAAATACTCTTCTTGAGGGTGCAATTTGTGAAATATATACAAACACCAAGTGAGGCTTTGTCATTTTGAAAGATAACTGGGTTTTTTTTTCTGTAATATGACTGATGTTGAAGGGTATTTTCTGTAATTATCCCTTAAAAAAATAAAACGATCGCCAAGTTGGCACAAGAATGATACATCCGGAAGACTAAAATGTATTTTTGTTGCACAGGTAGGAAAAAAGTCGAAGACGCGTATGTCGCGTTCAAGAGACTTATCGATTTTTTTTTGGCTAGCCCGGCGAAATAAGGGCTTGATGAATATTGTATGAACAGAATTAGAGCTTGATGAATCTTCAGATTTTATCTACTGGTTTAGAAAAAAATCCCATTATTATGATGTGTTTCTTTTTTTTTTTGGTCTATTTCATACTATTCCAGCGGTGAGCAAGATTAGACCAATTTTTTATTGTTCCACAGAGATAACAGGTTTAAAAATAATGTAAAACCCAATATTTTTTTTATAAAAAAGGAGTATTTGCAACGACAAGTCGTTGCAAAACTATTAAAAGTAGTAACCAGGGAAGACTTATTTGCAACGACAGAAATGTCACAATAGTATTAGTCTTTTGCAACGACTACTTTGTCGTGTCAAAAAAGCTTTTTTGCATCGCAGTAATCGAGACGACTAAATCGTTGCAAAAAAAGTATTTGAGACGACTTATGACCTTTTGCAACGACAAAAAGTCGTTGCAAAAACCAGTTTTCCTAGTAGTACGAGCCGATTTAGTTGAACACATATGGGCGCTTTGCGAGGGCAATTAGTGAATATTTCAAATGTCAATTTATGAAACTTTAATTGTCTTTTGCTATGTATTAATGAGTTGTTTGTAATGTTTAAATTCAATATTTTGCGTATTTTAATAATATTTATCAGGTTATATATGAAAATATAAAAACCCGCAAACTTTATTTTTTATATTTACTAATGAAAATTAAATAAAATATATTATACAATAATTAGATAAATATATATTTTACAAGGATATTAAATGAATGTATATAAAATACATAAAATTATAATTAATAATGGCGGGGTCCATAAAAAACTAGTGGTAGGGGTTTATGGATTGTAGAGAAATGTTTATAAATTGTTTGAGGTTTTTCTTTTGATGTAGAAAATGATGTGGCGTATAAAAAGCGTGTTGGAGGAGGTTTTAATTTGGTTTAGCATTGTAGATGCTCTTATATGGTGTTTGCGAAGCTTAAAAGCTTATTAAAATATCTTATAACATGTTTGGGAGCTTATAAACTCCTCTCCAAATAAGTAAATTCCAGCAAAATTGGTTTTCTCAGGGAGAAATTGGACGAAATTTCTGAATTTTTAAAAGATAGTGACTAAAATCATAAGATGACTAGTTAGAGGACTGAGTTGCCGGACGAAAAATCTATTTTCCTTGCAATTTAGAAGCGAATTTTTGAAATGCAGGCGCATGGGTACATCAATGAGATCAAAACTATTTAATATCAGGTCTGTTGTTTCTTTCTGGATGTCCATTTTAGCTGTAAACATTGATAAAATAAACAAATAAGACTACAATCCTAGGACTTAATGTCAGATTATTAAAGCACATCATCCAAGCAACATTTGTCATTGTAAAAAACAGAGGAAATTTATGTACATTATTGTTCCACTCAAGGTTTCTCTATGCTTTCTTCTTGTCCGTCATGGGACGTGTACATACAGCCTGTCTTAAACAGTTCTAGTTTTTGATGGCCGATACACGTAAATAGGGCGTGCCGGATAAAAAAAACTAACAAAAAATCATAAAAATTATAACTAAATTTTTTTTTCTAAAACTTTTCTAAGTAAAAAATTTATTTTTTTATAAAATGGGGGGAACCTCCGCCAATGGATGGAAGTGTTTTATTCTTTAGCGGCGGCAGGTAATTGAAAATCAGAAGCTCTATAAGTGTTTTTTTGTATGTAAAAGTCAAACTATAGAAGCTGTATAAATGTTTTTTTGTACGTAGAAGTCAAACTAGAAACAAAATTAGAAATCTAAAGCAACATTACCCCTAATTTTAGATTCTGATTAAATGAATCAAAATCAAAAGTTGAAGCTTGACATTTGCAAACACTATTTCAGTTAAAGCTGAGAATCATATTTTTCACTGCTTGAAAACACTCCCTTACAAATATGGCGGCCTTAAATCTTAATCCTTTTTAAAATGGCATCTACATATATTTTCCTTGGCCTGCTCATTCATCGACAGAATCGTATAGTTTTCCAGGAAAACATCTTAGTCATTTTCATCCTTATGTTGTTTTTCTCACCATCACAAGAACCTAAGTTGTCCGTTCCTCCTAACACAAACATTTATATGTCTTTAAATATCACATTATATGTTCATTCATCACTACACAAATTGGAACTCTTGTTCCAAGGTGATCAAAACCATGGTTTTCTCAATATTTATGTCCCTTGTTACATTAATTCTGATAAGATTTATCTACAAAGTAATATGGTTCCCATTTCGTGTGCAATATATGATGCGGTCACAGGGGATTACTGGCCCCTCTTACAAAATTATTCATGGAACTACTAAAGAGAGCCATATCTTGAAATTGCAAGCAATGAAGGGCCCAATGGAGTTATCACATGATATATTCCCTAGAGTCCAGCCTAATTTCTACTCATGGATGAACCTGTATGGTAATTATCAAAACTCATGTTTTTATTCAATTTTTTTGGTAAATTACAAAAATACCCTTCATCTATAGTCTAATTACAAAAAAAATAATTGATTTTCAAAATTACAAATACCCCTTAAATCATTACAAACTGTGTTTGCATTAGCATAACAAATATGACCCTCTCTAGGATGGAATTTGTAAAAACATCAAGGGTGTATTTATAATTTTAAAAAACAGTTAGTTATTTCGTAATTGGACTGAACACCTTAAGGTCCTTAAGGATTGTTTTCTATTAATGGATGAAGCTTTATTGTAATTACTAAATTTTATTTTATTTTCCAAAATCTTGATTCGAAAAACTTATAAATATATTCGTATATTAATGTGGCTGTACCAGGAAAGAATTTTCTTACTTGGGCTGGTCCACAACCTCATATGGTGATTACTGAACCAGAGTTAGCTAAAGAAATACTAAGCAATAAAGACGGCACCTTTCCGAAAATCAAAATTAATGGTCATGTAAAGAAGCTGCTAGGAGATGGGCTTGGTATTGCAGAAGGGCCTAAGTGGTTGAAATTACGAAAACTGGCCAACCATGCATTCTATGCAGAAAGCTTAAAGGTAACTACTTCTTTCACCATTCATATTCCAAAAAATTGTCCAAGTTTAGTCTAATTAAGAAAAAACTCTAATTATCTTTCAAAATTGCAATAACCTCCTTATAGTGCTACAATAACAAATATCCCTTTTTTGAGGTGCAATCACCGGCGGAGACAGGGGTCTATATTGGGTCCTAGCCCAGGCCTGTCTCCGGCCTGACAGTGTTAAAAAATAAAAAAAAATAGTTATACCTTATATGATTTTTTTTTTCGAGTTTTCCATCCGACTCACTCGATTTTCATGTGCTGGCCTCACCATTTGGTGCACTTTGTAAAAGAGGAACAAATGTCATGGTATTTGTAATTTCAATAGGTATTAATTTTTTTTAATTAGACCTAAATCATGTGTAATTTTTTGTAATTAGCCCTCTTGTTAATGAAGTAGATTCAAGCATATAAAGCATGCATGATAAGAAAAATTGACAGGATGTATGTTTTTTTTTTTCTCCAGGAGATGATTCCAGCTATGATTGCAAGTGTTGAAACAATGCTGGAAAATTGGAAAGAATATGAAGGAAAAGAAATAGAGGTGTCCAAAGAGTTCATGATTTTGAGTTCAGAAGTGATTTCAAGAACAGCTTTTGGAAGCAGTTACTTGGAAGGGAAGAACATTTTTGAAATGCTCACAATGCTGGGAATACTTATATTCAAAAATGCCGACAAAATCCGACCTTTTGGAATCGAGTAATTTACTCCCTCATCACTTAAAGCAGAAATAATTAAAGTAATTACCCTGAGGTTTTTCTTAATTACAAAAAGACCCATTTGTTCTTCAAACTTACAAAATCCCCATATAGTATTATAAATACTCCCTTGAGGTTTGTATTTGCTTAACAAATGCCCTCCCTGAGGGTGTCATTTGTAAAAAATAAGCAAATAGTAAGGGAGTAGTTGTAATTTTGAATGATAACTAGGTGTTTTTGTAATTAGACTAAATCTCAAGGTTATTTTTTGTAATTATCCCTCTAACATAATCTTCTTGAACTCCAAGCATGTCAACTATAAATTTCATGTTAATAGTAGTGTTTGCAAATAAAATCAGAAGTTGAGTTATTTGGTGAAAAAATTGTAAAAGCACTTATTTATTTGTGAAAATCAAATCGAAAGCAGAATAAAAAATCTAAAGAGTCTCCCTATTTTTAGATTCTAATTAAAGGAAGCAAAATCATGCATAAGCAGATAATCACTATTTGCGAACACTAAAAAATGATTTCAAAAGCACAGAATTACTTTTTTTCTAAGTGATTACTAACATTCCCAATGCTTCACAGGAAAATTTGGAAGACGCGAGACGACATTGAATCGGACAAAATCGAGCAGTCACTGCGCGACTCTGTTCTGGCAATAGTGAGGAAAAGAGAAGAAAAGGTAATAACAGGACAAGCACACAACTTTGGGAGTGATTTCCTAGGATCACTGCTAAGAGTTCACCATGATGCTGACAAGAAAAACAGGATTTCAATAGACGATGTGATCGACGAATGCAAGGTATTCTTTCTTGCTGGACATGAAACAACTAGCAGCTTACTTTCCTGGACATTTCTCCTCTTAGCAATTCACACAGATTGGCAAGAAAAAGCAAGAAAAGAAGTGTTTGAATTGTTTGGCCAAGACAATCCAACAGCTGAAGGCCTTCCAAGATTGAAAATAGTAAGCAATTTTTACTACAAAAAGTACCACAGTTTTATATCAATTGCTCCTCAATCTCATTCTTCTTTAGGGAGAGTTTGCAAAAACTTCTACTTTTATATGAGGTGATTTATTACAGCAGAAGCAAAAAAAAAAAAAAAAAAGTAGTTGCAGATGGAAGCTAAAAATGGAATAGATAAAAGTGAGTGAGTGGTAAATAAATTGTAAAACTGATTTATTTTTGTGTAAAAGCCAAACAGAGCAGAATCGAAATTTCACCTGTTTTTATGGATTGAGTTCTGCAACTATAAAGTGGTAGCAAAAAAGTAAAAAATCGCGTTTTGCAAAAAATATGGTAACTATAGGGTGGTAACAAAACTTTCTGCAAAATGCACGATTTGTAAAGTAGTGTTGTAACTATATGATAATTTCAATTTTGGTCCTAATTTCTTCACTGAAAACTAGGAGCACATGTGTCGTTCACGTTATTGAAATTTGGTGAAATTATGACTAATATTGAGATTTTCATACAGTTATAGAACTATTTTCCAAATCGAGCATTTTGTAGAACCAAAATCACAAATTTTCTGTAGTTATTGGACCGTTTTGTAGAACGTGACTTTTACAAAATCTTTTTGCGATGGCCCCAAAGTTACAAGACCAATTTTGTAATTTTGTCTTTCATTAAATTATACATAATCAAAAGCAGGTTGACATTTGAAATCACTAAAAACTACTTTTTTTCGGGCTAAAACGGAAAGTTACTTTTTTTAAGTGTTTGCTTTCCTTAATGCTGTTTTCTTGTCATTAGGCAAGCATGATCATCAATGAGGCCTTAAGGCTCTACACCCCTGCAATAAGTCTTGTAAGAAGAGTAACAAAGAATGTCAAGGTAGGGAAATATGAATTCCCAGCTAACATGGAATTACATATTCCACCTTTAGCCCTTCATAGAAATCAAGAAATATGGGGAAAAGATGCTCACCTTTTCAAACCAGAGAGATTTTCAGAAGGGGTTGCTACGGCAACGAAAAACAACCCGATGGCCTTCCTCCCGTTCGGGTTCGGACCAAGAACGTGCGTCGGATTGAACTTTGCGAACAATGAAGTGAGGATTGCAATGTCGATAATTTTACAGCGTTATAAGTTCACGTTGTCGCCAAATTACGTTCACTCTCCTCTTTCTCTTATCACCGTTCGCCCACAAAATGGTGTGCAAATCATGCTCCAAACTTTGTAAGAGTGTACAAATTATTATTTGGTTTGAGTTTGGTATTGAGCTACAAGGGATCACAAAGGTGGGAATGTTCTTACAAGGTGATGAAGCTATTTCAAGACCACATGTGAGATATATATACATATAAATAATTTGTACATGAAGTTCTTGGATGGATTGAATGTTTGGGTGCCTCCATGTATACACTCATCCACTTCATAAAATTTTATGAAGTTTTTAATACAGTTTTTCTTATTTTGAAATGGATAATGATATTTTTAAATTTCGTTGTCAAAGAATTGAACAAAACAACACCATTTCATGAAGTTGGAAATAATCATAATATTTTTGTGATCGATGTAGTATCATGGAACAAAATTCTTTAGTGCTTATTTATGAACTCTATGATAGTAATAGAGTTGGCCTGCAATGGATTGAGTTGGGTTGAGTTGAGCCCAATGGACCAAATCATAAAAACGGTCGCCATTTCTTGTGACCCAGACCAATCAAACAACACTATTTATGTGTATTTTTGGTCGGGCCCATTGTGCTAGTTGGCTTGGGGCCATTTGGATTGGGCCAAAGTAGGTCCGGTCCTTTTTTTACCCCTGAAAATGAAGTTCGACTCAGCCCTATGTGCGAGTTGGCCAGACTGGGTCAATTTTGTCAGCTCTAGATAATGGCTTATATAGAACAATGAGTTACTCAAGCTCTCCATGATGACAATAACAATAACAATAACAATGTATAGTTAGTAACACGGAGAAAAAGAAGTTAAATTAGATAATAGCATCCTAATATAGTCAATCATTTACAAAGATATATTATACCCATTACAACGAAAGTCATATCCATTTGAATTGAAATGTATAGAGTTATCATCATCATGTTATAATATATGTTCTGCTTTAATTGAATTGTAGATATGCAACTAATTGCCACTAGTATGTCCAATTCACTTTTGAAGGGTCGAATAAGAATACTCAATCATCAATCAACAATGAGAAAGAAATTAAATATAAAAATGTATTGCACAAAACAAGCCAATGCTTTGAAAATTAAACCATTAAAATAATGTACATCAGTGAGACTTGGCCATTTTTTCCTGTTGGATAACTGGAGAATCAAGCATGGAAGGCAAAACAAGAGGAGAAAGAAGAGGTATTGGATCTTTACTCGAAAAAGCTGATGCTGATGATGACTGATCTTTATTTAATTTTATTGAACTTCTACATTCATCTGAAGTGGCTGATTTTAGCTGCAAAGGGCGCGGGGCACGTCTTTGTAATCGGCTCAAAGGCGGCCTTCGATGATTGACGACTCTTTCATCTCTGGTAGCTATTGTTTGGAATCCAGGAAACTCACTGTCAAAGCTCTCCATTGCATTTGATATATAGTTTTTGTTTGGATAAACAGAGATTTTCTTCAGCTTTTATTATTCAAGTTCTGTTTTGAAATGAGTGGTTTAATGTTTTGGCTAAGTCCAGGATATGGCAAGCATCTGTGGGTTTCTATTTGTATCCTATGTTGATGAATTTGATGGGAACATGGTCCAGCCTGTATATGGCCCTAGTACAAGCATGGCCATTGGCAATTAACAAGTAGTATAAAATATTGCACTTCCATTTTCAAAATTATTATTATTGGCACTAACTTTGATAATCTTGCACTGTTTTTATGGGAGTGTTTGTAAACACTTAGAAAAAATGATTGTCAGTTTCTGGCTGTAAAAAGGAAAAATAAAAAATAAAAAAGTAGTTTTTAGTATTTCAAATGTAAATTTCTGTTTTTGGTTTTGTATAATTTAATCATAATCAAAAAAACAATAGGAGCGGTGCTTTAAATTTCTAATTATGTTTGTGATTTGACTTACACACAAATAAAGCCCTCATACAATTTATTCATTTACTTTTAATTCTCAACTATTTTTCATTTATGCTACAACAAATCACTTTTTCTAAAAGCATAACTTTTGCAAACACTCGTTAAGTCCAACAAGCCATCAAATTGCTCCTCGGGGTTTATGCGAGGTAGTAAAGATTTGGTGGGAGCTCATACTGAATGACATTAATGTGGGTTCAATTTGAGAAGAGATGAACTATTATTAGATTTGGGGGGTCGAACATAATTGTTCTCTTTACCTGAGAGGATCTGTTGTACGCTAGCAGACATTACCATAAAACTGGTCAGTGTGTGCATATTCCACGGTTTACTTTGGAGGCAGCGATTAGAGACCGGAGTTGTTTTCTCCAGACATAGTCATACCTAAGTTTAGAAGCTAAATTGGCAAAAGAAAAAAGTATTGAATATATGCATAATCAGAGAAATTATACAAGGGATACTTACACAATAACCAATGGATATAAATAATTATGACTTTACACAATTTCTTTTCACCAATAATGCATATATTTTCACTTGATCTGCCACTCATGTGCACTGCTGCAAAACAGGATTGATGTAATATTTTATATTTCCTTCATGTGAGCAGGGAATCACTGAATCTTGAATAAATTAATGAGCAATAAAGATTACAATGACAGATTTCCCAAAGCTAGCACATGACAATGCTTTTACCATGAATTTCTATGCCTCCCCAACAGCTTTTTTAAAAGGAAAATAAGCACCTTAACCAGTAAGCATCAAATTTCAGAAACAAAAAGTATTATGATCATGGCTGTGTATGTCACAGTTAAAAATATAGTCCACCTTCGATTGATTATTTAGTCCACTATCCTCATGATGCTGCAATAATTATGATTTATTTCAGTCGTTGCGTGACATTTAACTCAAGTTATTGACCTTTTGACTGGTCCATGAAAGCTATACAGGTCCTCCTTTTTCTTCCTCATATTTCGGGATATTTTTATTATTTAAGAAATTTATTAGAACTCACATCAATATATATATGATGTTTTCAATTTTTAATTTTCATTTTTAAGAAATTTCCGTTGAAATTTCATAAAATCCCATTCCCAAAATATTAGATCCCTCCAGAGTTCTTTTGTCCATTTATCATTAGTCAACCTTATTTGCAGGCCGGACTTGACACGAATCTCATAAAGCAATCGCCCAAGTACGATCCAATAAAAATAAATTATAACTCTCTAGGCCAATGAAACCCATTATTGAATATTTATCATTTGTCTAATGTTATTGTATTATGGTCGATAAAAATATGTAAATATTAAATCTTGAGGGCACTATTTGTAAAACTCGCCTCAAGTCTCAAAATCTCAAATCCGACACTACTTGTTTGTCACTTTTCATCTTTTTTACCTCCAATTTCTTGTATGGTATAAAAATATTTAGTCAACTGGTTCAATTTTCTGACATCTTTCTTAGAGGTATATTATTCTCTTGATGAAGCATATTATATCCACATATAATAAAAGGAAAAAAGTGTAAATAACCGCATCTTTTCCTTGAATTTTCGGTGTATAGTCCACAGCAACACTAGGACAATACCAAAACTATTGTTTTTTCAATAAACTTCAAATGTTTATCCATTTAGATACATTTCTGAGGTGGCATAATAGATACAGATCAACCAGCCACGTGTCAACACCCCATATCACCATCTTGGCCACCAACCAATCATGATAAAGTATCAATAATACAAGATGCTGACTAGAATTATATTGGTCTGTGTAAAAAGGGGCCCATTGGGCTTCCAAAAGAAGTCCCTTTTAAGTCAAGCAAGTCTTCTTTCCACATCCTTCCTTTGCTTTTTTCACATTTGAGTTTTTTAATTAGGGAATACTGTGTAGTATCTCTTTCAACAGTTTTTGGTCAGAAAAAAAAAAAAATTGCAATGACACTACTTTCCAATTTGGCTAAGTCCCCTTTTTGTACAAAAGATTTGGATGATTTCCATTGCATTGAAGGAAAATAGACAGCTTTTTATACAAAGGACTAAAGGGTGAAAATGAAAAAGAAAGTGTGACTTGTCATCAATATTGAATTTTGGGTCATTATAAGATCCAGTCAGTAATATGTTTGGTCACTGATTTTTTGGGAAGTATATATTTGGGAAGAAAAAGATTTGATGTGATGTGATTGGAAATATGTGGAATAGAAAATTGTGTTGGAAAAACAAATATGTTTTTGGTTTTATTGTAGTAGAAATTAGAAAAAATGATTATACATATGTTGAAATTCAAGACAATATATGATATGAATAAAACATTGGCAGCTACATTTTTAGCATGTAGTTACTTTGTCCAGACAATTAGGGCTTGTATGGTTGTGTTTTCATTGAAATATTTTATTTTCACTATTTTCATTGAGTTTTTTGGATTGTACTGATTTTGTGTGAAAATTGAGAATTATGTTTGGTTGAAGGATATTGAGAGTATGTATTGGTTTGATAATGAGATGAAATTTGGTAAAATATGTTTAACAAAAATATCTTTGCATGGAAGTACTTGATAAAAGTAAAAATATGTTGGAGGTGTTTCTAAAATACATATTTTTATTTATTAATATATTGTGTTGTAATAGTTGAGTTGGTGAGGAGATGGTGATGTGATAGTGTAGATGAGATTGAACGCCAAAGCATGAATAACTTTTAAAATAGGTTCGAAAATTATGCAAATAAAAGAATAATGGTTTGTTTTAGAGAGAATATAGATTTATAAACTTTCAGTGGAAATACATCAAGTAAATATATTATTTATATAAATAATATAGAAGTGAAAATAGGGGTTTGAAAATGACAACATAGGAACCCACCTTTTGTTTCTCAAATCATTTTCAGAAGCCTTATGGAAGAATGAATGCATTAAAAAAATCCAAGAAATAGAAAACTCGTGAAGCATATCATGAAACCACGAAACTTCAAAGCAATTTCCCATCAATCAAGTCTGCTTAGGCAATTCAATCCACGCACGAAACCACTAAAGGATTCAAAAGATATTCAAACATTAAAAGATTCACCGCCCAAATAAATCTAATCACTTGTCATTTTCTAAAAATTGAAATATGCTCCCTTAAGTCTTGGTAAATCTTCATAATATTAAGGTTGTTGTTAGTTGTGATCCAAGATTTGCCAGCCACCGGCCCCACAATTAGAGACAACTAATTGAGCTTTTAAGAATGATCAAAGCTTTTCCTAAAAAAAAAAATGATCAAAGCTAAATAGAGTTGTTAAACTAAGATCTTTTTTTTTTCCATACCCGAGATTCCATGTTCCCACATGAAAGGGGAAAAAGCCCATGGCTCCCAGGAATCGCCCATATAAACCGCGAGAACGCACACCCGCTCTCGGTGCCTAATATCTTCAACTACCACGCACAAGGAGTCGACCTCAAGTGATTGCTTCATGAAGGACTCCCATTTATCCAGCAGCAGGTTCCCACCAAGTTCCAGTCTCCCACACTACCGCTTGAAACTCTCAATATTAATTGTTCTACCATTGTGCCCCGGGAGGTTCGAGCCCTTGACCTCTCATGGAGAGGCCAAGAATATCCTCACTTGTAAAACCCGGACCAAGTGATTGCTAAACTAAGATCTTATTTTTTTTAAAAAAAAATCGATTTCTTTCTTTTTCCAAATAGATTATAAATTCCTAACATCTTATTTTGGGAACTTATAAGATCTTAATTTACCAAATATTTTAAAAAGCTTGTAAGCAAAGAACTTATAAGAAGTGATTCCATTTCAGTGATCAGCAGAAAACAGAATTTGTTCTGTACAAAATGATTTAAGCTTAAAAAGCAGAGTACCTTCAATGTCACCTAAATCATTCAGAAACTATCTTAAACTTTTACAGATCCAACCTATGTTGAATCCTATAATTTCCATTCTAAGACTCAAAGACACCAGCTACCCTTTGGCACTAACTTGAGGGGATTTCAGAATGTACAAGGAAAACGATTGATATAGTCTCCGATTTCAAGAATAAGACCTAACCAAGCCGAAATTACAAAATGATCTCGACTTAAAAAGGCCACCGAAGAGGAACCTGGTCGGAGATTCTTGAGTGACTTGTGACTCTTGAGGGGAGCCTTTTACTCGTAGTATGGTTTGCCCGATCGTCTGCCGAATGGAGTCGATAATCTTTGGATCGACCGGGTATCCAGATGCATCACGGACGTAGAACGTATTAACGGCTTTCCCTGCTCTTGTAGAAACTTCTGCTCGGGTTACAGTTAAGCTGTTTTTCGCGGAAAATTCTTGTTACATCGGATAGTAGTCCACTCGGTCGGTCGTGCACAGTTCTAGCTTCAAGCCCTAATTACAGGAAGATTTACTAGTCAAAAATCATGCAAGACACCAACCTTATCACAGGTTGACAAATTAATCAATATCATTATTAAAAAAAAAAAACAGATTAGCATTGGCTGAAGTATGAACTGCAAACAAGAGTTTATTATTAGATATATACAGTTGGTCAGCATCAAGAGCACATATGCATGTCTAATATTTATGAGGATCTTACAAGACAGATCGAGACATATGAACAAGAAGTTTCCAACATATAATTTTTAATGATTTTGTAACTAATTCATATTTTACTTTTCTAACTGGATCATTGACCTATATAAAGCACACAGATATATTTTCCAATGAGATATAGGTTCATTATGTCTTTACGTCTTAACCGAATATCAAGAGTATCAGCAAATGCAAACAAGCCATATTAGTGAACTACTTATCGTAAGAGACGTTAGTGTAGTAAATAAGACGATGACATAATTACACATGACGAAATTAGAAGCACTAGACAATATTATGGGAGTGTTCCCAAACTTTAAAAAAAAGTGATTCTCAGCTTCTAGGTGAAAATGTCAGTTATTTTTTCCACCTAAAAGCATAGAATCACTTTTTTTAGAGTTGGCAAACACTCCCTAAGATTGATTTTTTTCCTTACTTCAGATACTCTTCTTTGTATTGCTGCTTCAAGACATTGAATCACCCTTTGTCTCTCCGCATCAGATTTCACCGGCGATCCATCAATATGCCTTATGCAATACTCCTTCAAACACAAACACAAAACAATAGTCAGACCACATCGTACATCTGTAAGAACAACCCCAAAAAAATCAAACATCGAGAACTTAGAACACACACACACACACACACACACACACACACACACATATATATATACCTGATAAGCTTCGGTCCCTTCGGCCTCAACATTCCCATGAAAAACCACATACTGCATATCCGTCAAAGTGCAAACAATATCAAACAAAAGCTTCGGCCTATCCTTGCACCGAATCGTCACCACCGAGTAGTCCTTATCGTGCCAATTAACAACATTCACACTAGGTCTCTCCTTTTCATCCGACGAATCATCGTCCATCCGTTCGTAATCTCGGTCATCAAACATCATCTGATGAAGCCGTCTATCGGTGTGAGTGGCCCCACACGAGACCGCAGTCTTCGCTTCCCTCGATTTGTTACTACCCTTAAGCACGTTGCATAAAAGGCGCTTAACCATGGTTAGTCTTTCGGGATCCGAAATTGCGCCCCCGGTTTCTTCGTCGGTTACTTGCATCACAGCTGCCGCTCGGGTGTTGTGGGTCCACACTTCAGCACTAACCACATTGCATTTTAGGTGGGTTAAGACAGCACTCACTTCAGACAGCAAGCCCGGCCGATCGCTTCCTATTAGCTCGATCGACGTGTGGTCCACGCCAGATGTCACCCGACGGATCTTCTCATCGAAGATGCAAAGCAAGAATCTGGACCGAGTGACTGAAAATGTAATATAGCTGTCAATTTGGATTTGCTCATAAATGCGGAGAGAAAGTTGTCGAAATTGTCGTAATTAAAAACACAGCTCATTACCTTCTGAATGTAATTTAGAATCCCCTCATCAGTAATCTTGTTACCATCATGGTCTGTCACATTGAAAACTAGTGCAAGGAAAAAAATATGGAGAAGATTATATATTTTTACATACTTTTAGACACTCAAAGAAAAAAAAGGAAAAGGGAAAATGTGGTTACCATCCATGAACCATCCTCCATCAGAACATATATAAGCTTTGGTTATCATAAGATTGAGATCTGTAAGGATTTGCACAACTTCCAGAAGAATTCCTTGTTTATTAGCACTGTCCACCTGCATCAAAAAAGACATAGCAACAAAAAATATTAAAATTTGAAAGGGAAAAAAACCCAAGTGTAGAAATCAAGAGTAACCACAAAAAGATCAAAACCTGAACGACGGTGGCGTTTTTGCAAGATTCGTTATCGATTACCACTCTGGCAATAGGCAATTGAAGATATATTAGTGAAATTGTCAAATCAAAGCACGAGAACAGAGGAATAACAGAGATAAATATATACCTGGGAGGGTTCATTCTCCTGATTAGTTTCTCATATTCATCATCCATGCTCTGTGAAAAACTCACTGAAGCCTCTGAACAAGAATTGAATAATTTTAGACACAACTAAGATTTGATTCTCTATTTTTTTTTAACAATAAAGAAATAAAATACTTCAAAACACACAGAATCACCAGAACCAATCACAAAAAGAGGATACCAAGAGTGTAAAATAATCTATAGGGATGAAAAAGAAAATAGAAAAATCATTAGATTTGGGAGGGGTCTATAAATCTAGAATGATCATTAGATATCAAGAAGGCCAGCCAATTAAAAAGGCTTTTTATCCATCTGTAAAAAAAACTCCTCTGTATGTGGGGTGGCTTAGTGGGGCTCTCTGCTATTGTAACAAGTTTTAACAGCGCACACAGACAACACACAGTACCGAAAAAGAAACACACACACATGTAGGTGTGAAAACCAAGCCAGGGACATCATAGCAAATTACAGGCTGGAAACAACGAAAATTTCTATAAAGAAAATTCACACACACACACACACACAAAAATTAATAATAATACTACCGTCTACCAAATCCCAAGAGACAGTAAGATAAATCAACAAATACCACTAACAAAGACAACGGTTTTGAGAGGGGTGAAAAATACACCAGAATTTCACCAAGAAAAGTTACGGTAAAACCAAATTGAACCGAAAACACAAAAGAAATTGACCAGATCAAGAATCAAAAGAGTGATTGTTTTAAAGAGCAAAAGATGACACATACCCATTAAAACTCTTGGAAAATCTTTGACGGTGCGACCAAGATGTTCTTGATTCTCTCAATACAACAAAAATCTCCGAACAAAGCTATACCGGGAAATAAAAACACTCTAAATCTCGAGCGTAGAAATACAGTTCCCTAATAACACAACACTGTTTGAATTCGACACAGCTTCCTCCTATAGACCACAAGATAAAAACACACACTTTCACCGCCCACTCTGTGTATAATCTATCTGTGTGTTTAAGTGGTGTTGTATGTATATATATAGCAGGGTTTGTGTCGATGGGGCCTTTCTATTTTCGGCTGCCCTTCGAATTTTCAGGCCTCGATTAATTTTTTTTTTTATTTGAGAAAAAGAAAAAGTTCCCAAAAAACAAGATGGGGTGGGGGGGCGTTTTGAATATACTGGTACCATAATGCTTACATGGCGTATTTTAGTAATGGGCCCCGTGGTGCTGGTCGTTGGCGGGTTGGTGCCTGCTAAAATGCGCAGGATGTTATTTTTCACTTTGGGATGGGGTGGGATTACATGTTTCTGGTACCCACGTGTTACAGTGGGGGTAGTTTAAAAACTCCAAAGTTTAGGGTGGAGAAAAAGAGGGAGAATTTACCGTTATGCTTACCTTAGTAACGGTTTTTACCATGTCTATTCAACTGCTGGGTCTGTAATAATAATAACTGTAATTAACTGATTACGAGTAGGCTATTACAGGACAGCTAGTAATAAATTCAGTTAGGCTCGTAATAGCCTCGTGACTTTGAAGTAAATTAATTGATTCACCAGCAATAAATTATAAAGCTCAAATGGCAAAAATATTATATATTGGATCTTTCTGGTCTTACTAGTTTTTATCTTATTTGGTAATTCAATTTATCATAGTAAATGACACGTGTATAAGATGATAATATATATTATTGTACACATAAAATTATTGTATACATGATTTTCGCTTGATATTATGAAGTACCATATGAAACACTATAAATAAGAGTTTTGGATGAAATATTGAGGATATAAGGAAATACCGAAGTAGTATTACAAAATCTTGGATTCAAGTTTTAGAATTGTTGGGTTTAATATTTAATTTCTAATTTTATTCGTTAGTTGGGTATTGAGCTTGAAAGTTTATGTATTTAGTAAAAATAGAATGAAGAAGTTTATCATTTAATTTGTATGAATATGTTATAAACTGTTTTTAAAAATTATAGGAAAATATAATATTAGAATTTCTCAATTTCTTTCTACTGACGCACCCATGCATCTTATGCATTTGAACTCATCGAATCAGGACGACATTTGGACACCGGTAAGTGATGAACAAGCAAATTAATGACAATATCATTCGAAATTCCTCTAAAAAATAGACGTCCTCCATTTAAATTGCGTCTTTAAATTATTTGTGATCATTAGTAGTCGGATGTAACTAACTCCCATTGAGATTATTGAAGCCTTAAATCATGATAATATTGGCCATCAACTGTTAATTCTTCTTTCATTTTATGTTTGTTTGGGGTACTCTTTCCCAAACAACGTTTTTTTTTTAATTTCGGGCTTTTCTTTGTTTGGGTTTTAATGAGGCTTCAACTTAGCTATGTGATCGGCTTGTGGTCATATGTGCCTAAGTGCCTTTAATACTTCAACTAGCTATCTGATTTTATGAGTAGCAGCATATTTTCATTTTCTTGTATTGATTCTTGCAGCTTATTATAACTAAAATATATATATATATATATATATATATATATATAAAAAGATACTAGCAAATTAAAGTACAAAAATCTACCTGAATTATTCGAAAGAATAGGGAAATGTTTTTTTGTTATTTCATTTAGATAGTGATATTACTAAGTCTTAAATCTTGCAAAAAAGTACTGTTAAGTCTAATTTTTAGACTTAAATTAAATTGGCATTATTTGTCAAAATATATTGGTATTTGTTTTCATTATTTGTCAAAATTAATTTATTATTATTTTGATTAAGTTATTGACGTGCAGGTATGAATGGTGATTGAATTTCTACAGTTAGAAGACTTCGAGTTCAGAAAGAATAATTCAACTTGGTAGAGTTATATTAGGAGTATGAGTCTTTACTCTGTATATTAAGAATTGGTATGATCACGTTTAATGTGAGTAATAAGATTAGTTTGACCAATCACACAAAGAGTTGTAAGAGCTTGGGAGTTCTAATTGGTATAGGACTAGGACTGTTTGTAGTCCTATATAAATAGAAGATTCGGGGTATTTATTTTTATGCCTTGAAAAGAGAAAAACGATACAAACGAGAGAAATTAAAATTGAAAAGCATCGGCTTTTGTGTGATCCAGCATAGTCATATTTGTGTTCTTCAAAGTGCTGCTGGAGAGTGTTCGAGTTGGATCAAATAATCATTCTTGTGTTCAAGTTACGCAATACATTCTTCGGGAGGAAGAAGGTGAGTCTTCGGGAGGAAGACGGTCCGCGATTTGGAGGCGTCCAACAGTGAAGGGATTTCATTGAAGCGGATTCTCGGAAGAATAATTTCGGCGAAAATAAAGGGAGTTCAAGAACGACGACGATTCAAAGAGGGAGTCTTTATATTGTTTAAGTCCAATTATTGTACTATGTAACCTTTATTATTAGTGGAATTATTTTTCACTGGGCGTGGCCTCGTGGAGTAGGATTGGTTAATCCGAATCACGTTAATATCGTTGTGTTTTTATTTTTTCGCTGTGCAGAAATACCGGTGTCAAAAACGGTGTTGTAACATCGATTCTGATCGATTGTTCAGCATCGAATTATTTAATAATTTGGGGCAACAAATTATAACAAGTGGTATCAGAGCGGGTTACCAGATATACTTGGTTTTGATCTTGGATTAAATTGTTGCCATTATTTGTGAAGATGAGTCTACTACGCGAAGGAGGTTCCGTTGTTCGTCCACCATTATTAGAAGGTTCAAACTTCTCTTACTGGAAAGCTCGTATGCGTGCCTTTATCAAATCTGTGGATGAAAAGGCCTGGGAATTGATTGTGAATGGATGGGAACATCCAACTACGAAAAACGAGAAGAAAGAAATTATCCCAAAAGTGAGATCACTTTGGACGACTGATGAGATCGAATTGGTTCATGCCAATTCCAAAGCCTTGAATGCGATTTTCAGTGTCGTTGATGCCAATCAATTTAGGCTTATTGCAAACTGTGAAACGAGGAAGCTTGGGATATACTCGAGGTAGCACATGAAGGAACTGCTCAAGTTAGGCTTTCTAAACTCCAGATGCTTGCAACTCAATTTGAGACTCTTAGAATGGAGGAATACGAAACTATTACAGATTTCAATGCCAAACTTTGTGACATCGCAAACGAATCTTATGCTCTAGGTGAGAAATATTCTGATACAAAGTTGGTAAAGAAAACACTTAGATCATTGCCAAAGAGATTCTCAAGTAAGGTGACGGCAATTGAAGAAGCCAAAAACATTAATCAAATGCGTCTTGATGAACTCATGGGGTCTCTTCAAACATTTGAGATGAATCATTGCCAAAACAAGCAGGCGAAAGACATAGGGATTGCATTTCAGGCTGATGTCGCAAGTGATGTTGCAACATCAGGTTTTGACATGGCTGATGCAGTAAATTTTCTTGAAGAGAATTTGGGAAATTCTTGAAGTGGATGGAAGAAAATCAAAAATCTAAATCTGGTAAGAATTCAAGTTTTCCTAATACTAAAAGTGCTTCTAATTCTTCTTCTTCAAGTGTTAGCAGGAAAAACAAGCGAATCCAATGTGGGAATGTCAAGGATATGGTCACATCTGCTTCTAATGTGCCAACACTCTCAAAAAACAAGGCAAATCCTTAAACACCACATGGAGCGATGTAGAATCAGAGGATTCACAAGATGAAAAAGAAGCAGTGAGCAATCATGCCGCACTCATCACAATTCTGGATCACGAGCATACTGATTTTTCTGGAAAATGCCATGTTGCAACATCAGTTCCGACACCAATAAAAACTGACGACAATTCAGTTACTGCATCAAAAGGTAATAAGAACTCAAGTATTGATGAACTAATTGATTCATATTCGATTATAGCGGCGAGAATGATGTTCCTAGTGAAGAGGAGGTCCAAGTTATGTACAAGCGGATGTTCGAAAAATTCATTGAGATTCGTTGTACGAACAAGTCCTGAAGAAAGGATTATCGAACTCTCATGTCGGAATGCGATGTTGGAACATGAGATTCAACACTCACAGGAACAGTTGCGAAAAAGACAAGACACTTCAAGACACTTTGGATGAATTGAAAGATACTAAGGTTTCTTTATCTAAAATGAACATTGGTAAAACCAAGCTTAACGAGATCCTCTCGATTGGTAAATTGGGAGGAAATCGTCAAGGTTTGGGTTATATTGGTGAAAGCTCCAACTCAAAAAGGGATCCCAAATATGATGTTCAATTCATTAAAGGTGCAAATTCAAATCTCCCGATTCCACAATCTGGTAAGAATTTTATTGTTCAACAACCAAAACGTAAAAGGTTTGTTCCTACTTGTCATTATTCCAATGTTGTTGGTCACATTCTTCCTAATTGTTTCAAATTGCATAATGATCTTTGGTATGGTAAGTATGCTCGAAAATCATTTTCCAAAAATTTTTAACATGGCCCCAAATTTGCTCCTAAACGAACACTTAGAGTTAAAAATGATTTCAAAAGTAATTTTCCTCGTAGAGTATGGATAAGAAAGTATGTTCTTATGTGTAACTTTGTGAACACATCTATTGTAGCATGCACAAGTCCTTCATGGTACTTTGATAGTGGTTGTTCTAAACACATGACTTGTGATAGGAATAACTTGTCTAATTTTCAGAAAATTGATGAAGGTTTTGTGAGTTTTGGGGATGGGGAAAAAGGGAAGGTTATGGAATAGGGACTCTAAATGTTAAGAGCTTGCCTAAACTTGAAAATGTGTTATTGATTGATGGTTTGAATGCAAATTTGATTAGTATTAGTCAATTATGTGATCAAAATCTCTTTGTCAGGTTTACAAAAGATTTATGTGAAGTTTTTGACAAAACTAACAAGTGTGTTTTGCAAGGAAAAATATGTCCTAATAATGTTATAGGTTGAGCATCACAATTCATGTCGCAAATACGAGTCCGGGAAGAGGCCAATTATATGAACCACGAAATTGAGCGATTGATGAAGTTTGAGGATACATGTTCCATTCCGAAGTACATCAAGCATAAGAAAAATTCCATGTCGCAACCCATGTTGCAACATGATGCCTCGACATCGAACTCGAAAGCGCGAGTAAAATCTAAAAAGTGATAGATATGTTATCCGGATTGGAGAAATTGTTCATTACGAAGTACTCGGGGAAGTGTCTCTTACTTGATAACAATGTCATAACTTCATCCAATTATGCCCCTCTACTTTCTTTGAAAAGTGTGAATTTTTCTTTTGAAAATCTTCAAAAATATGTGAATGTGTTTTGTGATGGGTTAAGTGCGTATGATATTTCCAAAAATTCAACACATCTCTCTTGGACAAAACACATTGATGCATTGAATCACTTTATTAGAGAATTTGTTGAGAGTGGGACAATATTAATTGAGCGTGTTTCGACTAAGAACAATATGACTGACATATTAACCAAGGCTTTAGAGGCAGAAAGATTTATTTCTTTAAGAAGTTGTTGGATATTTGCATTATGTGATGCGTGTTGTATTGCATTCTTATAGTTTGATAGGTTCTATTTTATTTTTTACGCATCATTTAGGATTGCATTAGACATGCTGCATAATGGTAATATATTAATTTGGATTTCCTTGAAATCTTTTTCTTGACCTCTATCTGAAATGACTGAATTTAACTGTCTAGCCTTAGAATCTTGATGATTTCAATATTTCTTGTATATTCAAAAAAAAAAAGGGATCAATTGAGGTTATACTCTTCTAGTTGTTGCTGCTTAGTAACTAGGAGCAATCATGAGCCCCATGTTTGTCTCTTACGTAAAACGGCGGTACAAAAATGAGTATAAAAAAAAGGGGATCAATCGAGGTTATACTCATCTGTTTGTTGCTACTTAGTAACTATGAGCATTCATGAGCCCAATGTTTGTCTTTTATGTAAAACGGCAACACAAATATGAGTATGGGAAACCACCCTAGGAGTTTTTGAAAGGAAATTCAAAATTTAAACCTAGTGGAAAAATGTCTCGAACGTCCTAGCAAAAAAAAAAAGGAAAGGAAAAGAAACAAGAGTATTGAAAGATTCTTGAGACTTTGGCTTGTAAGATTTATTAGGAAATTTTGGATTGTTGGTCAGATATTTGATTTCTTTGAAATCCGTCTAATAAAAATTGACATGTTTAATTTTTGTGTGCATAATTTGCATGTGGTTTGCATTCGTGCATTAGGCATAATCTGTTTATTATCTTTGTTTATTTTTGTTTTTCTTCTCTCTCTTGCCTTGGAAAATATGAAGGCTAGTAACGTTCAAAGGAGAAATGAGGTTCAATTTTTCCGTTGTCCAACTCTCCATATCTCCAAGTCTGTGAAACCTTGTGAAAGTGGTTGGCGAACCCCTTGAGTTGATTAAACGAATTTAAGGAAATCTTATATACATTTAGCCATTTTTGCCAAAAAGGGGGAGTAAGTGTGTGGAGTATTTAATTGAGGGGGAGCTATGCATTTCTTGTTTGAAAATGATACTATTTGATTAAGGGGGAGAATGATTTGATTGAGGGGAGTTATAGATTTTGGATAACATCGCATTGCTAATTGTGGTTTTGACAAAAATACCAAAGGGGGAGATTGTTAAGTCTAATTTTTAGACTTAAATTAAATTGGCATTATTTGTCAAAATATATTGGTATTTGTTTTCATTATTTGTCAAAATTAATTTATTATTATTTTGATTAAGTTATTGACGTGCGGTATGAATGGTGATTGAATTTCTACGATTAGAAGACTTGAGTTCGGAAAAGAATAATTCAACTTGGTAGAGTTATATTAGGAGTATGAGTCTTTACTCGTATATTAAGAATTGGTATGATCACGTTTAATGTGAGTAATAAGATTAGTTTGACCAATCACACAAAGAGTTGTAAGAGCTTGTGAGTTCTAATTGGTATAGGACTAGGACTGTTTGTAGTCCTATATAAATAGAAGATTCGGGGTATTTATTTTTATGCCTTGAAAAGAGAAAAACGATACAAACGAGAGAAATTAAAATTGAAAGCATCGACTTTTGTGTGATCTAGCATAGTCATACTTGTGTTCTTCAAAGTGCTGCTGGAGAGTGTTCGAGTTGGATCAAATAATCATTCTTGTGTTCAAGTTACGCAATACATTCTTCGGGAGGAAGAAGGTGAGTCTTCGGGAGGAAGACGGTCCGCGATTTGGGGGCGTCCAACAGTGAAGGGATTTCATTGAAGCGGATTCTCGGAAGAATAATTTCGGCGAAAATAAAGGGAGTTCAAGAACGACGACGATTCAAAGAGGGAGTCTTTATATTGTTTAAGTCCAATTATTGTACTCTGTAACCTTTATTATTAGTGGAATTATTTTTCTCTGGGCGTGGCCTCGTGGAGTAGGATTGGTTAATCCGAACCACGTTAATATCGTTGTGTTTTTATTTTCCTGTGCGAAATACGGTGTCAAAACGGTGTTGTAACATCGTTACAACATCGGTTATTTAGGTTACTGGAATTATTTAATAATTTGGGGCAACAAATTATAACAAGTACTTTGTTTGTGCCACCGCATAATTTTATTTGTATTTATGACACACTGTAGAATTTGCAATATGGGATGTGATGTGCAATATGAAATAACTAATAAGTTCTATATGAGTTAGTACTAGCTAATACTCCTAAATATCAACTTCTTTAAAATCGATTGAGTTTACATCCATTATTGCTAGCTTATATCATTGCTATTTGGTAAATTTACACTTTCGTCTTTAAATTTATTTCTGTGAAGCACTGATGTGAATACGGGATATGGATACGATACGACACGGGTATGGGAATACGACATATTTTGAAATTTTAAAGATACGGGTACGACATATATATACATATAAAATTATATATTTTTATATTATTGAATATACAGACATACTAAGTATGATTAAAAAACAATGTTTCAAGTATAAAAAATAAAATTTCATAAATACTCAAATCTGAAATGTGATAGCTCACATATATACACAAAAAAAATGCTGAAAAAATGAGCAATAGAATAAATTCTATCTATTTTTCATGTGTATATATAATATATATCCATGGAGTATCGCTGAAGTATCGGATAAAGTATCGTATCGGACACGATCCCAGACGGACAAAGATCCTCGCAGGAAGTGTTCATGCTTCCTAGATTTATTTGTTCTTTTTTTCCCTTTAAACATACCAAAATAAAGTTTGATATCTCAAAGCAATTTTTTTGACAAAAATGTCCTCCCAAAATCAAGTAATATTATGAGAATTGACAAAGAGCCCAATGATTATAACTCTCAAGCCCATATCGAAGTTTGGGTTCGTTTACTCAAAAAAAGAATCAAGTGATATTATGATGACTAATTAATTAACTTTCAATTACTAATCCACTTATAACAATAATATAAAAATGTATAAAATTTTCAATTCACAAATATTTTCTTAAAATATATATCCATTTTAGAGGTAAGTTGTGTTTTAGGATGGAAAGGGTAGATTATTGCCATGATTATCTCCTAAAATAGTCGATGAAATGCAACATAACGGAAAGAAAGGCTAATATAAAATACCATTCATGAATGGTTAATCCCAAATCAAGGGAAATCAAAATGTTCTGTTTTAATATCCCTATCAAATTCCTGAATATGTCACATTCAGGAATTTCAAATGATCACACATCATTTGTTATACAAAATTAATTAAAACCAAATGTCACATTCCGGTAATTTCTTACGATGTATGTTTCTTCTTATATTTCAAAATGCGTAGATAAATTTCGCCACGTATACACTGACAATATTATATTATACACATCATTTATTTAGTTTACTAAAACTAGAGCAGTTAAAACGGGCTAAGTCCGCCCCACCTAAGGTAGGGGATGAGTTATGTGTTTAGTGGCCCGTCAAGAGGTAGGCCTAAACAGGCTAGCCCGCTGCAAATTCGCGGGCTTGGCGAGACGGGCCGACTGGCTAGCCGACCAGTAACAGAAAAAGAAAAGAAGAAGAAGAAATAAGATGAAATAGAAGAAAAAAATAGTGTAATTGATATTTTATATTTTTATCTCTTATAACAGTGTATTAATATTTTTTAAATGTGTATTTGTCATCGTTTATTATATTTAATTCATTAAAACTAATAATATGCATAAGAAAATATTTTTTTTTATTTCTTTTTTATTTTTTTGGGTGGTCGGCCTGCCTAGCCCGCCCCGCCATCCCATTTTGATAGCTCTAATTGAAATACAAGAGAAATATTGCCAAAAAAAACCCTTTATCTAGTTTTGATAGCTCTAATTGAAATACAAGAGAAATATTGCCAAAAAAAACCCTTTATCTAGAGCCAATGGCAGAGCTAGAAGACCCTAACAGGGTGTATCGATACACAAAAATTGGGTGGACGGATAGAAAATCTGAAATAAATAATATAAATTATAACTATTTTTTTTGTAAAAAAAATTCTTACTATTTTTTTTTTTTTCAAATAGAGGGCTAGGTCGGGGCCAGGTTGGTGACCCGAATCCGCTAGTGTCTAAAGCTGATAATTTTTGGCCCGGCCTGTGGTCCGATCCGACCAGTCTGAGTTTGAGTTGGGCTGGGGTATGTTTTTATAGGCCCAAAATGGATCATGCCTACTTTAGCCTGGTCCGAGTGGCCGACACATTTTATGTTTAAAAATATGTTTGGATTGGGTTGGGTTGGGTTGGGTCGGGTCGAGAAAATCAGCGATCTGGAGAATTTTTGGATAGCCAACCCGATTTTACGTATTAGCCCAATGGACTCGGGCCGGGCCAGCTCTACCTTTATCAATATCCACCACTCCTAATTAGTGACCAGCCGCCACAAGCTTACATTCAAAAATCTAATCACCCCAACAAAACCCTAATTGTGAAAACAAATTTTAGTGGCCCACATGGTGAGGCAGGCAATATGTACTAAGATTTCAATTGCTGCTACATTTATATAGTATATGATTAATATAATATATAGTGATGGTCAAGATTTTTGGTGCGCCTTCACATAAGCATGTCTTGCGCTACAATGCTGGTTAATTTCATGTCTATGCCACATGCTCCTTCTGATACCCTCCATATTTCCTGCTTCCCAGTTTTAGGGTTTTAATTTCTAATTTTTATTTATTTCTTTTTTAATATCATGTATTTACAAATTAAAATCATATATATCATTTTAGGGCTGACTAGGTCATGACTCCCACTGGCCCGTTTGTTAAGTTGTCTTTGCTCTAATCTTCCTAATTCTTGGATTCTTTATATTACACTAGTTATGGATAGGAGTTACACACAATCATTCCATTGGTATTCATTTTGAGATAAATATTTAATTTTTCCAACTACATTTAAAATGTTCGTTTGGAACATTTCTATTTAATAGTTCCATAAATTAAATCATACATATAGTTACTTCCACTGCAGAGGCTGGGGGCCAATATGCCCCCCTCCCCAAAAACAATTACTAAGTAATTTTAAAAAATATATATTTTAGTTAATATTTATATGAATTTTTCTTTTTTTTTATCTGCCCACCCCAATGTGTATAAACCCATCCCGAATTTTTTCTGGCTACGCATTGGTTACTTCTAAATGAAGAAGTTTTAAGGGAATTATAAGTTCAATTGTCCTGTTTTATATTACTATATTAGTTCTATTAGAGTTTCGGACGGGATCTTATGTTCTATTGTGGTGTTCTATCTAATTCAGAATTTTTCTTGTGGTGTGTTCTAATTCACCAAGTAAAGTGAACGTCGGCGTGTATAAGATGATGTTATTATTGTCTACCTGTTATATACTTGAATTATCAATTTCAAAGCAAGGAAATCCGAATTGGATTTGCAACCAATCGTGAAATGTGATGCACTTATTTGTATAATGTATGTTTATAAATCAGATTTAGATTATATCGTTTTGAACTGAGATCTTTGAAAATTCAATTAACCTCCGTTAAACATTGCTAAAAGAGCAAGATTTCCATCAGTTATTTTTATTATTTTATTAGCACGCTTATAGTTTTTTCATTTTAAAATATTTTTTGGGGGTGGGTGGGTGAAGGTTGGGTGTCAAAACGTGCATGGAGCACCGTGGAACACGTGTGAAATAATTAACAATCAGCTGTCAAATGTACCATGGCAACGGTTCAACTACTAACTAATAAAGATGGATTGATACATTTTTTTTCCGCAATAAGCTAAGAATCACTTTTTTTAAATAATTCTGATTTTCCTCAAGAAGCTACGAATCAATTTTTTTTAATAATTCCGATTTCTGATCTTTGGTCATATATAGGGAATTTAGACACTGTGTATACTTTATAACATTTTGTAAAATGGAATGAAAATGCGGCACCAATATAAGATGGCAAAATTATCACATGCATTATTAACTGTTGTCACAAATCGACCTAAGCACAACAACCTCAAAACACGATTTATGCCTTCCAATTCACCCTAATTAAATTCCCATCAATGTATGCAAAGAAGTGGATATGTGGGAAAAATGGTTGGCTTCCACCAAGCAAACCCTATCATGAGGGTGCAAAAATGGCAGCCATATATATATATATATACTCAACATTATTCTTGATTAATGCAAAAATGGCAGCCATTTGAAACCCGTGAACAAATCATGAGGGTGCTATGCTATGCCTATGCGACAGCCACTTTTGGGTGCTTTTCTCATTTTCTGATTTTACAAAAGTGCCTTCTAAATCGAGATTGAAATTTCCTATTCCACTTCATTTTATATTATATTAGATAGATGAATATCACGTATATAAGATGATATATAAGTGTGCACGTGTCAGTCATCTAATATATAGAAAGAAAAAAAAAATTGAGAATTTTGATAGTCACCTTGACCCTTGAGTTCTCTTATACATTTTTTTTTTCGAAACGATAGAAATATATTCATTACTCAAATAAACTTACACTGTCAACTGGCAAATGGCCACCTTGAACATACATACATTGATACATGTCAAGGGGAGAACTCCGTACGAGAGGTAAAACCACCGTAATTCGAGGGAGCAAAACAAGAAACTACTAAAAAACAAATAAAAACTAAAAACTCCAAAGGAAACTAAACCACCTCCGAAAGGAGGACTAAGGCACTCCGCAAGGGAGACTATCCAACTCGAACAAATCCGGGCACGAGCTACTACACGCACTGCAAGCCTGAAATTACCGACCGCCACGAGTTTCGCAAATCAACCGGTAAAAAAGACAAAAGAAAAAAAAAACATAAAAAAAAAACAGAAAAATCGAAAAAAAAAAGGAAAAGAAAAATGCCTCTCCCTCACCCGATCTTCAACCGCAACCGGCAACCCATCACCTACCCGGCTCCAACTCTCCTCTTATACATTTTAGGAGTGAAAGATTCACTCCGTTCACTTGTGTTTGAATAAATGAATTATATAAATCTATATATTGATTTTCGTTCATATTTTTAATTATTATTTTTCTTTCAATTCATGAATTCTGGTTCTGACTTCCTAGTTCCTTGCCATATAAGTGAGCATATTGTCACGCCCCGTAACATTGGAATGTCTTTCTCTACGATTACTGGTGGATTGTGTTGTGAACAATTGTATATGCGGCTTCGGTCAGCTGGTTTGTAGGTACGTGCATATGGCCCTTCGGATGTTCAGGCAGCCTACCCGGTTATGTTCGGGAAATTTGTCGCTAGTCTTCAACTTGACGGTAAAGAAACAAAATTGGTCATCCCTAACTGGTCTGATGCTGGAGCTGCATTTCCCATGGCGGCTTAACCCAAAGAGTTGTTCCGATGGATAAGTCGGCCCGGGTAGTCCGGACGCGCGCGTGGGTATCGTGGGCCGAAATGGCTAGGCCCGTGACAATATATAAACTCATATATATATATATATATATATATATATATAATATCCTCCTCGTGATTAAAAGAAAAAAAAAAAAGAAAATATACGGGTAAGTAGATACTCTACCCACTTGGGTAGCTACCCAACCAAGGTTCTATACCGTTAGATCAACACATACACACACACATCCACATGGGTGTGTGTTAATCCAATGGTATAGAACTCAGTTGGGTAGCTACCCAAGTGGGTAGCATTCACTAACCCAAAATATACCCCCTTCGTCCCATATATATAGTCATGTTTGACTTTTCACACAGATTAAGAAAAAATATTGGAAACTACAAATATGTTAAATATTTACTTGATTTGCCCTTATTTAATGAATAGTGTAAATTATAAAATGCATATTTAAATAGGGGTATAATAGTAAAAGAATGGAAAAATGTACTATTAAATACATAAAGTGCACTATATATTTAGAACATCCCAAAAAAAAATAGTGACTGTATAATTGGGACGGAGGAGTACACATTAATTTGAGTGTGATTAAAGAATTGTCCAAAGTACCCTAAATGGGAGGTGACGAAAACAAATATGTACACCGTACGTAAGTTTAAGTAATTAAGTAGCAAATAAATAGAAGAGTTAATTAAAATATGAGAGCTATTAATGATGAGACACAGAGCCCGAAATCCTGGAAAATTGTCTAGATGTGGAACCAATTACGGAAAAATATTATTTCATAAATTTGTCGATTGGTTTCCCATTTTCATAAAATTGAATCAAAAGTGATGTCCATATCAGATTCACCTTTGAGGAAAGGACTGACGTGCTTTCCACACGCAATCAAAATGGGGGTAATTTTTTCAACTTCATTTTATTTTTCAAAAAAATTGGGAAAGATTTAACATTTACTGATAAGTTTATTAAAAAAAATTAAAATAAAAAATAATGAGTAAGACACTAGGAGTTTTCATGATGTAATTCATGTGATGTATGGTACAATACAGAGGTAAGTGCAACAAAAAGGATTTATTTGAATTTGATAGAAAATAATTTGAGGGAACCAAATATACTTTATTCTACATATCACATGTAACATTAATTTGAGGATTTATGCTTCCTGCAACCTGTAAAAGTACTTAGAAAAACTAGGGATAATTACAAAAAGTACCCATGAGGTTTGACCTAATTACAAAAAAACTAGCTAACTTGAAAATTTACAAAAAGTACCCCTGAGGTTTGAAATATATTTCAAAATCTCTCTTCATATTTGTAAAACTATTGCAGATTACCCACTAATTTTAATACTAAATCAAACTCCAGGAGTCTTTTTGTAAGTTTTAAAGTTAGCTAGGTTTTTGTAATTAGGTCAAACCTCGGGTACTTTTTGTAATTATCCCTTTAAAATATTAAAAAGATTCATATTCAATATATGTCGAATGTTCATGCATTGTGGAAACGTGAACCTAATAGTACATTAATTTTCTTTAAAAATTTATAAACATTTAAATAAGAATATATTTAAATCTCTTAAGCAGTGGCGAGGCAGCCCGTATGAATATGATTATCCCTAGCCCAAAAAAATTCCCTAGTTCAACTATTTGTTCCCCTTAAAAATTATATTTTTTTCCATAGAAAAAAAAAAAAAAAAATTGGGGTGCACGGGGGGGTCGGGAGGGCCCCCTGGCTACGCCCCTGCTCTTAAGGATGGACTATTTTTTAAATTTTGATAAATTTATATATTGAATTATTAGGAAATCGTATTTTTTCTTTTAAATATTTAAATATATATTTAATTCATTTTAATTACTTATTAGTTCATAAAAATTGTCAATTGGTAAGTTAACAAAAGAGGGTACATGAGGCCTAGTTCATTGTAAAAGGTCATTGATGCCCAAATCATACCAGACTCATGTGGCCTCCAATCCCAGATATAAGTAGTTAATCCCTGATTATATATATTAAGTATATTTTAACTGCTTAATTCTCTCACCTTATGAATTTTTCTCCTGTACATTAATAGATTAATCATTGAATGGGCTTCCCCTAGATAACATGTAGGCATAGACGGATCTAAAGGGGGGCCGGGGTGGCCCAAATTTTTTTATCCCATTTTTTCTAGTGGAAAAAATTTTAAAAAAAAGCATATGTTTTTCGTAGGGGGAAAAATAGTTGGGCTAGGGAAAAAAAATTGAGCTAGGAATAAATGGGGCGATTGGCTACGCCTCTGCACGTAGGCTCCTTTTAATCCTGTTTTTGTGTTGCAGGATGGTTCCTAACCGGAGTCAAATTCCATTTTCTCGAATACCTAACGCGAAGTGATCAGCAGCCCACTATTCAATTTTTAGCAGCATCGTATATATAATTTATTTAATTAAAAATTTTATAGAGTTAAAAGAAAAAAGCTTTGCCACTTTAGCAGCATCGTATATATATTTTTAATATCTTATATCTACTTTATTAATTACTAGTAAATTTATTTCTCAAATTCACATCTTCTCATCTTTAAGTGTAGCTTTAATTATTATTAGTTTGTTTTCAAAATTTAGATCATAAAATATTTAATTTTATAAGTTTGTTAATGCAATATAATCAGAAACTTTCATGAATTTTATTTATGATGAATAGTTTAACTTAAACTATTAAACTTAAATATTATATATATTCGAGTTTAAAAGTTTAGATTTAAATATTTTTTTAAAATTTTTTTACTTATAGTCCGATAGTGGCCCGTTTAGCCCGGAACCCACTAGGGTTAAGGTTAGGTTCCAATATTGCTAGCCCGTTTAAAACAGACCCATTTAGCCCGAAGCTTGTTTAGCCCGAAACTCGTTTAGGTTGGCCCTATAGGACTAGAGCCAGCCCGTTTAACATCTCTAGCCACTGGTTCTGACCTTGAGTTCGTCCTGGTACCTTAACGTGATGTATTTGTGCCACTCAACTTTCGCGCATTACATAAATTAAATTATTTCCTGTTTTGTGATATTCAATATTTCATGTTCTTAATTCTTAAATATTGGGTCTCAATAATTATAACTTAAAAAAAAAAGAAAAAAAATAGAGTAATGTTATTAAACTTTATACTTTATAGACAGCTAGGTAAAAAAGCCTATTCAACAATTTGCACGTTGGGAATAGCATAGTTGAATAATAAATGCTCGTTATTTAATTTAATTAATTACTAAAAGCCTACGCAACGTATAAAGTTGGGGCTATCTTCTTTTAAATTTACAGAAAATTTTGTGAAGAATTAATGAATTTAGAAAATTTTGAGAAACATATTAATGCATTTATTTATATTTTGTATTTGAAGAATTGATAAACATGTGAGAATACATCAACCGCAATAACTGTAAAATTTAATTGGAAAATCAATCTACCAAAAGTTCCTTTAATATTCTGTAACTACTTTTACTTTATATTAATTGCTGGATTTACATATGTACTTTGGAGTATGCAATGAATAAATCCCTGAAATAATTCAAATGATTCAGATATTGAACAAAATCACAAGTTAATCAAAATAAATTATAAGAAATTTTAACTTATATTTTGAAACAAAAATTAAAAATAACAACTTATAAACTTCTAAGATAAATTCATCAAACTTATTAACTTCTTAAGAAAAATATTTGGTGAATCTTTATATTGCATTTAAATTAAAGTGCTTTATCAATATTTACAAGGTCACCCATTTTGAGGATTTGTTACGTCAAACTATATATGCTAACTAATGGTGTGTGGCTTATCCTATAATCTTACCTAATTAGTTCGTTAATAAAAAGATTCATAGGTTGGGATCACTTAATTAATATTCAATATCAAATACATCATATATATATTGAATTGTTAATGTCCTCTACTCCTCTTATGATCATGGATGCCAAAGTTACCTAAATTGTATTTGCTCACTGCCTCTCCAAGTGCCCTTATTCAAACTCATTCACTATAAGATATAAATATAAATACGAATCATGTACAACTTAATACAATTCGACAAACAGGGAATCGTGTTGTAGTTTAGTAGTAAAGTATTTGTAAAAAAGAATATTAGATAAGATTTATTTTATTATTCATTTAATATTAATTTTTATTTCCTTATAATAATTGATAACATATAAATATGTAACTGAATTAATCTTAATATTTTTTCTATTAGATTCATTGAAATGTATAATTAATTACAATATTTAAAATTAAGAAGTATGTATTAAAAATTCAAAAGTATGTAATGTTTAATGAAATTAATGCACAATTAAAATAACAATTCTTAATAATACATAAATTTAATTTTATGTAGGATGTATAACTTTGTGTGTAGTATTTAAATTCTCATAGTATTATTTCAAATTACACATCAAATTAGTTTTCTAAAAAAAACTATCACATATAATTCAATTGATCTTAATATTGGTTTCTATTCGAATAAATAAAATATAAAATTAATTATAATATTTGAAATTAAGAAAAATAAGTTAAACAAAAAAAAAAAAAATGCTGCACTGTAGCAATCCTAAAGTACGTAACTCCAGAATTTGGTGCATTGTTGGAGATAAAAATTTGACGCCAGACGCTAGTTTAACTTGTTGCTGGAGTTGCTAATAACTTATTTTTAAAATTTAAAAATATCTCATCCAACCTTGTTATAAATATATACAATTTTAATTTCTATTTTAGTCCTTTGCATTCTTATTACTCAATATCTCTATGATTTTGAAGGGTTTTCATTGGGACAACTCCAGTACCTCTAGCTAGGAGTGATTACGGTGCGGTTTCGTGGTTTTATGCACCATATCGAAACCGAATTGCCATTAGCGGTTTTTCTAAATATATAATTCAAATTCCGGTTGTATAAAGTAAAATCGAAAGTACGGTTTAGGCGGTGGCGGGCGGTGGCAGACGGTATTGCGGTTTTAATCGATATGCAATAAAAAATAATTCGTAGTAGTAATACAAAGTTATTGTAACAATTGTATCAAAATCAACAAAATGTAGCAATAATTTGACTGGTTTTAAATTAATTGGTAGCCTTTAAAGATATAATTTTTTCAAAATATAGTTTATAACAGAATGTTTCCATAGGTTTGCAAATGCCGATTCCAAAAAGTAAAAGCAAATTGCTGAGGTAAAATAGTTTATACATAAAGTCTTGGTATCAAAAGTAAAAGCAAATTGCTGAGGTAAAATTGTTTATACATAAAGTCTTGGTATCAAAATCTAAATAAATATTGTGCCATCAGGCCCATCACTGCTCCATACATTATATTAAGCAAATAATTCTTAATTTGTGATGGATTATGTTATCCTAATTATCATTATTAAATAGTACGAGAAATTTGTTTAAAGCTTCAAGCCTAAGTCCTTGAATTGAGCACTGAAATAGTTAGGAAGATTATGGTTTTGTTGAGATAATATGTTTTTCAAGATCCAGAAATATAAAAGATTATGTGAAGATTATAGGAAGAATATATTGTTATCCATAAATGGTTAGGAAGATTATATTATATAGGCGGTCGGTTTCTCTTCAAAACCGCAAATTGCACCGCCTTAGTGGTGTGGTTTTTTATTAAAATTTTTAATCGCAGTTTTTAGGATAAATTAATTTTGACGGTGTGGTGCGGGGGTTATTTAAAATTTATGATCAACCCTACCTCTAACGACTAATTGTGCTACCATAGCTGATATCTAATTTAGGGACTCGAGGAGTAAGGTGGTTTTGCATCAATCACCTTAACATTATCTTTGGACTGTAAATATAAATGAGGAAAACTAAGAAGAAAAGTAAAAGATAATTAACCCTATAAAATGACATCTTAATTAATGATTATAAATATATTGGAAGTGAATCAACTAGATTCCTCATCTAATATCACATTGCGTACCTAACTCACCTAATCATTAATTAGGTTTTTGAAGTTAGATTTTAGAGTCTAAAATGGGCCACGTTTGTTAAATTCCATCTGAGTCAAATTTATTATATTTTGCTTTTTGTTTCCCCTCCTTCTTTTCTTTAGTTCATGTAGGGTAAGGGGTAGGGAGCAAATCCTGCCCTTCACCATTATACTCCGACCATAATATTACTGTTAAGTTGTTACAAAAAGATATATTAAGTATTCACAATGAAAAGTAATGCGATAGAAACTCTAATTGGTGATATATTGTATAGGTGATGACAATTTTATTTTGTCAAGATGATAATTTCCACAAATTTATTTGTGCAAAAGTTATTTCTAGTTATGATGTTAGCAATTAGAAACAAAACAGTGACAATATATATTAGTAACATTATATTGTGTTTCCTTTAGCACATTTTCACGTGTATATATCTGTGATGCTGCCTCTTAAGGCAAATCACTCTAAATTAATGTGGTTGACCAAAATCATCTTTCCAGGAGGGGAGTCTTCACCTCACTCCTCCGAGGGGGAACTTTACGTCTTCCTCTTCTCAAATGGGAAGTCTTCTTATCTTCTTCTCCTAGAGATGTAATACCCTTTGACTGGGAACTTGCTTACACACACGCGCAAATGGTAGAGGGCCCCAGTAGTTGTTCCAATGAGGCCCCTTCGATGCTCAAACCAGCACGGTGAACGAGAGAATAAACAGTAAACGAATATTGTATAATAAATGCGTAGGATGATTATGAATTAATTAACTTACAGATAATGGGAGAGACCTTTTTATACCTGGGAGATAGGCCACGTGAGTCGTGTAGGAGAATTTGGCCAATGGGCCAGTCCGCGTACACTACAAGAAAACAATCAAATTCCAACAAAATAATTCCAACGAAATAGAAAACTGTTGGAATTTTTAAAATTTCAATGAAAAATTCCAATGCTACATTATACCGTGGATTTGGAAAATTCCAATGAAAATTTCAACAGTAAACAAACCGTTGGTATAAAATGTTGGAATTTAAAATTCCAACGGAAAGTTCAACGGTAAACAAAACCGTTGGTATAAAATGTTGAAATTCATGTTAGAATTTAAATTTCCAACGGAAATTCCAACACCACAACTAACTATTGGAAAATTCCAACAAAAATTCCAACGGTAAACCAAATTTTGGAATTAATTGTTGGAATTTCTGTTGGAGTTTTTAAAATTCCAACAGAAATTCCAATGGTATAACATGTTGTTAGAAAATTCCATTGGAAATTCCAATACCATTGGAAAATTTTAATAGGGGTTAAAAGATTTGATAGTATAATCCATATCAATAAAATAAATATTCTCTTCTGAAGTCAATCATATTAAAACTACATGGTTAAATGTGCTTGACTTGGGACAAATTGATGATGGATAACCTACTAGGAAGTTGAAGATATTAGATAATTAGATAAATTAATTGAATATTCCAACATATATATACCATTGAAATTACCATTGGCCTAAATTCCAATAGTATAATTCTGTTGGAATAACCGTTGGAGTTTTTTCCAACGATTAAATATATTCCAATGGTATAACTCTGTTGAAATTAGTGTTGGAAAAAATGCTGGAGTTCTTTCCAACGGTATATATTCCAATGGATAAATAACGTTGGAAATTTCGTTGGAATTTTTTTCCATTGGAATTTTCATTGGAATTTTGCCATTCCAACGACCATTTTACCAACAATGCATTTTATGTTGGAATTTCCGTTGAAATCAATAATTCCAACGGTAATTGGCCAAATTCCAACAGATTTTTTTTCGTTGAAATTTTCTTGTTTTCTTGTAGTGGTAGGAGAAATCGGCCGATGGGCCAGACCCGGACACCATTGGACCTATTTATTTATTAAGAGCACATTGGACAATAAACATATATAAAAAAATTATATATTTAATTTATTAAATATAATTTTTGTCCCTAACTGAATATATAATCCTAGAAATATTATATCGAATGAATAATAACGACAAATACAATATATATTTTACCTCTATTCATCCCAAAATGTTAATAACAATTACACACACCCTAGATTCATTTAAACATTACAGGTGCAGTGACACTAGTCAAAATCATAATAAATTCAATAAAATAAGAAATAAAATGAAATAAAATAATCCAATCTCATGCTTTTGGAAATCACACCCACGCACGTGACCGCTGCCCACATCTGTAACCAGCATCAGATGCTGGTATTATTTTATTATTTTGTTTTTCACAAAATGGGCCAAGTATGGGCCGGGGGCTCAAATCAAGTGCGACTCATAATATTCTTTTCTTTTATTGCAATTCACGCCTCTTCGGACACTGCAAGAGTCAGCCCATTGGCCCACATCAAACCAGCTCACCAACACCTCCCCACCTCCGATGAAAGCTTGAAGGGGTGGGTGACTTTGAGATTTCCTGACATCATAAATCTGGTTTTGTACTTTTTGTCCCACCAAAATATTTTCTTAAAAAAAACAAAAGATTATTTAATATGCTTGTTTTATATAAAAGGATTAATTGCTCGTATATTTCACTTTCATGTTAGTACTTTTAGAATTGAAAATTATTGTACATGGATTTTGTTTAGTAAAAATAAAAATGTCTGTGCATTAATTGTACCTTTTCTATAAATAAATATAATTTATTTATTATTTGTTTTTGTTGAATCCTAACATTTGATTATTTTAGATGGTTCCTTTAGTGAGACTACAGTTGCAACTTGCATGCTATTATGATCCTTGATGGGTATTACCTTTAGTATCAAACTCTAAGTTGGAAGTTCCTACAACATGGACTATTGTCTACACTACAACAAGTTGTTAGGGGTATTAAGTTTGCTCTTGAAAGAACCTACTGACACTAAAGTCAGCTCAACAAAAAATAGAGAGAAAATAGATTGGTGATTCATGAAAAAATGCAAATGGATTACTTACATCTGAAAAGATTTTGACAATGGGTATATATAGGCTTCTAAGAGAGAGTTTTCACCCTTCCACCAAAAAAAAAAAAAAGAAAGAAAGAAAGAAAGAAAGTTTTCATTTTGCACAATACATCCTGTAATCATTTCTTTCATTTAAAGATCATCTTGGAATAAAAAGATTCCATCTGCATCTAAACCCATATTAATTAGGTAGGTCGCCCCTCGTGGGGTAACCTAGTGGACTAAGATGGGTTTAGCTTACCAAAGGCCAAGTTCAAATCGCCTCCGGGACCACTTGGTCAGCGCATCGCGTATGAGCTTGTCCAATACGATTTATCTGATTGGTGTGATTTTCAGACTATTGTTGTGACAACCCCAGGATTTACCCATTGCACATCTGAATGGTAGAGCTGGTAAATGGACAGGTCGGTCTAGGACTCTAGCCCGTCCCAAACCCATTGGGATGAGTTGGGCTAAAATTCAATTTGGGCACTATTTTTTGACCCAACCCAACTCAAAGTCCCATTTTTATAACTATTATTGGGCCAACTTGGGCTTCAGGCTGCTGGGTCAGGCCAAAATAAACTCGTCCATTTCGGGCATAGGGATGTCAACAGGGCGGAGCGGGCGGAGCGATCCCATCCCCGTCCCCCGCGACCATGGGAATCCGTTCCGTCCCCTCGAGACAAATGGGGAAAATATTCCCCCATCCCGTCTCCCCGGGGATCTTCGCTCCATGGGATTCCCGTCCCCGCTTTATTACTCTTTTTGTAAAAAAACAGTTTTTTTTTTTTTTTTTTTTTTTTTTAAAATGATTTTTTAATATTTAAAATATATATAAATTATATAAAAAAGACCAATAAAGCACTTATTATATAAAATAAATTAAAAATTTTTGATTTACATATTTAGTGTGGATATATTTATAATATATTATATATTTAATTTAATATATTATATATATAATATCGGTTTCATGCGGGAACAGGCGGCGTGATCCCGGGGCGGGAATATGATCCCCGTCCCTCGCTCCGTCCCCACCAACGGGGAGAAAAAAATCCGTCGTCCCGTCCCCACGGGGAATTTTCGTGGATTTCCGCCCATTGGGGCGGTTCCCATGAGGAATGGGTAATCACCGCCCACCGCCATCTCTATTCGGGCATGTATAAATACAGTCCATATCTTTGGACTCATTGACTTGGAAATTAACCGTTCTATCGAAGAAACGGACAACGTCATTCGAAAATCCTCTAGAAATAAACGTCCATCATTTCGATTGAGAATTTAAGTTATTTCTGTTGTTTCTTTAATGGGGTACTTTTTTTCCTATCAAAGGTTTTTCAAATGGGTTTTACTTTGATAGGTTTTAACGAGACCCATTTTTTAAAGCTAGCTGCTTGGCTTGTAAGCAGTACACTATATTTTTTTTTAATAATATTTTGCATTTATTCAAAAAAAACCGTTCTATCGAAGAGTAGTGACTACGGGTTCTCCGTTATAAAAAAAAAGGTCCCTATTTAATTGATTTTGTTAGACCTATAAAAATTGGGTAACATCAATCCTAAAACAGCACAAAATTATTTGAGTTTTACTTCATAAATTGATCCTAAAATAAATATGCTTTTTTTTGGAAGCAAGGGGCACATTTGATTCATTTGAAGCCGAAAAAAAGGCTAATGGTATTAGGTACAAGGTCATTGAATTGAATTTATTTTATTCTTTCCCCCCCTTTATTGTGCTTGTACCTAAGTCCCTCTATTGATAATACAGGCGCCAACTTATTTTGTACTAATGTGTAACAAATATACAAGTTGATAGCGCTAGTGGTCTATCTTATGATCTATTTTGTCACACATATTTCGTAATGCTTACAAAAGGAACCAATAAAAGTATATCTAAGCTGTTCATTATTCCTATTTTTATTATAGTTGATGGATTGACATTTCATGATAGGTGAAAAAGAGTTTAGGCTCCACATATATTTATCCAAAATTGCAAAATAATCTTATAGTGCATGGTTCGTAAATAGCATAAACAGGAAACTAATTAAAAATGGGTTTTAGTCCAATCGAAGTAGTTGTCGATGCCTTAATTATGGGTATTTGGACATAGACTTCATCTCTAAAAAAGAAAACATACATTTGAAATTGTCTCAATCCATGCAAATAAAGGTAATTTCATCAATAAAGCTACAACCACATCAGGGCCTAATATTTATGCTCGATTTAAAACCTCATACCTATACTATCATCTAATTTTAATTAAAGATTTGTGATCTCATAACTACGAATTGAGACATAGATGTGGGTAATTTGTTTTAATATCTATCCTTTAATTATTCAATTACAATATTTTTTATAATTAACTTTTAGTTATATTAATTATTGGACTAAATTATAATAATTGTTGAATTATTGGCTCATGAGGCCAAACTGCAACACTAAGCCCACGAGGCGCAAAGCCCTATGTATAAATAGTCAATATCATCTCATTTTTTAGTCAATCTGAACTTAATTACTTAAATCTTCGTTAGTTTCAACTAATCTCATCAATGATACTGACTAAAGCATTAGAAGAACTTCCGCAAGACAACCCCATGACCAGATCAGTTCCATAGCAAGGAGTATCTTCCGAAATGGATTTACCTTTAATTACGTAAGCAGGAGTAGCTAGGCCAGTTCCTTTACTTCCCTAGCTAGGAATATTCATATTGGTAAAGAAAAAAAATTACTAGAGCTCCTTAGAGTTGATTTTGTAAGAAAACGGAATCATAGTAAAAAACAAAATCAGTTTATTTAATTTCCGCCTTTAATCTTTTCTTTTGTAATTAATATTAATTTCTTTGGCAGGGTAGGGCCGTGGGGGACAAAGGAAAAAAGGTCAGCCCCTCGTGAACCACCATCCAATGCAAGACAATTGTGGTCCTAACTTGGAGATGCCAGAATTGAAGGCCGAAGAAGAAGACGGATTACCAGAAATACGATTCTATAATGGACATTTTATATTCTCTACACATATTTCTATTATAACACACGATGATATGGACACTTTTTGTTACCATTAAAGCCCTCCCTAGAAATTAGTACCCATGAACTAAGACTTTGTGTACAATTGGTTTTCTTGAAAACGTAATTTTGCACCCTTAATTTTTTTTAATTGTATACGAGATCGATGACATATATATTTTTTAGGAAAAAATTGTTGTCGATCACTTATCGATGAGAGGATACATTCCATATTAATTGAGCATGCAAGTGAATTGTGACTTAAAAACGAGGTTTAATCTCCTCTCCCTGACTCAAGATACATCTTTTCTAGGGCAAACTCAGGAGACTCAGGCCAAACGGGCAAAAATACTTCTTGTTCAGACGTGAACCACTCTATGTCATATCAATTATAAATTCATTTGATCCCACAAAAAAAGCAAACAGATCACCCAAGAAAAGAAAAAAACTTTTAGACTTATAGTCCCCACATGCAATACAATTTGAAAAAAATTAACCTTTAGACTTATAGTCCCCACATGTAATACAATTTATATGTTGGGTAAGAAAATCTTGTGCAATAGTCATGTTGTGGTTTGCACAATAACCTAATTATCTCCAATTCTTGGAGGACTGAAATTCCTAACTATTCATTGTAATAAAATAAATTAAAACTTTTTAGTAACTTTGCACATATATGTAATCTTCACCCTTATACAACACACACAGATTTTTTATTCCATTCTCTATTTTCCATATGTTTCAATACAATAAATAAATGTCACACGTACAAAATAGTATCATGATTATACACTGACATTTATTTAGTGAATTGAAAAAGGGGTATGCATTTGTGACACCCATTTAAATTTTTACCCAATATACCCAATTATATTATGTAGTGCACATATTTACACCATAACATGATAACCAACTTTTTCTTTATTACCTAAGAGTGCTTTATTTGGGTCAGATATATAGCCAAGATTCTTCTGACCCAACAAAAGTAGAACAATTTCCAGTCTTTCCAATGTTGATACTAAAAGGATGTCATCTGTCTCCAATATTTTCAATTCCGGAAATAGAGTAATTGATGGGATTGAAAAATTGCTTAATTCAAGTAATGTTATTATATACCAGCTTTAAGTCACAACAATAAAGAGTCTGAATTTTATTTCTTCCCAGAAAATCATGGTCAAGTCAATTCATCATGATATGCAAAATCATCACATATACAGGGTTATGTGTAAAACATACCATTTTGTGTGTGTTTTTGTGTGTGTAACTGTACAAGTACAGAGACACAGTGACTGGTCCATGGGCGTGTACAGAAAGATTTAGAGGACCACGATGCTGGATTTGTTAACCAATAGAAAAACCCACAATTGGTCTCAAACAGACAACTGAATAGCTTAAAGCAAAGTTGGAGTGTCCACAGGGGATGGGGATGGGGATGGGCTAAGTGTGGATGAGGGTTTAGGGTGACTGTGTGTCAGTATATGTGTGGGTAAAATATTTAATTAGTTAATTGTTATTAATTTTTGTTACATTTGTTCGTTCGGTTTATCTTCCTGATAATCCAGTTTCCAAGTTTACATTCGACTATACTTGGAGGTAGCAGCTCTGGTACCTCACTGATGCCGCGCGCCAAATTAAAACGCGAGATGTGTCTGGCCTAGCTAGGGTATATGATCGGATCAACTGACTGTCATCAATATAATGTGTTGCCTCATAAGGAAGGTAATGTGATTTTTATCTTAGTATTTGAATTTACGCTGATGACCTACAATGCGAATTAGTGTCTTTTACTCATTTATCAGTCCAGCTATGTCCTAGGTTTATTAAATTTATTTTATGGTTAGAGATGAATTGAAACTTAAACAATAGAAATTTTAAAGATTTCTTGGGGAGGAGAGAAATATCAGAATCATTTAGAATAGAAAAAGGTAAACAAAGAAACAAAAACAAGGATGGTCTGATAGAAGAAATACAATTTAAAATCAAATAAAATTAAATCAAATCGAATGAAATCAAGTTATGGCCAATCTAGAGAGTTATGCATTTTCATTCTAAATATAGGTTTTGTTAAATTTGGGGAACTTTGTATGATTCCACACATGAAGCATACTCAATATGAGAGAGAGTTCAAACTCATCAAATGAGGTTTCATCCTAAAATTAATTGGCGATAAGAGGAGTAGCTCACTTGGCTTATAAAATGAAATATCTTCCCTTAATTAATTAATATGAGACAACTCACAAGTGACATATCTCAATATGTTTATGAATGAAGCTTCATAGGCAATAAAAAATGAACGAAATTACTAAAATAAACTTTGCTCAAATTTGGAATTATATAGAAACGACGGAATCTATATATATATAAAAACAAAGCTTTTACTAAATATGTTTTCCCGTTCATTTACATCTTGCTAAATTTGTTAAACACGTTTTTCTGTTTAATATTAAAAAGCGTATTAATTTTGGGCTGCCAGCAAATATATTAGTCGGGTTTTTATAATTATGGTATGATTAAATAGAAAATTGTTCATCAGTCTTGATTGTTACATCCTTAAATAAATTTCAACTTTCTTTACTTAATCTTTGACCGCGTTAATTAAGTTAATAATGAAAATTCTGCATAGTAATATATTTTACTTTCGATAATCTATTGATTGCAGAAAAATAATGGATACATTATATGGTAATGAAATCAAATCAATATTACAACACTTTGGAAATATAACCTAGGAAAAATATTAGACAATCGTGGACCGCGTTAATTAAGGTAATAATGAAAGTGCATAGTAATATATTTTACTTTCGATAATCTATTGATTGCACAAAAATAATGGACACATTATATGGTAATGAAATCAAATCAATATTACAACACTTTGGAAATATACCCAAAAAATATTAGACAACGTGTAATTGTCGCGAAATCAAAATAAATAAGGCGATTACATTAACATGGTAATTCTTTGATTGATAATCTAATTAATAAGATTTTTTCGATTACATTAACAATACTAACATAACTAAAAGAATAAAATATTCTAAATTGTTGAACAAGAAATTAATCTAAACAAGAAAATAATGTAGGAATAAACATGGGAAAGTATCAAGAATGGCCCAAATTTAAAACACATATACAACTTTAGCCTTACTTATTCAAAATGATCAAAAATAGCCTTCTTTTTTGATAAAACCCCAAAATACCCCTTATATTGAATTAAAGGTAAACTAATGTTTTTTAAAGGTTTTAAGAGCCTTAAAATTGGTATCAGAGACTAGGTTTATTAAGAACTTTTAGTTAAATTTATTATATTTATGTAATTAACAATTGGTGAGGAGAAATTACACCGAGATTATGGATCCGGACCGATGTCCGAGATGTACCCCTTACAGGACATATCGTCAAATATTGACGATGTATGCACAAGAACACCTTGACCAGGTTTCATATCGGGAATACCAACATGAAGAAAAAGAAAGCGGCGAGCCGACGAGAAACCTTAAGGCAATGCAAAATGCGAAAGTGAGAATATTATAAGCAATTTAGATGCTTAACTGGACCACTATATGTTCATTTGATGAACCTTCAAGAAACAGTTCATGAAAATTCCCATCGAACAATGATTCGATGGAGTACGGGAGTGGGGAACGAGATACTTCCAGACAAATCTAAGTTCTCCGAAGATCTTAGAGAAGTCCGGAAGACGGCGGTGCGTAATTATGGCAACCGCCATATTCATCTACTCAAAGACAAGTTCATCGAGATCCGAACCGGATGGAGACGATGGTGAAATATCGAAGGAAGCTTGAAGATAGGAGAAATTGAGCTTACTATCACGGGAGTTGGGGGAAGATCCTGAGAACAATTAATACTGGGAATTGATTCTTGAGGATCACAAACCTGGGAAAGATTACAAGACGGAATGGAGTTCACAGGTGGGTACGTTAAAAGATACGTTAATCGAGATGACCACTAATCCATTCTCCATATACATTTCTATCGGAATGTTATATGTTGAATACAAGGCCGAGTATTTCGCCGCCTATATTGATTCAAGTCGGAATATGTCTTGCAAAGCAGGATGTTTTTCCTAAAAAATTGGAGAAGATTTACTATTGCGGGGAGAAGAGATTTCTCTAAAAGGATTCTTATCCTTAACAGGGGAATTAAACAAGCGAGTAAATCATGATCGGAGGCGCGGGGCGGTACCCGTGGTACAAGGTGAAAACGCCACCAATCTATTTCCATGATACATGTGCGAGATGTTTTGCTAGGAAACAACTTCCTACAAACATTCAAGCGATTTACACAGAGAACGAGACAAGAAGACTTATTTTCACAACCTTATGTGATCATAAGATTATTGTCCAAAGATCGTGGGAAGCATTTTGACGAAAAATGCCTATTACTTTTCGCGCAGCGCGTGGTGATGAAGCCAAACTTTGCAATCCAAAAATGGCGGATCGAAGGAAATTTGGTGAAGCTTTATTATCCATAGACAATTTGGTTCCGTCGGAAGGATCAAGATATGGGATAATAACTTGTATTCATTCAAGATACAAGGAGAAAGAACGAGTCACCCGGAAGCCGTTGCGAATTATGGATGAGTCTAATGGAGAATCCACGAGTGACATTACCATAGAGGAACAAATATCACTCGAGGATATCGAAGAAGATCCAAAGGAATTATAACGAAGATCCTTTGGCATGGTGGGACTAGAATGAGCTCAAAGCATCCTTAAAGGTTAAACCTGGAAAGGAGTACGAGTTCGTAAGATTCAAACCAATCCTTATGAACCAGGAGGATCGTGAGGATATGCGAGAAGATACTTAAGGAACATCGGACCTTAAGTTAATTTCACCAGGAGTTTCTCCATACTGGATCCAGGGTTCTTAGTCGAAACCATGGAGAAATCAAAAGAGAAAGCGAAACACTTGTTATTAATTACAAGGAATTAATAACATTTTGGAATTCGACGGATACTATATCCCAAGCAGAGAACATCCGGTTAATCGTATTAAAGGTGCCAAGATATTCTCAAAGTTCGATTGCAAGTCGGATTTTACCATTAAGATGGATGAAGAAAGTAAGAAGTGCAACTTTCTCCACTCCACAAGGTCATTATATTTGGAACGTGATGCTATGGGATTGGCTAACGCACCCCAGATATATCAAAGGAAGATGGATAATCTCTTCAAAGATTAATTGATTTCATGTTTGTGTATATCGATGACATTCTGATCGCATCAAAGAGCATGAAGGAGCATCTTAAACATTTGGAAATATTTTCGGATGTTTGTCACAAAGGAAGGATTAGTGCTTTCGGAGAAGAAGGCGTGATTGCAACAAGCAGATTGAATTCTAGGAATTGAGATCGACGAATCTGGAATCATCCTACAAAGTCATATTGTAGAAAAGATACAGGGATTTCCAGATACACTGAAAGACAAGAAGCAGCTTCAGAGTTTTATTGGAGTTGTTAACTTTGCTGGAATGTTTATAAACAATCTAGCTCATTACAGGAAGGTGTTAGCCCATTGCTTAAAAAAGATGCAGTATTCAAATGGGAGAATGAACATCAAGAAGGAATTAAGCAGCTTAAAGAAGTTTGCAAAAAGCTTCCGAAACTTGCAATTCCACAAGATGAAGATGAACTGGTTCTTTACACAGATGCCAGTGATTATTGGTGGGCAGCAGTTCTTACAAAAGCCACACCAAACGGAGAAGTGCCATGTAGATATTGCGGTCTATTTACGACGGTGAAGCTGAAGCAACTCGATGACATATCAATGAGAAAGAATTCTGCGATCAAAAGAAAGGCTTTCAAAAAATGGCCTTTATTTCTCTTGGCTAAAAAGTTTATCTTAAAAATTGATAATTCAAGTGTCAAAGCTTTTCGAAAAACAAAATTGAATCAAAACCGAGAAAAAGTTAGGATACTTAGATGGCAATTTGAATGTCAATATTATGATTATGATATTGTCATTATAAAATCTCATGAAAATGTTCTTGCAGATTTTCTAACAAGAGATGGAGGAATTTAAGTCGATTCCATCCTCACAACCTCAAGACATCTTGGAGACCATTTAGAAATGCTACTCCGAGAATTTGATACCCTGGTCATCAATGTTGATTTTGGCCGAAATTACAAAGGAATGATCGGACAAAGTAACCGATCGTATACGAGCATGTGTCCGGTCTCACTCTCGATTGAGAACGGCATTTCAAGGCACTCATCCGGCCGCTAATAAGCAAACGGAGCGTTTAGAGCAGAGGCTCCCCAACCTCGTAGAGGATTCCAGTACCTCTAGCACAAGTCCTAAGTAGCGAAATGTTGGCCCAAGGAAAAGCGATAATCCGAGTCAAATCCGAGTTATCACATCAACCCAAAGACGTCCGGGGTAAGGGCGAAGAGATCAATTTTAGGCCTATGATGGGCACTTCTAAGGTTGATATTAACGAGATTAAAGTTTCTTCTTCTTGGCGGGAATACCGGGCGGCTTAATTGGGAGAAACTGACACAGGCAAGAGATATCTCGGAAAAAATAAAGATAGATATTTTTCGAAAATATCCGAGGGTTTGGATGTTACCAAATTCATACTGAAGAAGTGAAGAGGTGGTACGAGTTTGGGGCTTTAGCCTCGATCTATACTACTTCACTAGGCTTAGGAGATCACAAAATTACCAAAATGGATCCAGAAGATTGCGACGAAAGTCTTTGGTCCAACAATGACGGCCTAAAACGAGGGGATACATTGAGTCGTATTTTCATAAGTGCAACAACAGAGCCGTTGGAAAAGGTGGACATGAAGCCTTCCATTACATCAGGCTTCGACGACCAGATGAAAGAGCCTTCAAAAATATCAAGGAGGCTAGTTCAGAAGAAGTACAATTGGCCATGACCTTCACCGAAGATCAAATTACTACAAGAAGGGCATGGGTATTGTGGGTCTGTCTTACTGAGATGGACAAAGTCAAGTTTCCGTTCAAGTTTTATCAAAATTCAGTGAACAGATCATTCATGTTGAATACTATGACATGAAAAACAACAAGATTTGCGAGAAGACTTATTCGAAAAGAAAAGAAATCTTACGGGAAAACAAGCTACCGGGGAGTAAAGAAACTCACGGAAATCCGCAATATGGCTCACATCGGCCATTGGGAACTTTGGGTCATCCCGAATGTCAAAACCGAAGAAGGAACCGGAATTTGGCAAGGATTCGCCAAAAGTCTATCGGAGAAGACCTACGACGGAGAAGAAAAAAGTCACGAAGTATCCAAAGTTTGGGGACCACCAAAAAGTAGATTCCCAACAAAGCTAATGGAGACATGTGACTCAGGACATGTAACAACCCACTCAACAAAAAGACAGAAAGTGGGTCCATAAAAGATGCCGTCCAAAGTATTACAAGACAAAGGACGAGTCAGCAGGATTTGGAAGTTTGTATAAAGAACTTGGTGCGCAGGACAAGATGGGGCCAATCCATGTGAAGAAAGGGAAAGGCCAACTAATTCTTTGCAAGTGGAAGCAAGCAATAATTGAAGAGTTTGATGTAAGCAATGGACGTCTTACATTTCAACAAAGAGTCAAGTCCAAAATTGAAACCGGACTTACATCTATTTAAACCGAGTTTGAAGGAGGTGAGGATATCGGACATTTCCCTGAGTCTTCTACAATAAAATTTCTTCTGTAATATTATTGAGTGTTTTGAATTTCAGAGAGTGTTTTCAGTTTTAGAGTTTAGTTTTTTAATTTTATTTACAAGAGTGTGATAGCCTTTATGAGAGGCTAAACAAGTTTTCTCCTCCCAAAAGGAGATTACTGATGTAATAAAGTTTTCTTTAAGTTCTTAATAAAATAAAGGTTGTTTGTTCAACATGTGTTCATAATGTATTATTGATCAATCCCCTTTGAAGAATTACTTTTACGCCTTGGAGTAGGAAAAGAACTAAGGCTGTGCTGAGCGGTTTCTGAAGGAGTCGGATAACTTGCAGATCATCTTCCCTGAGGGTGAGGTTGAACAGTGAGTAGTTGTTTGTCAAACGATCTCGGGGCAGTAATTTTCCGACTAGTGGCGTTGCGAACCACTTAACCGGTCTTTGTTTGGTCAAAAGATGTATGAATTTTAAGGGATTTATTAATTTTACGGAAGCATGTTGGGCCTGATATGGTCGTAATGGACTATTTCCATTTTCACCTGTAAACCTTAGTTTGGAACTGATAATACAGAATCGAACTTCTTTTAATTAAATAACCTGTTGAGTTTATCGGCTGGAAACCTGACATGATCTTTTTAAAACCTCCGTATGGAGACTGGATCTAAGTAGGTGTAAAAATGCCACGAATGAAACAGGTTACAGAACTTGAAAGTGTTCCTATTCTGTGAAATCTGGAACGAATTTAATCATTTATTTCCTTATTTGTTATAAAGGGTATAATGGGAACTTCAGTTCATATTTGAATCCTTTTAATAAGGAAGACCATAGTTGTAACTGAAACATGAAAAAAGGTCATTCTTGAACTTACCCCAATAAACATTGACAATTCTTTTCCTCTAAGTTCGATTAACATTCATACAGAATCTGTATAACACGAAAATAATGAGATTGTAAATTAATCAACTATATCAGAAAAACTTTCTATAATAAAATTAAAAAATTCGTTTTTTTTTATTAAATCCTATATATGGTACAGTTTTAGTATCCCAATTGAATTATTGACAAAGTAAAAATTTAAAACAATAAATTAAATGCATGTATTGAATAAACTTTCCATTTAGAAAAATTTTTGTGCTAATATAATCTCATACAATAAATATGTTTTTTTTTTCTTTTGGTGAATATTAATTATTTCCATATTTATTGTCATTGACCACCTATAAATATGTGTGCAATTTCATTCTGAACCTACACGTTTCAAGGCTCAGTACTGCATAATAGAGAACAGAAAAAAAAAAAATTCTTCAAGTTTTTTCAAAAGAAACCCTTGCAACAGCAATGGCACCTATGATAACTTTAATTCGCGATTTAAACATGATCAAGACTTAGTGGGTTGTCAAGCTAAGATTCATTCGACTGTACGAAAAGCTTGCGTATAATGATAAGAACCAGATACAGAGCCTGGAATGTGTTTTTCATGACATGGAGGTAATCTATACATGCAAGTAATTTGTGATTTCGTATTTCATATTTTACTGATATTACTTCTTTTTTGTAGGGAGATAGAATCCAGGGTACAGTAAGGCGATTTCAAATCGAACAATTCAGAAAAATATTGAAAGAGGGTCGGGTATACGCTATTTGTGAGTTTATTGTAGCTAATCAAACAGACAAGTACAAAGCTGCCTCAACAAAGCACAAAATATTTTTTCATGGCAGAACAAATGTTTTCGAGATATTTGATAGTTCATTCCCAAAATTCATGTTCACTTTTAAGAATTTTTCAGAATTATCAAATCCTTTAACTGTTGATGAAACATTGCGATTTGGTAAGAATTCTCTAAATTTATCATTTCTGCAAACACATTCAATCCTTATATAATTTATTATTTCATAAACCGATTCGACCAAAAATTTGGATGTAATTGGAAGGGTAGTTTCAATGCGCAACTGAGACACTCAAGGATTTTGCAGGGAAAAAAACAAGATTCATCGAGCTAACATTGGAAGAGTTGGAGTAAATTAAATAAATAAAATGTTGAAATACGTTTTACATGCTTAAAATTAAAACAATAATTTTCTATTTGTTTATTTTTTAGCAATAATCGTGTAAGTTGCACTCTATGGAAGGATTATGTGGATTTGATTCTAAAGCATCTAGAGACCCAAGGTTTAGAGCCCTTGGTAATTATCCTTCAAATGTGTCGGCCAAGGTTTATAGAGGTAATATTAAACAAAAGTGTATTATTAAAAACTAAAAAAAATTATTAAAAAGTTATAATCTTTCGGTTCTTGACAATTATTTTCTATTTTTCAGATCAAGTGAAGGTGACAAATTCTTTTCATGTCACAAAGATGATTTTTGACACAAATTTAGAAGAAATAAATGAGTTCAAAGAGAAGTGATAATCCTTGGTTCTATTATTTTTTTAATAATTTTCGTTTTCAACATATTTTTTCTATATAATTATTTTCTTTTTAGGATTCCTCAAACAAGCACTCAAGCAAGATCAATAAGCTATGTAATGACTCGTCCGCTTTCGCACTATAGTAGAGGATTTAGAATCAGAAAATTTATTGTTTCGTACTTTGGATGAACTGCACAAGATGAGAGGTTGAGCTGAGACTGAAGCCAACTCCTTAATATTTGGTTGGAAAAAAAAAACAGGGTATTAACAACAAGTAGATCTACGCCAGGAGAATTAGTAATGTGTCGGAGAAATTAGTACAAGAAGCGTGGATACACTTGATAATGGAATGTAAAGTTTACATTTATGATAACAATTTTAACTTTCATTATTTTTGTTTTCTTTGTGGCTATATATTATTTTTTTAATAAATTTAAAAATAATAGGTGGGAAGCTTTTTGGGTTTTTTGCGAAGATTGTATCGTTTATAGGAGAATGGTGGTATTTATCATGCAATAAATGCTTGAAGAAACTAGAAGAAGCGGCGAACAATTATATTGTGCCAAATGTGACGATCAACATGATAGTGGTATATTTAGGTACAAAATTGATTTCAAACCATTGATGAATCCGCATATGCGTCTCTTCTTTTGTTGGGACAGAGATTGTGAGGCTTTAATAGGAAAACCATGCTCGGTTTTGAGGGAAGAGTGCATGTAGGTAAACTTTGTTTGTTCATTTAATTTTTATATTTTAGTAAAAATTTTATATAATATTGTGTATTAAAAAACAACTTTTTATGTTTTAATTTTTTAGAAACAAAACATGGATGAAATTCGAGGAGATTTGTTCACTTTCTTTGGAGAAAATTTTTTGTTCAAAGTGCAAATCAAGTCGAACAACCGAATTACACAGAGCATTTACGATTTGTCAAACTAACAGATGATCCCGCCCCGATTTTCAAATATGGTAGCTGTTTTTGAGAGCCAGGTATGTTAAAATATAATTTTTTGTATCTTAACCTATGTCATACTAAACTTTACTGAACTTTTTTAGGAGTCTGATTTTTATTCAAAGCTTCAACCAGATGAATCGGCACAATTGAAAGTATTGCATTTTTTAATTTTTAAGTATTTCAATGGCAAATTAAATTAATAATATTAACGTTTTTTTATTGTTTTAATTATTTTGTAATATAATATGTAATTAAATTGTTATGTTAATGTTTTAATGTTTTAAATTCCTTTTTCAATTTTTTTTAAGGATTATCCATCGGGGGATGAGGTGAACACCCCAGACAAAGGTCTCAAGAACTCAAGCAAAGCAGTTGAAAATTCTGGTACTAAGCGTGCATTACTCGAGGAATTCTCAAGCTCGACCACGTGTAAAACATTGAAGAGTATTATCAAGAAGGAAGACAACAAGGATGATTAGAATGATTAATTTTTTATTTTAGGTTGCAGTCAAACTATTGTTTTTTAATGTTTTGATTTTTGAACAATATTTATACTTAGAATATTTTGGAATTTTTTGAGGTTTTGTTTAATGCAGTATTTTATTTTTTTTTTTTGCTTAAGGAATTTAATTTGCAATAAAAATTTTGGTTGTTTTGTTAATGGTATATATTACTTAAATATTTTTTTTAAATCTTGCTTTACTATTATATATTACTTTAGGATTATTACCTTTAGATTACTGTTATGTTTGTCAAAAATAAATTTAATTACATGTGCATTTTGATTGACAGATAAGCATGTACTTATAAAAAAAATATTCATCAAATTCACATATTGAAGACCCCAGCACACCGACAGGGTTCCACTACATTCTAGATGTAGGGTCAAGTGGCTTTGTTAGCTTAGGGTCTTCTGAAATTTGCAAGGAAACAAAAAATTACAAACTAACTACAACAGTATATTTAATTACAAAACAATAATCAATGAAGTAAAATTAACTGATTCAAGATATCACCAAAAGATACATTATGCCATAGTAATAAACAGTTATATATGGCAAGAAAATTTTACATTTCCATTTATGTTGTATATGCATTTATTTTAAAAGAATCATCCAACACTTTGATTGATTTTTCTGTCAAATGAATCTTTAACAAAAATACTTTGCTTTTTGTGTTAAGTATATATACAGATGCCACAATTCATTTGTCTTAATTTTTTCATTTCTGAAAATTTTCAAAAAGAAAGCATAATCACAAACCGCAAGAACGGGACTTTTAAAAAAACAACAAACATGCGATAGCTGAAAGGAAAGATTCTTTTGGGAAATAAACGAAGAAGGGATGATACTTCTTCAAACGGTATTATAAGACTGATTTTTACTGTGGCCTATATTGTAGTATAGGGAGTTATTGTTTTAATCTTACCTGTCTTTCTCTGAAAATTCCATCAGTCTTCGTGTTTCATGTTTTTTTATTTGAATGTAGACTGAAACAAAAAATTCATAAAATTAGTTACTGAAATGATTCTCACGAAAAACAAATCAATGGAAAATAATATAAATTTAACAAAAAATAGGACTTATCTTTTTTCACCCTTTGTCTTTATTTTGTTTTACGGTTTTCGGCTTCAATGTCGTAGCTTCGCATCATAAAACAAAAAAATACAAATATAAAGAACATCGAAATTTCAACACTACAAATTAATTAAAAAAATAAAAATTCGTATTGTAACTTAAAATGTTCTCAGCCCATTTGTTATCAAAACAGATTTTCGCTACAACATAAAACGAACAGATCCACCCACCTGTGAAATTAAAAAATATTTAAACTTCTTTTAAGAAAAACTACCGAAAATATAATAATGGAAAAGTAAATAGGAGGAAATATTGTACTTATCTTTTGCCGTTCCATTTTTCGATATGGAATTGTGCAATCTTTTTGTGACTTCAACCAAAAATGAACAGATCTAAATAACCCGCATTAAACAAACCAAAATAAGCAAAATATGTGAATGAAAAAATAAAAATATAAAATATTGATAGTACTTATCTTGACCGAAAATAAAATGAGTAATAAAAAAATAAACGAATTATCAAAGAAAAAACACCTTTACATATATTTTTCACTCGATCTATAGAATCTATACACTAAATAAAAAAATTCATTAAAATATTAAAATGAACAAAAAATAAAGCAAAACAATAGTAAACATAATGTTTTCGGACTTATCTTAGTCGGAATTTTGGTCTGAATCCGTCGGAGACGACGGATCTGAGGCGACTCCGTCGATTTGTGTTACACCATTTGTTAAACTCTAATGAAAACAACGATATCGAAACAAAAATCGGGGGGTAGAGGCTTGATTTTATTTTTAACAGAAGACATTTCTAAACCTAAATAAGAAATGAAACGATTATTTTTGTTTTTTGGTGGTAGAAAATATAATCGGAATCGATGAAAGGTTATTTAGAGTCTAAAAACCTTATTTTCACTCAAGTACAAATATTAAGTGGGAAAAAATTTCGGTTATTTTTTGGAGAAATAAATGAAGAAACGGACTTGAGGAAGAAGATGGTGAAGTGCTAAATAATTAGGAACTTCCGAGAAAAATGAGAAATGTTTTATCTACTTTCAAAACAATCCTCACCGTCCATTAGGTACACGCGTCGGCGTTAGCAACATTGAGCTCATGGGTTAGGTTTATTTAGTCTTGGGCCTGATATTTTTTTGGAAAAGGCTAAATAAATTGGGCTTGATAATTAAATTTAGAGTGGGCTACTATTATATAGGGTGTTTTCATTACATTAGTGTTAAAAAATATTTAATTGATTATATAATTGAATATTATAATTATAATTATAATTATCCGGATATTTAAACTAATCTGTATTTATAATTTATGTTACAAATATTTACTAATTATTTTATCTATATTTATACATTTAAATATATAAATTATAAGTTATAATATCTTATTAAACTTTTGAATTACAAATTAATTATTACTTTTTATATAGATTTCAATTCAATTAAAAATAAAAAATGTAAATTACGAATCAGGATTTTTAATAAATTTGCATTATGCTTCAAAAAAAATAATAAATAAATAAATTTGAAATATAAAAAAACCAAAAATTTAAGTAAAAAATGAATTCAGTAGATAAACATAAATTAATTAAGTATTAAGATTAATGTTTTGTTATAGAATAATAAAATACAATTGTAAAATAAATTATTAAAAAAATTAAAAATGGCACTGTAGTTTGAATGATTTAGTATATTATACCTTTACACATTTCTATATTTCAAATAATTAGTTATACTTTACGTAATTATCAGTTTCAGTATTATATAAATATATATATATATATATATATATCTATATATATTCAAATATTTTATTATTGAATATCTCATTTTTGTATATTACTCATTCTGTTATTTTTCAGACAACGAAAATGCATCTCCAAAATTATCTGCAAGATTTGAATTGAACGGCTCATCAAGAGGAATATTATATTCGTTGCCTAACACCCCGCTCGGTGTCATTACATGTGGTAATTTTATGATTGTACTAGCTTTGTAAAATATTTAGGGATTATTTATAATTCTTTTTTCTTTCAATTAAATATAGATTATAATTCTTTTGGTAGGAAATCATTATTTTTATTTGTTTATTTTCTACTTTTTTTCTTCAGAAAATCAGGAAAAATCACAAAGGACTTTTCAAAGAGTATCTACAAAATTTGATATACAAGGTTCATCGAGCAAAAATATATATCCACTATTAAATACCCCGCTCAGTGACATTACAAATGGTATATCATTATTATTTTTTAATATTGAAATCTTTTATAAATATAATAAGTTACTAAAATTGCATATGTTCATATCTAACATTTTTTATATCCATTTGATGAATTCAGTTTGCAACATGGGAACACACTATGGAATTAATGGGGAAAATAGAACCGTAATAAAAAATCAAGCATTTGGGGCATCTTCTGGTAGGAACTCAAATTTCGAAACAATTATTGATCTCACAACAGATGAGTCCACTCTAACTGTTGCCGGAGCAAATGACACTTCATTTGGCATAAATAATGTTACTAATGAGGGTCATGTTGAAATGGAAGAGACAGTTGCCTTCTCTGCAACTGGTTTGTGTGTTTTCTCTTAATTATTGGTATATATGTTATTCAATTAATGTTTTTATATATTTTTTTAACAAAGTTTATGTTATAATTTTTAGATTATTGGGATATGGGTGATCCAACGTACAAATGTCAATTTTGTGGAGCTTTGTTTTTGTACGAAGAAAGGCTCTCCCATTCTCCAAAAAACAAGCCTAGATATTCATTGTGTTGCGGCAATGACATTATTGAACTACCTCCCGTTAAACAACCGCCTAATGTGCTTCAAGATTTATTATTCGGAGATGGAAATAAATCTAAGCACTTTCAAGACAACATAAGATCATATAACAATATGTTCTGTTTTACTTCAATGGGAGACAAGATAGACAAGGATATAAACAGTGGTCGTGGTCCTCCTGTCTTTCGAATGCATGGACAAAATTATCATCTTATTGGAACTTTGTTCTTCGCTGCCTGATGGTTCAACACAAAAGTTCGCACAAATGTATATATATGATACAGAAAATGAAATATCAAACCGATTAAATTCGGTCAGGTATTGAGCATTTAATAAATTTATTTATTAATTAATTTTATGTTTACAATCATCTTACTGATATTTAATTTTATATTTGTTTTAATTTTTAGGCAAGGATGTGAAAATAATAATTTGCACGAAGTTATCGTGAGTGACCTCAAGAGAATGCTGGATGAGAATAATGTTTTAGTCAAGAACTTTAGAATGGCCAAGGAGAAGATTCGACAGCATGTTGATTGTAATGTGAGATTGCGTCTAATCGGAAAGCGAAGTTCGGATGCTTGGAGATACAATATGCCTACGAGTTCAGAAGTTGCTACACTTATTGTTGGAGATTTTGATCAGGCTTTAGGAGATCATGATATTATTGTTGAAACTAAATCAGGAGTTCTGAAACGTATCAACGATTTGAATGCATCCTACTTGGCTTTGCAATATCCGTTATTGTTACCTTTTGGTGAAGACTGTTTCAGAGAAGACATACCATTTTCGAATCTGAAGAAAATTAATCAGAGAAGCAGAAAAACGATAAGTGTTCGAGAATTTTTCGCTTACAGGTTGCACGACAGGGAACGAGATGCTTCTACTATATTGTCATCACAAAGATTATTTCAACAATTTGTTATCGATGCTTACACGATGGTCGAGTAGGCCCGCTTGAAGTATATTAGGCTGAACCAAAAGAAGTTGCGATGTGATATATATAAAGGTCTAACGAATGCTTTGCTGAATGGAGATATAGATCCAAGTAGCCATGGAAAAAGGATTATATTACCGTCCACTTTTACTGGAGGCGCTCGATATCTGATACAAAACTATCAGGATGCAATGGCTATATGTCGGTGGGCGGGCTATTCGGATTTGTTTATAACATTCACTTGCAATCCGAAGTGGCCGGAGATTGTTCGATTTCTTGATAAGAATAATCTTAGTCCCGAAGACCGACCTGACATTGTCTGTAGAATCTTCAAATCGAAAGTGGATTGTTTGATAAAAGATCTTCGACAGAATAAAATGTTTGGGAATGTGATAGCAGGTTATAATTCTTCTCAACTATTTTATTTCTATGTGATATTATATTTTGGTTTCTTACTTTTCACATCTTTTTTTTTTATTAATTTTGACATTGCAGTTATATACACGATATAATTTCAGAAGCGTGGTTTGCCTCATGCACACATATTGTTTTTTCTGTCTAAAGAAGATAAGTATCCAACTGCAGATGATATATATCGTATTATATCGGCAGAAATACCTGATGAGGCAGTTGATCCGTATTATTATGTTGTTGTGAGAGACCACATGATTCATGGTCCATGTGGAGACATTAGAAAAAGCTCTCCGTGTATGGCTGAGGGACGATGCACTAAGCATTTTCAAAAAAAGTTTGTGGATGCAACTACTATTGATGAAGAAGGGTATCCGCGTTATAGACGAAGAGATAATGGGAGAATTGTGGAGAAAAATGGTGTTCCTTTGGATAACAGATATGTTGTGCCGCATAATCGTCAGTTGCTGCTGAAGTACGGAGCGCACATTAATGTGGAGTGGTGTAACCAGTCTAGATCCATAAAATATTTGTTCAAGTATGTGAGTAAAGGACATGATCGGGTTACTACATCTTTTATACGAGCAGTAATGTTGATGAAGTTAGTATGTTTTACGATTGTAGATACATTTTGTCGTGTGAGGCAGCATGGAGATTACTTGATTTTGAAATCCAATATAAATACCCTCGAGTTAAACGTCTAAGCTTCCATCTTCCAAACGAGCAGAGTGTTATTTTCACTGATTCGGAAAGAATAGATGATATTCTGAAGAAAGATTCAGTCAAATAAAGCATGTTTTTAGCTTGGATGGAAGCCAATAAAATATATCCTCAAGCTCGGGAGTTGACTTACGCTGAAGCTCCAACTAAATTCGTTTGGAAAGCAGATCTTAGAAAGTGGGTGCCGAGGAAGATTGGAAAATCAATAGGGCGTGTTTTTTTATGTCCCTCCGGGTTGTGGGGATATGTACTATTTGAGGTGTCTCATTAACGTGGTCCGAGGGGCTACGTGTCACGACGACTACAAGAAGGTAAATGGTGTGCAACACTCTTCATATCGCGAAGCTTGCTACTCTCTTGGTCTGTTAGAAGATGATAGGGAATATATTGACGCCATCATTGAAGCGAGTTATTGGGCATCTGCTGAAACCCTAAGAAGTCTGTTTGCGTCATTGTTGTCATCGGATTCGCTGAGCAGGCCAGAGGCAGTGTGGGAGAAGTGTTGGGAGTTACTTTCGGATGATATTTTATATAATCGAAGAAGACTTCTAAATCATTAAGGTATTGATATATTCTATTTTATATCTTACATCATACATTGGGCGGATTTTTTCATTATTTATAAATTTTAGTGGTACTCCTGTTTTTATGAAATTTATTCATTTTTTATGATTTATTATTTTTCTTCTTCTTGTGCAGATCTGGTATTGAGTGAGAATCAAATAAAGAATCTTGCCTTGGTGGAAATTGAAAAATTGTTAAGGAATCATGGTAAGAGTCTACGTAATTTTGATTCAATGCCATTTCCGGATATTGAGAATCTTCAAAACCACCGAAACAGACTGATATACGACGAGTTATGCTACGATTGTAAAGTGCTATTGGTTGAGCACCGGAATCTGCTTGCAGTACAACATAAATGACATTAGGTAACACAAATTTTGTAGCACTTTTTACATAAGGTATATATGTAACACATGTTTGTAACACTTTTTACATTACAATATTTATGTAATACTTTTATAACACTTTATCAATATGTAACACTTATATGTAACACTTTTATATAAGTAACACTTTTTAAGTATCACTTTTTTTGTTATTTCTTTTGTAACGCAAATAGGTAACACTTTTATCAATATGTAACGCTTATATGTAACACTTTTATATAAGTAACACTTTTTAAGTATCACTTTGTTTTTGTTATTTTTTTGTAACGCAAATAGGTATCACTTTATTTAATAAGCACTCTTGGCAACACTATATTTTATTGATTGTAACACTTTTAAACTATAATTTAGTAACACAAAATTATATAACTATCATTAAAGCATGTCAAAGATTTATATAATTAATTGATGTCACCAAGTCTAAAAATTGTAGACATCATGTACTCTATTTTTTTTAACTGAATTTTTATTTTTTTTTACAAAGTATTTTAGTTTTGCTTTTATTTTTTTTATATTTTACGAAGGCAATTAATTTCGTCTTAATACCGATGGAAAATGAGGATGTGTATATATTATTATTATTTATTTATTTATTTTTTAATTTTTGCTAACGGAGACCAATTTCATCGTTAAACCTTTATTTTTATTTTTTTACTTTTTTAAAAAAATTACCAATGAAAATTGATGTTGTCGGTAATTACTTAGGAATTTTTTTCGTCGGTAAATTATTTTTTCGTTATTTTCTTTATTATTTAATTTTTTTACTGTTAGAACTTTTTTATCTGTCAGTAAATTAATTTTATATTTTTTATATATTTTTTATTTTACCGATTGAATATTTATCAATTGGTAAATTTATTTTATATATTTTTGATATTTTTAATTTGTTGTGTCCTTAATATATAATATAATATGATTTTCAAACTATATACTATACAATATAAAATTTGATATATACAATGTATAATACAATTTAATACATATATTATAAAATATAATCTTTATATATAAAATAAAATATATTATATATACATATATATATGTGTGTGTGTGTGTATGTGTATATATAAAACAAAGCAAAAGTTGTAATAAGAATTAACTTAGCTTAGTGGCAAATTGCCACTTCCATACATAACATGTCGTGAGTTCGAATCTACTTGGTGGCAAAAAAAAGTATTTCTACGAAGTGCTACAAAAAAAGTGTTACATAAGATTCATATGTAACACTTTAGAAGTATTTTTTTTAAAGTGTTACAAATATAAAAAATGTTACAAAAAAGTGTTACATAAGATTCATATGTAATACTTTAGAAATATTGCTTCAAAGTGTTACCAATAGAAAACTTAATGTAACACTTAGAAAAAGTGTTACTAAAAGCTAATAAAAGTGATACCTTAGACTATAGTTAGCACGGGCAAGTGCAGCGCCATAAAAGTGCTACCTATTGTCTATAGTAACATTTTATGGCCATTAGGTAACATTTTTTGAGTGTTACCAAATGTCATTTATGTTGTAGTGTTGCCAAGCTAAACGATAAACAACGTACTGTTTACTCGAAAATAATGCATGCGGTGGCATCCGACAAGGGTGGTATGTTTTTTGTCTATGGATATGGAGGTACAGGAAAGACATTTTTGTGGAGGGCTTTATCTGTGGCGTTGAGATCAAAAGGGGAAATTGTACTAAACGTTGCATCGAGCGGCATAGCATCTCTTTTGTTGCCAGGTGGAAGGATTGCGCATTCGCGATTTCTTATTCCCTTAAACCCGAATCAAGACTCTACATGCAATATCAATCAGGAGAGTCCGCTTGCGGAGTTGATTATTTGTTCTAAGCTTATAATCTGGGACGAAGCACCGATGATGCACAAGTTTTGCTTTCAAGCACTTGACGAAACTTTGCGAGCTCTTTTAAAAATAGAAAATCCGTTGAAGGAAAATGTAGTATTTGGAGGGAAAACAGTTGTGTTTGGTGGAGACTTCAGACAAATCTTGCCGGTTATACCTAAGGGAAGTCGGCAGGACATTGTGAATGCAATAATTAATTCATCATATTTGTGGAAGGATTGCACAATTTTAAAACTTACTAAGAACATGCACCTTCAAAGCTTAGGTGGAACCGATGATTATGCAGATTTGGTGCAATTTTCTGAATGGATTGCAAGCATTGGAGACCGAACAATCGGAGGATCGAACGATGGTTGTGCAACTATTGATATACCTGAAGATATCGTACTACAATCTTAGGTGATCCAATTGCAACTATTGTTGAAACTACTTATCCGATGTTTAGAGACGCCGTTGAAGATCCTACTTACTTGAAAAGAGAGGGCTATCGGCACCAACCCTTGATGTTGTTGAGTCCATAAATCGGTATATGACATCGTTAAATTCTTACGAGGCCAGGCGTATTTGAGCTCCGATAGCACGTGCAAATCCGATGCTAATGTTGACTTCTTGCACGATCTGCACACACCGAATTTTTGAACGGGATAAGATGTTCCGGTGTTCCTAATCATGAATTGCATTTGAAAGTCGGTACGGCGGTTATGCTCTTGAGGAACATGGACCATTCTATTGGACTATGTAACGACACTAGATTGATTATTACGAGGCTTGCCAAACATGTGCTGGAAGCTAAAATTCTCACTGGAACAAATGCAGGTCATAAGGTGTTGATTCCGCGAATGACATTGACCCCATCGGACCTCAGAATTCCATTCAAGTTTCAACGAAGACAGTTCTCTCTTATTGTATCGTATGCAATGACTATAAATAAGAGTCAAGGCCAATTTCTCTCCAATGTCGGCCTATTTTTGCGGAAAATCCAGTCTTTAGCCATGGCAAATTATACGTTGCTGTTTCCAGAGTCACCAATCGCAAGTGTTTAAAAATATTAGTTTGTGGTGACGAAGAATCAAACAACAAGCAAACAATGAATGTCGTGTACAAAGAAGTCTTTGAAAATTTGTAGCTTTTATATAGTTCTTTAGTTTTAATAATTTGTATGAATTATATTTTACATTTTATATTTTATTAATATTACTTTTTTTACATAAATCCAATGGTTCGACACAACAAACTCTATATTATTCAACATAATCCAATTGCAGAGGCCCAATATAACACTCACCGTGCATGGCATGGGTGTTACACTAGTATATATTAATACACAACTATAAAAAGAGAAATTGCCAAAAATACCTCTACTTTTAAAAAAATGACACTGTTTACGTTCACATCATTTTTGTACTGTTTTTTTTTTTTTTTTACACTCCTGAAAATATTTTTCCCATCATTTTGAAAAGTGTCTGAGTGAAGGGGTATTTAGCATATTTACCTACACCTGCATGATTCATTGACTCCAGAGATTCTGATTCCTTTTCTTTTCTATGGTACATTGTTTTTTCTACTCTGTTTTCATACAAAATCAAATGTAACTTTCCTCTGACACGGCCGGATCTTACTTTCCCGCAACGATTTGAAACCCGACCGACATCAAACCAAACAATTAACCGGAGTCGTTATTGGCTCGACCGGTTGAATTGTTGTAAGAAAAATCGATAGGAAAAACAAGTACAATTCAAATTGACAATATGAGTAAAGAGAAATTTATAAAATAAAATAAACTCTAATTATATGTAAAGATTACATTTTTTTTTATATATTTCACTAAATTGTGTATACAAATAAGGAATATACTTATTAGAAAACAAAAAGAGGAAAATACTAAGGGATAATATAAGAACCTCAATCCATAAGTAAAATATGTAATATCCTTTTTTTTGCCAGAAAAATATGTAAAATTTAATGCATAATTGAAATGAAAACTCAAAAAGAACTAATTAATCACGTAAAGTTTGGGTATATTCTATTTCCTATTATTATAATTATTGTACATTGAAAAGATTACTAATTAGCTAGTTTTCTAATTTTTTATTTGTTAATTTAAAAAGAAAAAAATTGATTCAGGTCAAGGGTCACTGGATTTACCAGTTCCACGGATTTTTACCGGATCACAATGAATTTCTTATTATTCGTTTTCATTATAGACCGAGACCACTGTCATGCCCAATTCCCACTTCGACCGGCTAGTCAGAGTTTGCGGGGAGGGATTAAATTTTAAAGAAATTTAAAGATATAGAGTTCAAACTCTGATCAACACTCTTATAAATGGTGTGTGATACAACTTGAGCTACAAGTTCGTGGTCCATGGTGAACCCTGGTTAACACCCTTACAAAGGGTGGGCGGTACAACTTGATCGCTACAAGCTCGTGGTCCATGATTGAGTCTAGTTTTTTTAATAAGTTGGGAAACTAGTTGAATGAGAGGGGATAAATTTCAATTAAACTGAAAGATACCAGGTTCAAATATCGGTTAATACATTTATAAATGGTGAACAATACCACTAGATACCACTTAATCTACATGGTTAGAGTCTAATTAAAGAGTTGAAAAATTAACCAAAAACAAGAACGTGAATATCTCTAGTAGGAGGACGAGACGACGTACATGCTGAATATCACATCCTTGTCAACACCAAAAAGAGCACAAAAAATATTTATTTTCTAGGTGCATGGGTCCTCAGAATATACGTCTCAAAAAAAAAAAAAAAAAAAGCGAACAATAAATTTGAAATAACGCAAATTAACGTGTTTGGTCGAATTGTCTATATTTCGTGATTGATCTTTTGCTGCACGCGTCGAATATAATTTCTCTTTTTTAAAAAATATATTCATATTTTTAGTTTGTTCTTTCTTCGTGGAAAATAAAAAAATTTGGTCTAATATACCTGTTACGCTAATTTTTATAGTAAGAACTAATGCTTACTCTTATAATAGAAATCTTTTATTGTGATTCTCGTGATTTGGCTCAAAATTGAGGCTGCCCGACAAACGCGTCATGCATGGTACTACTTTTAAAGACAAACGTACAAGACAAATAAAGTCATGGCAGGTTGGCAACAGCCAATCCAAAAGCCCTCCAGACCCTATTTTCACTTTCAGGACATTAAAATCAATTATTCATTGTCCAATTCACTAAATTTATGTATCCACCTCAACTCATTTATGTAATTAAATGTGATGTTGACGCTGGGCATAATGCAACGGCCTGACCAATTTAAGATAAGTGTTTGGAAGGAGTAGGGTGGGGTTTCTAATCCGTTGGGATGTATGGACACCAATTGTAGGATTTAGCCTCCTGTACGCACCAATGATCTTTTTTAGGGAATCTGGTGACTATTGAGACACATCCATCGATTTACATTTCTTTCGGGACTTCTAGGAGCTGGCCGTAGGATCGATAAAGTCCATGAGTAGTTAGATGGAACCTTAAGTAGTGATATCTAAAACTTAAATTATAATTCTTTTTTAAAAAAGTGTGATGTTTTAAAGTTCCAGATCCATTATTAAATTGTTATTTTTAACTTTCCAAATCATTTAAGAAATTATTTTTTTTTACATAATATATACGCGCGAGTCTTGTGTATGATATATTTAAATTACATTTCATTTTATTAACATAAAATTTATATATTATATATAACATAAGATGCAACAAAAAATTAAATAAAGAAAATTCTTGGAACGTTGTTTTATTGCAAAATTTTAAAAGGGGCACTCATTGTGTTTGCCGTGTTTAGGAGGTGAACATTATAATGAATAAAGTTTAAAATTTGAGGGGTCAACAACATTTTGTTAAATTTACTGGTCAACCACATGAACTATATATGTATTTTATTTTAATATAAGCATAGTTCAAGCCCATTTTTGTTCTATTTAATTTAAAGTCTTTTTGATAATAAAACAAATTTTAATGTGTTATATTTAAACAAAAAATATTAATTTTACTAAATAGAGTTGGCGGTTGGCGGGCAAGTCCATCGGGCTTTTCAAAAGGTTTTTTGGGCGGACCGATTTTCGGAACCGTGGCCTAATAAGATGCAACAAAAAATTAAATAAAGAAAATGCACGTTGCTTTATTGCAAAATTTTAAAGGGGCACTCATTTGTTTGCCGTGTTTAGGAGGTGCATAGAGGGGTTAAATTTACTGGTCAACCACATGAATTATATGGATTTTATTTTAATATAAGCATATCGTGTTCAATATTTTTTGTAAAACAAATATTATATATATACTAAAAAAGTTGGCAATTGGCGGGCAAGTCCATCGGGCTTTTTTCGCAAAAATATCGACCAAACCCAACCCGAAAATATATTAGAAATCGTGATTTGGACCAAATCCCGCCCCCAACGGGACAAAATAGGCCGACTTTTCGGGCCCAATCCTATAGGCCAGGTTGGGAATTGCCATCTAGGCCAGGTTAATATTAAAAAGTCGAACATTTAATTAAATGATTGAAAACCTCCCCACCACATGATTCCCAACATATATAAAGAGGTACTTGTTCAATTTTAATGTCACCTAATAACTAACGAACTAGCAATTCACTTAAAACCAACTTTTAATGATGCTTTGCTTGGCACCTAATCAAGCCAATTGTCGACAGAAAAAAAGTGTCACTTTGTTTCATCAGAGAGAATCCAATGGTTTTGTGGGTTACTAAGATTTGTTGGTTGAGAAGTGGGTATGATTGATATCTACCAAATATTATAGGCATATTAATTTAGTACTTGAAACTAGCACTTTATGATCTTTGACATGTGCATATCATGTTTGGGAGACATTAATTTGATTTTAATGTGTACTGTATAGGCAAAATACCATGGGGCTGACCCTTTCCATGCCTTAACCGATTAACACTGATTGCAAGAATGTCTATTCTTAATTAAAAAGGCACGTGACAAGAAAAGGAAATGAAACATCTAAATAGTTGCATGAATATGTAGGAGGTATATTATCTTCATTCCAAGTGTAAATGAATTGAGTAGCGTCGAATTAATACAGTATTGTTCAAGTTTAGTTTGTCTGAATTTTTATAGAGCTTCAAAAATTGTGTTGAGTTTTGTTTGATTATTAATTAATTATAAATCGAGTTTGAACGAGTTTGAATAGGGATCGAGCTCGAGTAGCTTGATAATTTTACACATTATGTTTTTTTTTTTACTAACGAGTTGAACTCGAGCCGAGTTTTGAATTTCACAAACGAAAAATATATTCAAACTTGGTTCATTATGTTAATAAATCGAGTTCAAGCAAGCTTGTAATGATAAATTTTAGTCGAGTGTTGAGTAGTTTGGTTCGATTTTCAGCATTAATCGTCAGTGCTATAATGCTTCACACACTCATGTTCGTTTAAATTTGAAAGAAAAAAAAAACACTGGCAAAAATTACCCATCGATTTTTGATTAATTTTTTCTGTTTTTGATAGATTTTAATTAAATTTTATTTATTTATTGTGATTTTACTCACCGGATAATGGAGATCATCTATATCTGAAACAATACAAGCTTAATATTCTAATACCGAGTTTCAGCATGTGAACTAGAGTTGATTGATTTATGAGCTAGCCTAACCCCAAAAAGACTATTTTTTATTTCAGTGCAAATCTTAGAGTTAGGTGGGAATCGAACACAACCAACATATCTTAGTTTTATAATTGTCTTACCACTATGCTACCATTCTGGTCCATTCGGGAACAAAATATACTCATTTCATAAGGGAATATAAGCCATTAGATTTACTTTCTTACTAGTATACCTTCTATCCAATACAGAAATAATTCTTCATGAAAACTTGGACTCCATATATTACATGGATTTATCAAGATTAATTTAATTCATAATTGTTTCAAGGTTTGTATATATATTTATTATTTATTTAATTTTTTTGGTTACTTAGACGAAAGTTTTATTATGACACATGTTTAGCTAGAAAAGGGGATAAAGGGCTTTATGATCATTAATTTTAGTGGTTTTTGAGGCTAATATACCTAATAAATTCAGCTCCAAAAAGCGGTTGATAGCATTAAGTAACAACTAAAATAGGGCAGGCCCAACTCTTTAAATGGGCTAAGAACAAATAGAATGGACTCACTTCCATCTGGGCCATTTTAACAACCTGATTTATTCCTTGCGATAGTGTAATTTTCAGAGGGATGTTTTAATTTCGTTGTACTGAAATTTTTACGTACCACAGGAAACCAAATGGAGTATAAACTATCCTAAACTTGCCAATCCTTTCGTTAAAACTTACAATATCCCAAAATGAGACGATTCAATGAAAAGAATAAAAAGAAAAATTACGAGAATTTGCCGACCGAATTATGGTAACCAAAGTTATATTGCAAAAAAGTAAAAGGCAAATAATGTTTAGATGTAACAAAAATTATTGCGAAAACAAAATTCAATAACATTACAAGAAAATTCCAGTTTACCAATAAAATTTACAGATAGAAATGATTTTGTCACTAAATTTTACAAATACCTACAGAATAAAAAATATCATTTCCCCCCAAATTATACCGAAATGATTTTTCAACGCTTTTTCAATCACTAAATTTTACAAATTTACCAATGATTTTAGATAAAAAATATTTACCTACAATGATTTTACCTACAATTTACAATTTTCTTAATACTTACCTACAATTTTTTTTTTGTAGGTAAACTAATTTTTTCTCGTTTTGTCAATCACCATTTTATTTCAGTTGTTGAATTTCTAGGAAAAAAATAAATATTTACTGTGATAATGGGATAATGACAAAAGAATTTCCTCCACATTTTGGGGGATAGCCCCCCCCCCCCCAAACACACAGTTTTATCAGCTTAATTACAAAATTGGTCTCTTAAGTATAGGGGCTATCAATTTTGGTCGTGTAAATATTTTAGGTAGCATATTGATTCTCAGTAAGATTTTGATTATGTGTAATTTTGATTTATAAGATCAAATTTGTGCAATTTTTGTCCTACAAGTTCTGATTACGTATGATTATGGTCACCACTTGATGTTTCATATTTCATTTGTTCCTACAATACCTTTGTCCTTTAGCCAAAATACCAAAATACCAATGAACGTTAAAAGTTCCAAGAATGAAACTGGTATTTTGATTAAATGATAAAATCATTAAAGACCAAATATGCCACATCAAAAGTTAAAGGACTAAAGATTACCAACCCTATGAGTTACATGACTAAAATTGCAATTAAGCCCATTTTTATGAGATTAAATTCCGTTTTTACATATATGCAAAGCCAAAGCAAATTAATTAAAATCTTATTTTTGCAAGAAGAAGAGAAAATCAGTTAAATTAACTTCAATGAATAAACAAAGACACACTTCTACACAACCAAAACGTACACAAACTTCAACATTAATCCAAACACGCACAGAAAATAAATCCAATGCCAACAATCATGATATTCATGACTCTTAATTTCTCATTATTCACCAAGAGTACTCCAAATAATCTTGGATGATATGATTAAATTACCAATCCTGATCCACCAAACTTCTCTTCAGTAATCCGATCAATTTTGTCAACCATCTCAGCACCCAAATAATTCTTCCAATCCCCAACCACTCCCCGACGGAAAAACACTTTATTTTCCTCACCAGACGACAATTTCCCATTCCTATTAACTTCCAGGGCCCGAAGATTATCAAAACTACACATCTTCAAAATCTCTTCCACCAGGCCCGATTCCTCTTCGCCAGTCGTAAAAGGGCACCCCAAAAAGCCCGCCAGGCGCCGTAACTGAATTCCAGGGTTTTCTTTCATGTCCTCAAACTTCAAAAACAAAACCCTGTCGGGATTTTCTCTACTCTTATTCCAATATGCCAGGGCGTGTTCCCAAACAGGACCAAACAGGGTAACTCCCCGACAGAACATATCGAAAACCTCGGCGATCGAATTGGTTTTCGTTTCCTGAGGTTTCAACCTGTTCGTGAAATGCCAGAGCGAGACGAAAATGTCCTTGGGGTTTCTGCATAAATACACAATCTTGCAAGCAGAGCTTTCCTGGACGGGTTCGGGCAGAGAAGTGTGAGGTAAATGCGTCGAAAAAAGGCGGGGAGTCGAAAACGAAGAGAAATCGGGGATTTGGTTGTCGACGTAGAGCTTGATTTCCAGGAATGGGACGAGATCGTGGGGATTATTGGTGAGTAAAGGGTGGTTTTTGGCAATGGGATGTCGATTTCGGTTCGTTAAGGCGAAAATGATGGCTTTTAGCCATGTTGTGCCTGATTTGGGAGTTGTGACAAGAAAAATGTCGGATTGTTGAAGTTGAAAGTGGTTTTGACAGGAAATTACGCCCTGGAGATGTCTGACGGGGTACCAGAAACCCTGGTAATTATAGAGATGAGAGGCGAGCCAGCCTTTTTCTTTGGGGAGAGTAGAGATTAAGGACTTGCATTCTTGGGTTAATGTTTCTTCTTGTTGTAAGTACTTTGGTGGGGATGGGGTAATTTCAGATGGCATTTTTTTTTGGATGAAGTGTTAATTGGGAGTGTTGCTTTTGTGTTTACATGCACTCATTGATCATGGTATATATAGAGAAAGAAAGAGTGTATGTGTTTTTTGGGGGTGGGTACTTTAAGTAAATTTGATCGTGTAAATAGACATTTTTAGCCATTCACATTTTCAAAAAACTAAAATAGCTATTTTTTTTTTTTTTTTTTGAGTAGAAATAGAAATTCATTAGGAGACCATCTCCGAAGAAACCAAATCTGCCAAATGGTCGGGTATAGTCCCCACCATTGGTGTAGTACAATGTAAACTCAAAGCATGACGAGCTAAAAGTGGGCTAAGGAATTGTCCGATCATCTCACGAAACTAGGAATAACACAAGTGAAAGAACTAAAAAGAGAAAAAATGTCATCTAAAATATTGCCAAGATATGAAAGGTACTCCTTCATGTTCTTCATTTTGTAAAATAGTTATGTTTTTTGGAAAAACATGTTTTTAGTAATTTTGACTAAAAAATGACAGTTATACATTTTTTAGTGAGTTGCTTGAAAATTCAATGCGGTGCCGAGAGATGTTTCTCAATCCCGAGAAGTATAAGAAAATAGCCCGTTTGTGATAGTCCCCAGTCGTTACACGAAGACATTTAGTACAATATATTATTTCAAGAAGTTCGATCAAGACTTTGGGAAAAATATTCATTGATTAAAAGATGATTACAAAAACTACCTCTTAGGTTTAGCATAATTACAAAATAATAATAATAATAATAATAATAATAATAATAATAATAATAATAATAATAATAATAATAATAATAATAATAATAATCTTCCAAACTTATAAATGTACCATTGATATTTATTTTTGTTTTACAGATTGCACCTCAGGATGGAGTCATTTGTTAAGTAAATATATATCTCAAAGGAATGTTTGCAACACCATAAGAGGGTATTTGTAATTTTGAAAAATATAATGGAAGTTTTTTATAATTAGGCTAAACTCAGGATAGTTTTTGTAATTATGGGATTTGTAAAAGATAGTTGTGGTTCTATAAAATTTTTGTTGTCATCTTTGTGACAATTACACACGTACAATTGATGAAGGTTATTTGGCACCGAAGTCCTGAAATATTAGAGCCCTGAGGCCCAGAACCATATTACATATTGATCCAAAAAATTATTAGTATTCCAAGCAATTGCTTATAAGTAGCAGAAATTCTCGGCACACATTAATTCCTCTAATGCATGCAATAATTAGAATGGTATAGAGACCTCGTGGGGAGAGTTTCTTTATGCCTCTGCACTACTTATTCAAATTTGTCGTACAGAATTTTGCCCAGTGCGATTTATCATGAGTTTACTTGGCTAACATGCATGAGCGTTTTCTTGTGTTGCCATGTGGGGGCTTTAGCCGCCCCTCCCCCCCAACCCCATTTTTTCTAAAACTCAATTATTCTATATATATTTTATTTTAAAATATTAATTTTTAGTATTTAAATATTTATTTAGGGTAAATTTCCTGTTAGACCGTCTAGCGAGTCTAATCCATTAGACCGATCCAAATATCCGTTCCTCGATCAATCCGTTCATTGACTCGTACAACGACTAACACCATAGCAACAACATTCGCTGGCCGTTGCTAATACTTTTTAGAAGGGCTACTAATACTTTTCAGAAAAAATACTAAAATACCTTTAATAAAAAAATTTATACTTTATTAACATATTTTAATAGGATTATTAATACTTTTGCGGGAAAAAATCAATAATTTTCATGAGAATTACATAAAAAACTGCTCAAGAGAATACCAATACTTTTCCAGGGGATTACTAATATTTTTCCGAGGAATTGCTATACTTTTCATGGGAAAACTAATAATTTTGAAGATTGTCTAATAGTATGTCATTGTCTAATACTTTCCAAGGGGACAATTAATACGTTTAGGTGGATTACTAATACTTTCGAGGGAAAAATCAATACTTTTCATAAGAGCTACTAAAAATATTGTTCAAGAAGATTATTAATACTTTCCAGTTATACTACTAATACTTTTGAGATGTATGACTAATACTTTCCAGTGGAAAAACTAATACTTTTAACATCATCTAATATATAAAAAACGTCATTGGCCCAGAGATCATATGACACCAACCCAAAATATTATAAAAATATCACTGGTGCATGAAATTACAATAAAACTCGTGTCAGGTTGGATCCGTCTAATGGAAAAGACCCATTAGACGGTTTAATCCAAATTTTTGTCATTTATTTATTATCGATTTAGCCCCAAAAATAATTATCCTCCCTAAATTTTATGTCTAGCTCCGCCCCTACTGACATGGTCGCCAAGCAGTGACGGAGGCAAGTTTTCCCCTTATGGGGGCACGTGCCCCCAAGGATATTTTTTATTTTTATTTTTTACTACATATTTATTTTAATTAAAATAAACTATATATTAATTAGGTAAAAAAATCAAAATATACCCCAATGATTATTTTTTATGTAGTTACTATTTATTATTATTATTTATTTTAAAAGCTATGTAGTAATTAGGTTAAAAAAAGTGTGCCTCACTATTTGTCTTTGATGTAATTTGTAATTATATTTAAGGATAATTACAAAAAGACTCCTTGGGTTTGGGCTAATTACAAAAATATAAAGATGTTTCAAAATTACAAAAAGTCTTCTTAGGTTTGATTATGTATTAAATTTAAGGGTAATATTTCTATAAATATCGGGAGGTTGAAATGTTTTGCCTTATGAAGGAGGAAAATATAAGACACAGTCAAACTTCAATATTTGTGCCCTCTTTGTGGAAATTTTCTGGATCCGTTTCTGGTGTCAAACAATAATTTACCTAGTGTACACCAAAAGAATAGTGGTTACAGTTTCATGTCACATAAGGAGTCAGAAACAAAAAGGGTCCATATCACAAAACTTTACGAAATTCTCATTTCTAGAAAATATGACCGAATAATCTCAAACTCCTACCGACTTAAACTTTTAGATATGATTCAATTACACTTTTTCTCTTTTTTTTTTTTTTTTGGGGAGGGGGGGGGGCGGTGTTTCAAACTAGTTAGGCTATTAATTGGCCACTTGATTTTGGTCTTCTGCACCCTCAACATATAGGAAGCCTCCAAAATTTGGTTTCTCTTATTTCATAAGTCTAACCCATTATTACATATAGCTATTTTGTGGTCGTGAATCGTGACATAGTACAATCACTTTCACTTACTTTCAGTTATCACTAACAATATACAATAAACTTCTCAAAAAAAAAAATATACAATAAATAAAGTGTCAATTGGTACTGACAATAGATAAAGGAAAATATCATTTTCCATTGGTACCACACAGAAAATGTGCACGAGAGGTATACGATACTTTCTCTATTTTATTTTCTATTTTTTGATGACATAGATATCCAACACATCCAGTTACATAATTACACACACTGCACCAGACTTATGTGGCGCCGCTTCGCTGGCAATGGGACTAATCCTCTGCAGCGCTAGTTGGTCCAACCCCAAACCCATACCCCAATGGTAGTGAGGAGCATTCGAACCCGAGACCTCAAACCCACCTTAGGTGGACGTACGCCACCAGGCCAACCCCTAGGGTTGTTACTTTCTATTTTGAAAAGGAACCATTTCCAATCATGAGAATTTTGAAATTGTCTTAAAATCGCAATAAAATCAAGTTTGACAAGTAGGATTAGCAATATAATGGGTTCAAGTTTATTTTCATTTCCATTTTGAACACATCCAATTTGGACTGGGTTTCCAGAATTGCCTAATGGAGCAAGTGGAAATAAAATGGCATAGAGGACCACTGTTCCAACCAGCGACTGATAAAAGCGCGTCAGTGGTCCAGGGAGAGACCATAATTTGACATACAAGATTCAAAGGAATAGCACGACTTTAAAGCACCTATATATTGTACTGCTTTTTGCCTGTACTCAATTTGTTTTCATCAGAATTAGCATTCAACAATTAAAAACGATTATAAATTTCGTTTAACTATATTTTCTAAATACTAAAATATTGAATTTAAGTAACTTGTTATTATTAATTTTGAGATTTGTTTAGATCAATGAATAATGTTGTTAACTTGAAGAAAAAAATATAAGTAAAAAAAAACAATGGTCGATTTCTGAACTTTACAGCAGAAAAAATTACCAGAACTTTCGCAGCGAAAGCAATATTTTTCAAAACAATAAAAATAAATAAATGGGTCGATTTCCATTTCCACTTGTATTGTCATGATATTTTCCTAAACCCCACTCAAGAATCCTCTCTTGACAAACAAACTTCAGCCACAGCCACCCAAAAATGGACTATTAATACACAGCATTTTTGACAATAGTCGCAAATATGAGTTCGGATCTCCTATTCCCTAAGGTGGCATTCATGCAGTGTGTCGAAAGACACACCAGATAAAACACGATATGGAGTATCCCTTATGAACAAAGAGAACCTTTTCTCTTTTACATTGCGAAAGGCGAAATATAAATCATTTTCTGTTGATGTAAAGATTAGAAGGAGATGAGCAAGAGAATCAACTATGAAGACAGAGGGAGTACTGTTTGCAGTTATTTATCGTAGCAGAAGTAAAAGTATTTAAGAATCAGAAGTCGATAAATGTTTGCAAATAGAATCATAAGTTGAAAGTGCTTGGTGAAAATATTGTAAAAGTGCTTATTTGTTTGTTAAAGTCAAACCAAAAGCAGAATCAGAAATCTAAAGCACACATCGTTGTTTTTAGATTCTAATTAAATAAAGCAGAAGTTGGCATTACAAACATCAAAAGGTGATTTTTTTTTCAGCCAAAAGTTAAGAAGCGCTTCTTTTTAGTGATTGCTAACACTCCCAAAATCACTTGTAGTTCTTTCTCCACATCTCCATGCGGACTATTATCAAGACGCAACGACAACCCAAATGTAGCTCAGAGAAGTTTTTCACTATTTTTGAGCGGTGGGTTCCCACCATCTTCACAATATCACTAGGCATATCTTCCGAGTAATTATACATCTACGCGTATAATAGACCACATCACAACGAGTAGTTTATGCATGCAAAAAAGGGCAACGATCGAAAAGGAGTAGGGACATATACAAGCTTCTTCCAATGTGAAATGAAATGCTCATAAACATTTGATCCACTGAGATATGGAACATAACTTGTATTCTAAAAGCTGGTGAAATATACTCTGTTATTTTACCTAATTTAAGTAACATAAGCAAATATATGAGAAAAACACTCACAGTCGAAATACCAGAAGCAAAAGATTCACTTAATATCTGACAACATTCAACGATTGACACATCTAAATATTTTCCTCGTCTCTTGTTAGCAGGCAGGGATAAGCACCTTCGACAGCGTTGGGTCAAGATAATCTAGCAGAAAACGGGTGCCTCCCAATAATTAGCAGACGTAATCAGTCGTTTTTTCCCCAAAAAACTGCAGCTAGAAAAGGTTACTATAAAATGAGTGAATGAAATCTGAAAGTTCTCAGGATTACATCATTCATCATCGAGCACTCCCAACAAAGAGAAGCTGGTATCTTCGGATCCAAGGAATGGAATATACTCTGATCCCCTGACGTGAACACTAAAGCAAGCTGCACAATAAGCAATTTATAAGACTCCATCTTGAAGAAGATAGAAAAATAAATGGTACACACGTTTCCACGCGAACAGATAAAAACAGCTCAAAATGCTAAACTCCAAAAGCATATATAAATATATTTAGGCCTCATTGTTTCTTGTATTACATCACCACTCATTGGCAGCATTTGAAAATTTTAACTTGATTTAACTATTTCCAGGATAGAAAATGCTGCAAATATTTGCAGTTTTAAGGAAAGGCTATGGCCAAAAGCAAAAATTTACAATGCCCTGTGAAGCAGAGTCTGGGATGCATGCTTAAGATATTGTTAAGAATGTGTTTTCTCTTTCTGCTTCAAAATAATTAATTCCATTAGGACTATTGGAACCACGGCAAGCATTTTATTGGGTCTAGAAAAAGAATATCAAGAAAAACTACACATTTCTGCAATGAATACTGAGATCATACCATTTTCTACTTTTATTACGCTTTGGAGCATTACATCCATCTTTGTTTTCATGTCGTAAGAGTCATCCATTTTCGGGGCAATAAGTGTCAGCTCTCTATAGATTTCACGCACAAATCTGCATATTTTCTGAGCAAATTCGAGTTCACCATCTGATATCCTACCTATGGCCAACCTCATCAGCTCTCCGGTCAAGTCCGCAATCTGAAAAAGAAGAATTAATAACAGTTGTTAGAGACATGCAGCTACAGTTAGCAACAGGGCGGGTTTGCCAAAACCCCGTGACCCGCTATATAATTATAAAAATATTTTATTAAATTTAAGACCAATAAAATTTATTTAAAAATATTTTTGTAAACAAAATATTACATAAATTACATATTTAAAAAAAAAATCTAAACGGTGCGGGGCATGTTCTAAATTTAAGAAAACCAGACCCGTTTATGATTTTTCTTGGAAAAAAATTAAACCAGTCCCAAGCGGGGCAGGTTTGGGACGGGTCCCACCCCATTGGCAGCCCTGCATGTAGCAAAGAAGGCATTGCAGTATTACATGCGGAACATGTAAGAAGTTGAGCCTACAGTAGCAGCACATTCATCCTTCTTGTATGGTTAATATTTTCTGTCTGTGATTAAGCCTACACAAATTTCAGAGAATTACCCCCAAGAGATAGTCAAGCACATTAATCTGCAAAGGCTCAACGGTCGAGTCACTTAGCGTTCGCAAGGAAGCATTGATTTCATCGAGATCCAAAAGAGTACCGTTTTTGCAAAAGTTGCAGAGTGTAGCAGCTTCAACATATTCTTGAACCTAAACATGCACACAAAACACAAGTGAGATTGCAAAACCTTATGTGGCCTTAAGAAGTGAAATGGCAGAATATGGGTACCCCTGGAGAATAGGCTCGTCTCAGCTTCCAAAAGTCTGTTCCTTGCAGCTCTTTTACTAGACGAGATATATGTTGATCCATCACAGCAGCTAAATCCTTTTCTGCTTTTTCTAGAACTTCCTCTTTGTTGTGTTTACTGATTCTGTTATTAGAGGAGGGTTAACCGGTAATTAAGGTAGATTTATCACAGATGGCCAGAAAAAGCATAGGTATGGAAATGATAAACACGTATGCATCAGTTAGAGATTGTAATGCTTGAGTCGCTTGACAAAAATCACATGCTAACAACAATTAGACAGATCAAGGAGCTGTTAATTTCTATTGGATTTTTTACTGCTGCTAACTTCGTATATATCAATGTAAAATCAAGTATTCATAATTGTGAAACGCGATAACTTTTTTATAGGGAAAAGGCACTCCCTGGTGAAGTGTTGGCAGAAAATACGTTAAATCAGTATTATTTTATGGTAACAAAGTAATTTCTTTTACCTATGCACCTGAAATATGACCTTTTTGCTATTCATAGTTATATCCCGGCTTGTTTTCACCACCCTTTCTCTCTTCTCGTTCTGTTGTGCACATCAGATGAAAAGCAATCAAACATATCAGACAATTAAGTGGAAAACTATCTCCGTAATGTACATCCATATGATCAACATATCAGACAGTTAAGTGGAAAAATATCTCTGTAACGTACATCCATATGCGTGTTAAAAAGTGAGAAAATATTGATTGAAGCAAAAATAACAACTTCATTCATTGTTGAAGGGGCAGACAAATACAAATTCTTCCTCGACTTGTACAATGAAAAAACAATGCTTATTGTTGAAATGTTATTGTCACCTAACAATCTATAACAATTACCTAGAACAGGTCATGAGTCTTCCTAAACATCTTATTTTTCTTGCATTAAACCCCCATAATAAACAAGCACTCAACCTCATGAGTAGTCCAGACTAATAGGTATTGAACACCATACATTCGAAATCAGGGTTCTTGCTCTCAAAAAAAAATCAGGGTTCTCGCAAAACTTCGGTAATAACCAAACAATATTCATTAACAAAAAAAGCCGTATCATGAGCTCTCTGCAAAAAATTCAAGAAACAAAACGCAATCATGCCAAAAGTTTTCAGATTTCAACAAATTCCCAGTCTTATATTCATTAACAAAAAAAGCCGTATCATGAGCTCTCTGCAAAAAATTCAAGAAACAAAACGCAATCATGCCAAAAGATTTCAGATTTCAACAAATTCCCAGTCTTATTCACGAAAATGTCTACAATAAAGAGCAGAGGTGCACCATAACAATAAGCACGTAAACGGAAAAGCACCAGATCATTGAGGTAACTGGCATATTTTGAAAAGGCATCCTTCATGGTATTTGGCTCGGAATCAGCGGCATTGGTGGTCAAAGTCCTGGGCTTCTTGGCCGCGGCAGCCAACATTGTTGATTCTGCAACTGTTTGATGAAATGCTTCAATGAATTAGTATGTGCGTTTCCAGAATGATATTGTGTGCATGTGTAGGTGATACAAAGGATGCTTCTATAATTAATGAAAGGCTTACACTGGCGGAAGCGTTGAGGTTTAGGAGCCATGAGAGAGAGCTTGTGGACGGCCGATGAATTGAACATCTGTTGCTCGCTCACTCGACAACTCCAGGAGGTTTGCATTCTTATTTTCGTAGTGTATGTTCTAGCAAATAATATAAAATGCCTGTCTTGTCACAGAGTTGCTGTGGTGTAGTGGTTATCACGTCAGTCTTACACACTGAAGGTCCCCAGTTCGATCCTGGGCAGCAACATTTTTTCCCTATGTGGCCCTTTTTTATTAATATTTCTCAATTTAGATTGTACTTTTTTAATTATGTGTAGGTTGTATCGTATTCTTTTTTTTCTCTTTTTGATTACTATTATTTTTTTTTGAGGAAAAAAATTTTTACCCCCCAAACTATGCGAAGTTTTACACTTTGCCTCCTAATTAAAAATTTGGGTCATAGTACCTCCTGTAGACCTGACCACGGTTCTAGAACCGCCGGTTCCGGTTCCGCCAAATTGAGGAACCAGAACCGGAACTGGATGCTCACGGTTCCGGTTCCAAAACCGGAATCGCCGGTTCCGATTCCAAACCGGAACACGGCACTTTTTTTTAATTATTTGTAGAAAAAATATTTAGCAATTTAGTTTAAAATAAAAAAGAAAAAGGAAAAAAGAAAAGTACTTGCACTTAATATTGATAATAATATTAAGTTTTGAGCTTAATATTAATAATAATATTAAGTTACCTACGTATCCTCTTAGGGTATAGAGGAATCAAAGTCCACGTAGTTCGCTTACATCTTTTTTACCTTCATTACCTTTTAGGTGTGGCGTTGATCAATCACTCCTATTTCCTCCGCTCGTTCCGGTTGTATTTGTCTTCGTGTCAAACTCATCGGATAGGTCGCATGTTGACTCTAATCCCTGTGTTCGCCTCTCCGCTCTACACTAATCATTCAATAAACATTGGGCTTCTAAGGAGTCGCGATGCAGACACGAGCGTGATTCATTCAAAATATTTCCACCGGAGCTAAACGATTGCTCTACCGCAACAGTTGAAATGGGGCATCTTTTGCGATGATTGAGATGATCGGATAAGGTTGAATTCTTTGTGACCACCATTTCAAAATATCAAAGTCTTCAATATCTGTTTCACTAAACTCGAAAGAAGTAGTTAAATAATTTTCAAGCTCTACATTTGAGCTTGAGGAACCCCTTGGACGTTTACTTTTTTCCCTAAGTAATCGTTGTGCAACTTAAATTTACTAAAACCAGATGATGTTCTAGAGCTAAATAATTGTTGTGTTTCGATTTGACTAGCTTCTCCCTTAAATTTTACACTATATTCTCTATAAATATCATTTATATTTTGTTTAAGTTCAAATAATATCGATACAACATTTGGTCTTAGATGTGTCTCATACGGTTGCGAATACAATACATCATAATAAGCATTTAGCATTTCTTCTAACATATCAAATTTAAATCTAGGATTTAAAACAAAAGCAAGTAAATAAAGTTCTGGAATTTCACGAAAATACTTTAACCATTTTGATTTCATAGATAAAACATATTCGACTAAAGTTGTATCATTCATGCATTCATTAAAAACACTAGCAATATCAATACATGTATTTAAAACTAAATTTGAAGTTGGATAATAAACCCCCGATAATAAATTTATAGATTCGGAAAAATATTCTTAACATATCACATAAGTAAGTACATTGATTCCATTGATGAGCATATAAATGAATACCATCATTTTACAAAGTGTTGAAAAATGCACATAATAAATCTTTATAATCAAATGAGACTTGTAATAATTCATATGTTGAATTCCAACGAGTTGGTACATCCCGGGGAAATCTTTTAGGATGCATATTATGTTGTTTACAAAATTTACCCCATTTTTTCATAATAGATGGATGTGACCATTAACACAATGCTTCCCTAATAGGTGCAAATTGTTCTTGTAATAATTTTAACCCATCTTGAACACATAAATTCATTACATGACATATGCATCTTATATGAAAATATCTACCTCCTAAAGATGGTCTGCATAGCAACGTAAGATCTCCAATAGTAGCATTATTAGAACTAGCACTATCAAAAGAAACTGAAAATATTCTATCTACCAAGTTATATTCTTGCAAAATCAAAGAAAGCATTCTAAATATATTATCGGCCGTGTGACGGTCATCAAAAAGACGATAGGCAAGTAATTGTTTTTGAATATTCCATGAACTATCTATCCAATGACATGTAACACCAATGTAACTATGAGTTTGCCAATGATCACTCCAAATATCAGCACAAATAGAAACTTTTTGAAGTAAATTTCCAAATTCCCTAATTAAATTTTTTTAGTAGTTTTAACTAAATTCTTAAGTTCACGCGTCAGTGATGTTCGAGGAACACGTCTACCAGCGGGATTTGATGATGTTTGAACAAGTTCTTCTAATGTAGCTTTCTCACCAAAACTAAATGATAAATGCTCCATAGCTACAAATTTAGCTAAATTCTCTCTCCATCGTTTATCTTCATATTTAAATAAATCGGGTTGGTTGGGCATACCTGGTTGCACAGATAAGACATACCCTTGCATTTGAGTTTGATTAGGAGATATTCCGAACTCCACTGGATGTTGTTTTTCAACATGCTTCTTCAATGTTCCATATCCACCGCCTTGTTGAAATTTATAAGATTTCTACTAGCCATATCCACGCCCTGATGAACTTCCACTAGTCATGATAGTATAATTCTAATTGTAATAAAAGATGTGAAAAGTATTTTTCTTAAGAATGAAAGTATTGGAAGTTGTAACTTGTAAGTTGTAAGTAGGAAGCTAAACTAAACTTGAACTATTGAGATATTGAGAATTTGAAAGGCTGATAAAGTTGTAATAGATTTTTGCAATTGTTGTTGTGTAAAAAAGTAGTGTAAAAATCCAATTGGAGTTGGGATATATATAGGCTAATTAGTAATAGACATGAACAAAAATTTATTAATTAATATATAAAATAATAACTCAAGTTTTAAATTTAAAAAAAAAGTCCTAGTCCTATTACCTATACCTTTGTACCTGTATTATTATTAACTCACGCCACCACTCAGTCACTCACCAGTATTAAATTTTTTATTAATTAATATATAAAAAGTTGTTTCTCACAAGTAGTGTAAATAATAACTCGCATGCCACCAGTATTTTGAGGTATTATTAATTCAAAACTCTAGTCTGTTTCATAGCTATTTGAGGTAATATTAATTCAACTTTTACAACATGTGTCTGTGTTGTCACCATAAACTGGCGCCTGACTTCTGATGGCGTGTTGCGGTCGCTTTGTCTTCTTGCCGCCCGAACTTTTGATCTTGGGCTCCGTGTTGCTGCTTGTGACAAACGGCTAGTTGATCCTGGCCATTAAAAATAAAAAAAAAATTAGAACCGGCGGTTCCACGATTTTTGAGTTCGTGGAACCATAACCGGAATCGTGTTTCCGGTTCCGGTTCCGATTTTGGAACCGGATTATGGTCAACGGTTTCCGGAACCGTTGACCACAGTTCCAGTTCTAATTTGGAACCCGGTTTCGATTCTATTTGGCCACCTCTAACTTCCTATGCTACTCGAATTTTTAAATATACCTGCTCCGGCCCATTTTCGACCATAAAACCCGGCGGAATAATGTCATGTGCCTTGCACGTCCTCCTTTCAAGGGCAAAATAGTCTTTGAACATAATTTGTATGGGTACTATGGTCTTTATAACCTGGCTGTTAATTGTAAAACCAGAAAAACTTACCAATTGCTGTAAAAAATGCCTCGCCAATTTGAAGAAGAAGAAGAACAAACGTGGAAGCAAACTTCTGAGTTCATCATGGATGATTTCTGCAAATGTGGTCGAAATGCAGTGAAGAAGACCTCTTGGACTGACCTAAATCCTGGTAGGAGGTATATGGCTTGCGAGAAGTTTCGGGTAAGACGATTTTTTAAAAACCCTAATTTGATATAGAGCTTTGATTTGGGAAATGACATGTTGTTGATCGTTTTTTCGAAAAATGATGGATTCTGAGGTTCAGGTTATGAAACCCTAATTTGATTTTGTGAAGCCCTATTTTGATTTTGTGAAGCCTAAATTGATTTTCTGACTCCCTAATTTGAATTTGTGAAACTCTAATTTGATTTTCTGAATCCTAATTTGATTTTATGAATCCCTAATTTGAATTTGTCCCTATGTAGCCATTTTTTATTAATATTTCTCAATTTAAAATGTACTTTTTTCATTATGTGTAGGTTGTGTCGTATTCTTTTTTTTCTCTTTTTGATTACTATTAATTTTATTTGAGGAAAAAAAAGTTTTACCCCCCAAACTATGCGAAGTTTTACACTTTGCCTCCTAATTAAAAATTTGGGTCATAGTACCTCCTGTGGTACTCGAATTTTTCAATATACCTGCTCCGGCCTATTTCCGACCATAAAACTCGGCGGAATGATGTCACGTGCCTTGCACGTCCTCCTTTTAAGAGCAAAATAGTCTTTGAACATAATTTATATGGGCACTATGGTCTTTTATAACCTGGCTGTTAATTGTAAAACCAGAAAAACTTACCAATTGTTGTAAAAAATGCCTCGCCAATTTGAAGAAGAAGAACAAACGTGGAAGCAAACTTCTGAGTTCATCATGGATGATTTCTGCAAATGTGGTCGAAATGCAGTGAAGAAGACCTCGTGGACTGACCTAAATCCTGGTAGGAGGTATATGGCTTGCGAGAAGTTTTGGGTAAGACGATTTTTTAAAAACCCTAATTTGATATAGAGCTTTGATTTGGGAAATGACATGTTGTTGATCGTTTTTTCGAAAAATGATGGATTCTAAGGTTCAGGTTATGAAACCCTAATTTGATTTTGTGAAGCCCTATTTTGATTTTGTGAAGCCCTAATTTGATTTTGTGAAACCCTAATTTGATTTTCGGAATCCCTAATTTGAATTTGTGAAACCCTAATTTGATTTTCTGAATCCTAATTTGATTTTCTGAATCCCTAATTTGAATTTGTGAAACCCTAATTTGATTTTGAGATTGAGCTTTGATTTCAAAATTGATGTTGCTGATGGCATATTGTGATTTTAAGGTTGATGTTTTTTGTTTTTGGAATGATTGTGTTACATGAATTTGGGGGTTGTACATATTTCAACTGGATTGACCATCCAATGTGCCCTAGAGCACGACAAATCTTATCGGGACTACTGAAACGAGCTAGCTAACAGATTTGAAGACGACTTGAAATGGAAGAGATCGAGGGAGAAGTGGTTGTGGGTGGCTTTGGTCGTATCTTGGACTGTTATGTACCTCAAATGTAATGAAGTTTGGCTTTATGGTTGGAATGCTTAAGTATATTAGTAGTTTCATGCGATGTATTAGTGTTTAGACATGGATGAATTCCAATTTTCAATGTTGTGTGAATTCATGCCATGATCCAGTTATGTAACCCCATGACTTTGCTTATTAGCTATTAAATGAATTTGCTTATTAGCTATTAAACGATTTTTCATGTTTTATGCATGTTCAATTACATCCATGAATGAAATGAAAATTGCAAACTACAAATAAAAAGAAGTATCCAAAAAAGGCAATATGACCCTTCTAAACAGCAAAAATGAATAGAAATATCTTAATCCCTGTAATAAGACAAAATCAAATCAGCTTTAATCATGTAAAGATTGTTATTAAAAATCAATTATATACCTTTAAAATGGTATTAACACCCTTTGATGTTCCAGATGTTGTTTGCCCCATTGTCACATCTTCTTGTCTCACCTGTTACATAATATTTTCATGTAAGATTAAGATTTGAAAAATGCAATTAATTAACAAAGCAATAATATTCTTACCTCTCTAACAGGTTGCTCTTCCACAATTGCTGCTGGAATATCTAAACATTGTCTTGAAGGTTCAGTTTCTTTCAGCAAAGGACATCCCCTAATATTGTGGTTTGACTTTCTGCACCTTGAACAATACATTGTAACACCCTTTTTTCCTCAATCTAACATTTCCATTTCTTGTTTCAATATTGGAAGACTTCCCTTCATCTATTGCCTTTCTTCTTGCATATTTTTAGGCCTTCCAGGGAGTTTCTCAGAAATTGGAGGAATGAGGGGTGGGAAATCTATCTTAGGCCACAATTCACTACCATCAAGTGCACCCAACAAGTAACTATAAGTCTTCAAAAAAGTCTCAGTTTTGTAACAGTTATCCACATAATCCTCAGGGGTATAGCCCATTTAGTAGAATGCACATATTGCATGTGCACATGGGATCCCAGTAAGCTCCCATCTTCTGCAACTACAGGTTGTATCCCCTAAATGCACTTTAAACCTTGACCCATGACAACTCTCAGTCTCAAACTCATCCTTACCATTCCAATGGGCCATGAAATTCATTGATTTTTTCTTTAACTCCTCCAAAAGCTTGCTAATTTTAGGACACAAGTCACCTTGATACTTTGACATCTGATCCCTCCTTACATGTATCATCGTCATCAACATCACTCTCACAGTCTCAAACATGCTCACAATTGGTTTGCTCCTAGCTATCATGATCATATAATTAAAATTTTCAGACATATTTTTCAATAAAATGTCACACTTGGAATGAGAACTGAAATGAGACTTAGACCAATGTGCAAGTGGTCTTTAACCAGCCACTCATATGTTGAGGGCTCTCTTTGTTGCAATTCTTTCATGGTAGTCTCAAAATCAATTACCCTAGTAGCCCTAGCAGCTTTCCAGAGTAAGTTCTTAAGTGCCAGCCCTTTATGTGCCATTTTAAAGTTCTTGTACAAATTCATCACACAAAACTTGTGCTCACAACCAGGGAGCAATGTATCAATTGCATCAATTAACCATTTCTGTTTATCTGACATTATAGTCCAATGGTAAGGGTTAGTTATTCCTAAATCCTAGATTAGCAACTGCATAAACCACAACCATGATTTTTTCTTTTCTTTTTCAACAACAACATAAGCAAAATGATATATGATGTTATTCCCATCTATGCCTACAACACTAAGAAGCACACCACCAGAAATAGTTCTCAAATGACATCCATCCAAAAATATGACAGGCCTACACCCTTCTAAAAAAACCCTCTTTAAAACAGCTCAACATATGTACATCATCTTAAACATTGGCTGTCCATCCACCTGTTTGCATTTGATATTCACACTTATACCTGTAAGTCCAAGCAGCTACGATAATCTAGAGGGGGGTGAATAGATTATCTCCATCTTTTCGATTTTACCCTCTTTTTCGAATCAAATGCTCAAAGACAATAATAAAGGTGCGGAATGTAAATAACACACGTCGATTTATAGAGGTTCAACCCACCTAGGGCCTAATCCTCTACCATCCCAGTATATCCGGGATGGATTTCAAAAAGAAAATAAGATTTTATTAATTACCAAAATTAATACAACACCAACTTACAACAACACCTTGAAGAGCACCACACTCTTCTTCAACACCACCTTTGAGATTACCACAATCTCTCTTGAAGATTACCACAATCTCCAACGGCACCTTGTGAAGATTACCACAATCTTCTACCTTGAAGAATACCAAATTCTTCAACACTTCGACAAAAAGATTACCACAATCTTCTTACACCTAACACCTAGATCACCCAAGTGTGTTCTTACCACAAGAACACTCACAATGATATCTTGTGTTGAATGATTGCCCAAAAATTCAAGATTACAACTCGATAATGAATTATACAATTGAGTGCAAGTGTAATCAAGAATAGCCTAGACCTCAAGGATGTGAAAGTGATAAGCTAGGCAAAATTACAACAAGAATAATAACTATGAAGAACAAGTGTTTGCTTGAAGTGTATCTTGTTGTGTTGTGTTTCAATTGTTGTTATGGTTGCTCCAAAACTTCCTCTATTTATAGGAGATGATTGTTCAAGCATAGGCTCCTCATGGGGATTGAAAATCTACAGAAAAATACAATTAAAATCAAGAATATAGCTGTTAGAAATCAATCCCACAATTTAAGAAAAGATGTCATTGTCAAACGGTCGAAATTTCTTGTCAAAGATAGAGGCGGCCGCACGAAATAGACGTTTGAAGAGCACACAGAAAAATACAACAGGGCGACCGGTCAGGGGGGACATCGACCGGTCGACCTATACCCTGACTGGTCCCCCTCAATGGTTTTTCAAAGAGCAATTGTTCAGTTTTAATTTTAATGCCCAGGTACCGGTCGACAGGGGGTCGATCGGTCGACGTCACCGGTCGACACCCTGGTCGATCGGTCGACCTGGTCATTTTCTCCTCCGTCTCATTTTCTGTTCCAAAATTCATCTACAAGTACAGGTTGCCCTCTACGGCGACCGGTTGACCTCGAGACAAAAATGTTGTCCAATTTTATCTAAAATAAAACTTGAAGAAATACTCCGGAAAATATTAAAACCATTTTAAATCATTTAGGAGTATTTGGACAACAATTAAAAACATTGTTTTGGTGTAAAAATAAAATCATCAAAATTAAGATAAAAACATGTATCAAACAATCTCCCCTTTTTGATGATTACAAACCAAAACAATTTTTAGAAATATTAGGAGGACAATTTTAAAAACGATTTTCCGGTAAAAATATCTAACCGTTTAGAAGCAGCCAAAATTTCCAAAATACATAAGCAACCAAGTAAGGGAGTAAATATATTCAATAATAAGCACAAGCTCCCCCTATCAACAAGCACATCAAGAATAATGTAAAAGCAATTAACCATAAGCTTAAAGCTTAGCTTTTACATATTGTTTCAAGAGCTTATAAGCTCCCCATGTCAACAAAACATCATTAGACAAGTATAACATCATTAGACAAGTATATAAGTCCATCAAGCAACAATTGGACTAATTATAATTCATAACTTATGGCTTTTAAGATGCCATAGCTTATGGCTTTTATTAGCTCCTTTGAGCTAACGAGCCAATTTCTTGTTTCTCCCCCTTTGGAATCATCAAAAAGAATGGTAGGATGATAAAAACATCATACAAGTTCATCAAAATGTGCCAACAATACGATATATCAACCATTGAAAGAATTAAGCTTAGAATCCAAAAAAAATGGGAGAAATGTATCATAAGAAATCCATAAGCTCATTTTGTTAGCCAAAAACATGATCTCAATAAGAATTTAAGACATTTGAAAATAAGAGAATCATATAGGTGATGAATCTTTCATTAAAACATTTTATCGAACACTTGGCGGGCGTCAAAATTTGAAGAAAATGTATATAGCCCTTGCAAAAGAAATTAAGCCAAGTTTTTTCATATCATCACCAAAAACAATTTTCAACATATATCCAACAAATAATAGTTTAAACAAAGTAAATTCTCGTTTATGAACGGGTTCGTATAATTTAAACCCGAAAAAAAAAAAAAAAAAATGAAAAAGATAATTTAAAAATACATTAAATATTAAAAATAAAAGAGATCATTTAGGCATTTTTACAAATGCTAAAACATCTATAAAATTAAAGCAAAAAATTAAAGAGCCATCAAGACCCGATTTTGACCCGAACCTGGTTAAGTGCATACAAATAACACATTACAAATGTCCCAAATTGCCCATCTAAACAAAATGATTAAGGCCTCTCAAATGCATTGAAGCAAAAAATTAAAAGAAACACTTTTACCATCAAAATGATTATGCCTCAAAAAAATCAAATAACAATTATCAAACAATGCAAAAAGAGTATTTTTTACCATCAAATATCTCCATCAAATACTCCATCAAGTTCAACCAAAAGGCCATTTTCCAACTTGCTATTTTAACCCTTTCATGAAAACAAGCAAATCTCATTAGTGCAATAGAGTTTTACAAGATAGTTCATAGAAATACAAAACAACATGGACAAGAAAGAAAATGCTAATATAATAAAAGGGTGGGGACATCATTCCTCGTCCGAAGAGAAGCAAGTTCCGGGAATAAGATCTTTGATGAATTTCTTCAACTTGCCGATTGATTTTTGCATTTTGGAGGTCTTTTGCTCCAAAGCCTCATACCTAGTTTCATGATATGTTCTTAGATCATCATACTCGGCTTGGGTGTACCTCCTAGGCGGTTGAGCACTGGTATTACCCTCCGGATTGCTCGGTTCGCCTTCCTCCACCAATCTCACGGCCTCGGCATCATCAAAGAAGTCGTTTGGATCTGGGGAACCTTAGCCTCTTCCTCTAGCCATTTTAGTTGGTCGGATGTCCATATTTTTGCGCATAGTGACCATTTGGGAGATGTTATCAATGTCAAAATTATTTTGAAATACCTCCGAATTACACTCCGACGAAGGTAGTCCCGATTGTATAAGAAGTTTACAAATCCAATTGCCCATAACAAATTTCTTATTTCCTTGAGTAATAGACTCAATTAGACATTGAATAAGAATGGCGCCAAAATTAAGCGGTTCCCTTCTAGCAATCTTATAAGTCAAAAAATAGTCCATGTTGCTAGGCATTTTTCCCGCTTTTCCACATATGCAATAGGCGACAATAACCGATATAATCCGATGTTCAAGAGTCATTGCCAACAATGAATATTTTGGTCACACGCTCAAATAAGTCTTGACTTCTTTCATAGAAACCCCCAACATCTTATCATTCCAAATAGCACAAGAAAAATAGTCCCAACCACTTTTTGCCCAACGGCAATTGTTGAATGAAATCGTCCCGCGGAGTTCGGCAATTTGAGGATTGGAGAGTACCGGGTTTTCAATATCATCACGTTCTTGAGCTATACTCATTTGGGTAGCTCGAATATTCCGTTGTCCGGCTTCCTCTTGCCGATTTCTTGAAGAACCCTCTCCGCCCTTTCTTCGCTTGGAAGTGGGATTTTGACCGGTAAAATTTCTTGGAGGTGCCATATATGTAAAATTCTTGCAAAAAGAAGTGGATTAGCAACAAGAATCGTAAAGATTGATGAAGAAATGAAAATTATAAGAGAAGGGGGTGATTTGCGCTGTGTGTGCGAGGGTTTGAAGAAGATGTTCTGTTTCTGAAAATAAAGAACAAACGTAATTTAACCCAAAAAATAAGCCTGGGCGACCGGTCGAGGTGGGGTGCGACCGGTCGACGTGCAGGGCGATCGGTCGGCCCTGCCTTGACCGTCCCATTACAATTTTTCATTCTCCAGATTTTTCCAAAATTCGATTTTTCACCCTAAAAGTTTTTAAAACTTTGGAAAAATATAATCGAGGACTAAATTCGAAAAATACTATTTTCGAGAAAACATATACTCGAGAAAATCGAGATTTTACGAGTAGTGCCCTTTTGAGAAAAATTCATAAAATCATTTGGAGGCACTTAAGGGACTGAAATGAAATATTTTGAAAAATATGTGCATGACATGAACACAATATCGAGTACTAAAAAATATGAGTGAACATACCTCGATGGTTTAAGAATCTCTAATAGACGATAGCCAATGAATAGGAGATATAAATCCTACACAATACTTTAAACAAATTTTGCACAAGATATAATAGCACAAATGTATGCCAAGTAATAAAAGATATCACAATAAAAATGCTTATGATATAGAAATCCACAAGAGTTTAAAAACAACATGTAAGGTCTCATTTTCAAAAGGATTTTAAAAACACAAATATTTATTGAGGACCTTAATTATGAAAACTCATTTTGCAATATAGACATAAAAACATGCATACTAAAATAAAATGCATATGTAAGTAGGGAGATACGGTTTACCAATTACGCCATTTCCATGGGTTGTGTCGTTCCCATTGATGATATCTTCCCCTTTGAAAATTATCTTGTTGATGATAGCTTCTCCGATTGTTCCATTTCCAAGCATTGTGACCTTCCCATTTTCGAAAGTGTCTTTCTCTTGGAAGATCGTCTTGTTGATGATGTCTTTGCCATTTCCAAGGATTTTATTCATCCCATTTTTGATTATTTCCTCTTCTTGGAAAATGACTTTGTTGAAGGTGTTTTCTCCTTTGATCAAATGAAATGGTCATTTGATGTCTTTTTGGCGGTATGAATTTTCTTCGATTATTATTTCGCCGGGTACCTAATATGACATTGTTTTGTGGTACCCTCAAGTGTTTGGGTCCTTTGGGATTAGCTTTGAGACTTTTAGGTCTCCAATAATAATTTGAGCTATTTCTATCCCGACAAGTATTTACGGCGTGTCCCTTCTTACCGCAATAAAAGCAAGTAACATTACTAACATGCATAGGAACTTGATTCTTTTTCATATGCTTGACAATATTAGGCTCAGGATCAAGTTCACTATTCAAATTATCACAACCATTAACATTCACAATATTGGGCAATTTATTGGTACTCAAGTTTGATTTTGATAAATCATTTTTCATGCAATTCATATCCTCAACAAGAGTACTATTTTATTTTTCAAGGTTTCTAACCTTGTCAAGTGTGGTGGTGTGAGCACATGATAGTGATTCATAGGAAGTAAATAAACTATCCTTTTCATTTTTCAAAACATTGAATTCCTTTTTCAAATTTTTGTACTTAACAAGTAAATTTTGGAATTCATTTTGAAGATCATCAAAATCATTTTGCAAATCACTATAATTATTTTGAATAACAATATCATAAGAAGTAGAGGGTTTAAGACATACCTCGTTTTCTTCTTCGATGCCCATAAGACAATGTTCAACTTCTTCATAGTTGGAAGTTGTAAGAGGCTTGTTCCTTAGATTTGACATTGTATCCCTTTGAGAAGTAGATGCTTTTGAGTTGCTCCTATCATTTGCATATACTTCATGAATGGTGATAAGTGTCATTTTGTACATATTTTGTATTATTAATTTAATAGTTTTTGAATTGTTTTGTTAGAAAAATCATAGTTTCTCAAGTATTTCTGTAGCATTTCATCATGTGATGTGTTTAACATTATAGGTAGAGCAATTTGGAGCAATGTGAAGCCAATATTACTTGAAAAAAGGCAAGAAAATCACTCAACATGACTTGGGGTGTCAAGTAACATGGCCATGTTCAAAAAAAGAAGGAAATAAATTGGATAAAAATTGGAGAAAGGGTCAAAACGGCCAAACCGTGTCACCGAACACGACCATGTTGAAGGGGATCAAAAGAGGAGGAAAAATCGCACAAAACAGCCCGAACACGGCCTGGCCGTGTCGTACAACACGACCGTGTCGCACACACGCCTGGCCGTGTTTGTCCAACACTGGCCGTGTCGGGCGTGTCTTGGCAATTTTGTTGCGGACGGCCAGCCGTCTTGCCCAACACGGGCGTGTCGGGACCGGACCTTTTTGCAACTTTTCTTTGCGGAATTTGGGGAAAACTCACCAACCAACCCATTTTGGCCACTTTTGTACACTTTTAACACCCTATTTTCTTTGAAACATGTCTCCATGTCCCCTCCCTCATCACTTGAATACAAGAATTCACCAACCAACAAGGAAAATGGGGGTGATTGTTTAATAAAAAGAGAGTACTATCAATGTATTGGTTGCCTATAAAAGCCGAGGTTGAAATTGGGAGAGGCATTCATTAGATACTCGGGAAATATTCATTGTATTCATTTCATTAAGTAGAATTGGGATCAAGGGGTCTTGGAGAAGAAAGCTTGGGGCAATATTGGAGAAGAAGGCTTGGAGCAACATCATCAATCAAGGAAGAAGTTCATTGAGGTTTTGAGAAAGATAAGTACACCATGTCTACAATACTTAAATCTTCTTGTGTAATTTACTCTTTTGTCAAAATCATGAGTAGCTAAAATCTTAGTGTTTGAGTGTAATGAACTCTAGAATGGATTTGTGATTAAGGTTTGTATGTTTTTAATAAAATTCTCATGTCTTGTGTGATTCACTTATATCATGCTTATCTCATTCGAGTTAATATTTCCGGTATATTAATTTGATATCTTTTCTTCATCGGTAATCGAAAGATTTATGGTGAAAAAGAAATTGTATAAGTGAAAAGAGTTGCATGCAATCCTAGATATAGACGACATAAATCTTACGGATTAGGGTCAAACCTAATATGGGAATTCATAAATCGTTATAATGCAATCTTGGGGTTTTAACTAGAAAGAAATTTCAGTTAATCAACTTGAGATTAGGAGTTTTTCGCCTTGAGAAATGGATTAACTTAAATCGGGAATTTCTACGGTCCACATAGCATGAGATTTTATTAAAAGAGGTTCGTTTTGTTAAGGGCTTATGGTTGAATCTTTTAACTTGTCAAATCAAAAACATTCTAGAGGATTTACATTCAAACACACTTCTATCTCTTGATTTCTTATTCTACAAATTTTACTTCATTTTTACAATTTATAATTTGTTTTCCTTTTTCATCAAACAAAAACTACGAAAATTGTTAGATTAAATAACAAAAAGACGGTAATTATTAGTACTTACAATCCTCGTGGGAATGACACTCGGTACTCAATAATATATACTATAAAACGATAGGTGCACTTGCCTACGGTTTTAAAGGTAGCTTTTGAGCCATCAAGTTTTGGCGCCGTTAAGGGGATTGTAATATTAAGAACACCTTATTTTTGTTAATTTAATCATTTTTTATTTTCATCAATTGTCTTTCTAGGTATCTATCTTTGTAAGTCTTGGATTATACTTATCCTCCTTGTTTACTACGATTGCATGCATACTCGTCGCCGAATGGAGGCGCGAGACCGCCGCGGTAGCAACACGAGGAGGAAAGTATTAGTACATTGCACTACGACGAGGAGGATACTAACGAAAGCAAGGATCCCGATATGGCGGATGAACAACAAAGAACCATGTATGACTACGCCAAGCCATCTATGGGCTGATGCGTCGTCTAGTATCGTAAGGCCCAAGGCATTTATTTGCGACCAATAATTTCGAAATCAAACCGAATGTCATTCAAATGGTGCAACAATTTGTTCAATTCGACGGCTTACCAGACGAAGATCCAAATAATCATATCGCGAATTTCCTCGAAATTTGCGATACTTTCAAAATAAATGGAGTCTCCGACGATGCCATCCGTTTACGCTTGTTCCCATTTACTCTTCGGGGACGAGCTAAACAATGGCTAAACACTTTACCGAAGGGAACAATCACAACATGGAGCATTATGGCGGAAAAATTCCTTTTAAAGTATTTCCCACCCGCTAAAACCGCACGATTGAGGAATGAGATCTCTTCATTCACTCAAGAGGACGATGAAACCTTGTACGACACTTGGGAGAGATTCAAAGAATTTCTGCGAAAATGCCCACATCATGGTCTTCCCATTTGGATGCAAGTCCAAACATTTTACAATGGGTTGCTCTCATCGACAAGGCGAGATGATTGATGCGGCGGGGGAACATTGAACAATAAGACACCAAGCCGCCAAGATCTCATAGAAGGAATGGCCATGAATGGCTATCAATGGCAATCCGTGCGAGGAAAAACCATCGGTCGGTGGGAGTATATAATGCGGACGCGGTGGTGACACTAGCCGCACAGTCGAAGCTCTAACTCGAGAAAATCGACGGGTTGGCGGCTCCAAAACCACCACCACAACAAGCCTTCTCATGCGAGACTTGTGGAGGATCGCACAACCACCAAGATTGCCTCACACGATACCGCCGCATGAACAAGTGGATTATCTAGGTAATCAATCTCGACCCTTTCAAAATAATCCTTTCAAAGAACACTTATAATCCAGGTTGGCGTCAACACCGAACTTTAGTGGGAAATCAAGGTCAATGAAGCCTAATCCAAACGCACTCCCCAATTAAATGCACCTCCGGTTTCCAAGCGAAAACCAAGTTTGGAGGACTTCTTTGTCCAAATTCGTCAAACAACGGAAACCCGTTTCACGGCCACCGAAACATCCTTAAGGAACCAAGAAGCATCCATTCGCAACTTGGAAAATCAAATTGGTCAAATTGCCAAAATGATCTCCGAAAGGCCACAAGGAGCTTACCTAGCAACACCGAGCAAATCCAAGAGAACAGTAAAAGCAATTACTCTAAGAAGTGGAACAAAGCTAGGCAATACGGATGTCGGAGGGCTAACCCACGCCCATACAACAAAAAAGACGAACGGTATCCAAGGAAACAAAGAAAATGGTACCGGAATTCCAACCACCTATTCCGTATCAAGTCGATTGCGTAAGGACAAACATGACGACCAATTTGGTAAGTTCTTGGATTTATTTAAGCAATTGCACATCAATATTCCTTTTGTTGAAGCCCTTTCACGGATGTCAAAATATGCAAGTTCCTAAAAGATCTTCTTTCAAATAAGAAGAAGCTTGAAGAAATATCCATGGTGCAATTAAATGAGGAATGCTCGGCAATTTTGCAAAACAAGTTACCTCGAGAAAATCAAAGATCCAGGGAGTTTCACTATTCCTTGTCATGTCGGTAATTTGGTATTGATCGGGCATTGGCGATCTAGGGGCTAGCATTAATTTGATGCCTTATGATTTATTCAAACAAATGGGTCAGGGAGCCAAAACCAACTAGGATGAGCACATGCAATTGGTAGACGGATCTATTAAATATCCTAGAGGCATTATTGAAGATGTGTTGGTCAAAGTCGATAAGTTTATATTTCTGTCGATTTTGTAATTCTTGATATGCATCTGAGATGTCGAAGTCCCATTGATCCTAGGGCGTCCATTTTTAGCTATCTTGCTAAGGCAATCATTGGCGTGCATGATGGCAAACTAATTTTAAGAGTCGAAGATGAACAAGTCATTTTTAAAATCGCTACATCAATGAAAAATACGATAGATAAAGATGACTCTGTTTTGCTATTGATCTTATCGATATGGAGATAACCAACTCTCTACCAAGCATGATTTCTAACGAATTCTTGGAGACTTGTATTGTTCAAAGTGCGGGTATATCGGATGAAAACCCCTTTCTTAGGGAATCCGTACTCGCATTGGAGAAAACGAACCACAGAGCAGCGAGAAAGAATTCGAAAAAATTGAAAACTCACAGGTGGGGCATATCAAACCATCCATTGAGGATCCACCACCTTTGTTGGAGTGAAGGAGTTACCCGAACACTTGGAATATGCATTTCTAGCCGAGAACGCCAAACTTCCCGTAATTATTTCCTCCAATTTATCTTCTCATCAAAATGATAGATTGTTGGCAATATTACGGGAACATAAAAAACCATCGCTTGGAAAATCTCCGACATTCGAGAGATCAATCCTTCCTTTTGCACTCACAAGATTACGATGGAGGAAAATTTCAAGCCGGTTGTTCTACCTCAAAGACGCTTAAATCCAAACATGAAAGAGGTAGTTAAAGCGGAGAGGTAATCAAACTACTAGAGATCTTTGGGCTTATCTATCCAATCTCGGTGATGGTGGGTAAGTCCGGTTCAAGTGGTCCCAAAGAAAGGTGGGATGACGGTGGTACCAAATGAAAAGAGTGAACTTATTCCGATCTGACGGTAACAAAGCTGGAGGTTGGCGAGTTTGCATCGATTCACGAAGCGACTTAACGATGCTACTCGCAAGGACCACTTTCCTTACCTTTTATTGATCAAATGCTTGAACGTTTATCCGGTCACCTCTATTATTGCTTCCTTGATGGCATGTCAGGTTATTTTCAGATCTCGATAGCACAGGAGGACCAAGAGAAAACCACTTTCACTTGTCCCCTACGGTACTTTCGCCTATAGACGCATGCCTTTTGGGTTGTGCAACGCACCAAAGAACTTTTCAATTTGTATGCTTGCCATCTTGACGAGCTTGTAGAAGAAATCATGGAAGTCTTCATGGATGACTTTTCGGTTTTTGGGGATTCATTTGATCTTTGTCTTGCAAATCTTAAAAAGTCCTTGTTCGTTCGAAGAGACTAACTTGGTACTTAAGCGGGAAAAATGCCACTTCATGGTACAAGAAGGTATTGTTTTGGGGCATAAAATTTCTTGAAGGGAATTGAAGTTGACAAAGCGAAAGTTGATACAATTTCCAAATTGCCACCGCCCGCCTCGGTGAAGGCTATCCAGAAGCTTTTGGGGCACGCTGGTTTTATAGGCGCTTTATCAAAGATTTTTCAAAAATCGCCCGCCGCTTACTCGCTTTTAGAAAAGGATGCGATTTTCGATATCAACGATGAATGTCTCCAAGCATTCAACACTTTGAAAGAAAAACTCACCACTTCTCCCATCATGGTGGCTCCGGATTGGTCTCAACCGTTCGAACTCATGTGTGATGCCGGTGACTATGCGGTAGGAGCGGTACTTGGGCAACGAAAAGATAAACACTTCCGGCCAATTTACTATGCAAGTAAGACTTTGAATCCGCTCAATCCCACTATACAACTACCGAAAAGGAACTACTTGCAGTGGTTTTGCCTTTGACAAATTTCGCTCATACTTGATTCTATCCAAAGTCATTGTTTATACGGATCACTCGCTTTACGCTATTTGCTCGACAAAAATGACGCAAAACCACGACTAATTCGATGGGTTCTCTTACTCCAAGAATTCGATGTGGAGATCAAAGATAAGCGGGTACCGAAAATCTTGCCGCCGACCACCTATCTCGGCTTGAGCACTCCTAAGCACCGATGAGCAACACAATGGACATATCAACGATTCTTTCCCGGATGAGCAACTCTTTGCCCTCAACTCAATTTCAATTGATATTCCTGGTTTTGCGATTTCGCTAATTATCTTGCAGGAAAAGTTCTCCCAAAAGGGATGACCCATCAACAAAAGAAGAAATTCTTTTCGGACCTCAAGTATTATATTTGGGACGATCCCCACCTCTTCCGAGTTTGTGCGGATCAAATCATACGAAGGTGTATTGCACTTCCCGAAACAATCTCCATTTTGAATCATTATCACAAAGGACCCATTTGGTGGACATTATCAAGCAAATACTACGGCACGCAAGGTCCTTGAGTCGGGTTTTTATTGGCCTACACTTTTCAAAGACGCAAAACGGTATGTTGAAACTTGTGATAGTTGTCAACGAACAGGGAATATTTCTCGAAGAAATGAAATGCCCCAAAACGGTATACTTGTTTGTGAAATTTTTGATGTTTGGGGTATTGATTTTATGGGACCTTTTCCGGCGTCGTTTGGCAATAAATATATTTTGGTAGCCGTTGACTACGTGTCTAAGTGGGTAGAGGCTCAAGCTTTACCTAAAAATGATGCTCGAGTGGTGGTGCATTTTCTCAAAAAACTTTTTACCCGGTTTGGTACACCACGAGCCATCATTAGTGATAGAGGCACTCACTTTTGTAATAATCAATTTGATAAGGTTTTAAAGCGTTATGGTGTCACACACCGAGTCGCGACCGCTTATCATCCCCAAACTAGTGGTCAAGTCGAAGTGTCCAACCGCGAATTAAAACGAATTTTGGAAAAAACGGTTGGGCACTCTCGCAAGGATTGGTCCCTCAAACTCGATGATGCCCTTTGGGCTTATAGAACGGCTTTCAAAACGCCAATAGGGACTACCCCATACCGACTCGTCTATGGTAAAGCATGTCATTTGCCGGTTGAGCTTGAACACAAAGCCTTTTGGGCTATTAAAATGCTTAATTATGATTTGTCAAGTGCAGGAAATAACCGTTTATTGCAGATTAACGAACTCGAAGAATGGCGAAATTCGGCACGAGAATTCGAAAATTTACAAAGAACGAACGAAACAATGGCATGACAAGCACATTAAGCACACGAGGGAATTCCAACTGGGTGATCAAGTGTTACTATTCAATTCCCGACCGCCTATTTAGGGTAAGTTAAAATCCGGTGGTCCGGCCCATTCAACATTACTCAAGTGTTTCCTTACGGGACTATCGAAATTACGCACAAGGAAATGGGCACCTTTAAAAAGGTAAACGGACACCGTCGAAGCTTTATTTTGGGGGCACCATCGATGATAATTATAGAGATTCCTCAAGCAGGATCCCCCAAATACATCACACAATTAGAGGTGAATCACCCGGTATACGACACTAAAAAGCGCTACCAGGGAGGCAACCCGATGATTTTTGTGTCAATTTGTTCCCAATTTTTTAGGATTCATTTTTTTTACTCGGGATGATATTTATTTAAAAAAAAAATATTTACAGCCCGGAACACGGCATGGCCGTGTCACAAATTCCCCATTTTTCTAAAAAAAAAAAAATCGAAAATTGGCCCGAACACGGCCGGGCCGTGTCGCCCGACACGCCCGTGTTCGGGCCCAAAATTTTTACTCACAAACAGCCCGGAACACGGCCAGGCCGTGTCGCCCGACACGGCCGTGTCCGGGCTGTACAAAAAACAGGAGGAGGTTCGAATTTGGGGCATTTTTTCGAAATTTTTCATCCCAAAACCCTAGAAACCCCTCTTCTTCACCAAAATTTCCCCCAAATTCACCTCACTCTTCCATCTAAACTCAAAATTCTTCCATAAAACACCATCTTCCCTCCATTGCCAACACTTCTACCGATTGATTGTTGGGAATTTTGTGGGCTTTTGGGAGATTTCTCTTGTGGGTTTTTATTTCAAGGTATGATTTTCTATGTTATTTTTTTGTGTTTAATTTCATCATTTTTGTTTTTGTGCTTTCAATTTGTTCATAAATGTTTGAAATTTCTATCATTTAGGGCTTTTTGATTTTTGGAATTTTTATGCCTAATTATTTGTGTTGAAGATGAGGGTATTTCTGGATTTTTATGGTGATAATGTTGGCCCCATGTGCTATTGAAATTTGTATGGGTAAAATGATGTGAAGTCAAATGTTGGAATTATCTTGCTTAATTTCACCAACAAAATTGGTCCTAAACGAATGAAAGGGTTTATTGTTGCCTAAATATAACGATATGAGCGTTTGTTGATTGATTGATTGTTAGAATCATATGATTGATCATAAGTGGAAACCGTGCTTTGTTGTAACTTACTTGCTATTTTGATGAGAACTTGAAGGTGATGGGATGATGTTGTTGTTGGGAATTTACTTGAGGCATGGTTTTTATAGGATAGTTGGTTTTCAAAGAAATATTAATAATGTAATGTCCTTGTATTGCATGTTGCTATCAAAAATTCCTTTTTCGGGACTACCATGTCAAAACGAAGCCGAGTTACCGCTCCTTCAGGGGACCCTGGGCTCTCGCCTCGCCCCCTCCCGAGCTAATCCACCAAGTAATCGTCCACGGCATTCTATTAGGGATGACGAGCAAGCAACCCGATATCAACAATTGTTGAGTAAACCATTGCACAACACCAGGTATCCGGACGCCACGACATTAGAGACCCTTGGGCTACAAGAAGATATTGATTGGATATTTGAACAAGTTGGGTGGGGACAATTCATGGGTGCGAAAGCACCAACTTATAAGCGCGTCACTTTCGAATTCCTTAGCTCATTTAACGAAATCCTCACGGGAACTCATGCTAGGGACGGCCTCATCTCTTTTCGCTTGTTCAATCAAGAATATACATTGACTCTTGCCGACTTCAACCAAATTTATGGTCTTCCAATTGATGGTAACAGACGCTTTCCTAGCGACTTTAATGCACAACGATTTTGGAATGAAATAGCCCCTTCATATGACTATGTTGCTTCCCGTGCTAAAGTATCACGCGTAATAAATCCTTGTTTTTCGTTATATGCATCGTGTGATGGCTAGCACACTTTTCGGTAGGGGGAAAGTGACGGGAATTTGAGGAAGAATGCGACTTTTGTTTTTTATGGGCTATGGTCTATGGCAAAACACTTGACACGGGTCTCACTTAGCACGCCATTTTCGTAAAGTCGGGGGGGCGAATGTAGTAAAATTCTTGTTGGAGGCCTAATTACTCCAATTGCTCTTCACTTGAGCATGACTTAACGGATTTACAACAAGCGCAAGAAAGCACGCGTATTGATCTCGAGGTATGTCTTTGCTATAAAATTAATTGAAAGAATCAATGATCAATTTTGCTTGCTTTTTCGACATACATCCCAACGACTATTACTTCCCGACCGGACGAACTACAATTCGTAATCGTGACAATTGGTTGATGGGTATGCGACACAATCCGAAGGATGACATAATTCGCCTCGAACTACCTCCCATAGAGGATGATGCTCCCGAATCCCCATCTCCTCCAAGGGGTTCACCACCCCATACTCCTTCATCTCACCCACCACCACCACCGCCACCGCATGAACAAGTCAATCTTCAAGCTATTCTCTGAGGAGCAACAACACCAAAGAGACATGTTATCATATCAACAAACGATGCTCGAACACCGTGAGAATATGCTTGACCGCCAACAACAAATGATGGAGCAGCAATTTGGCGTCATTAGGGACATTCGAGAGGACCAACAACAACAAAATGCCCTTTTCTCTCAACTCCATCAATGGCACCTCTCTCAAGGACACTTCCCACCACCGTCATAAGGTCGTATTTGTCTTTGTCTTAGTTTTCGTTTCCTTTGCTCCATTTTGTATCCCATCTCCTCTTCACATTGGGGACAATGTGACCTTGAAGATTGGGGGGGTGGCAAGATTTGTTAGAACGCTTGGATTTGAACTATTTTCTTTAGCTTTGCGTATTTTAGCTTTCTTTGTGGATATTTCGTTTTCTTTCCAAAAACTTGATGGCTCAAAAGCTACCTTTAAAACCATAGGCAAGTGCACCTATCGTTTTATAGTATAGATTATTGAGTACCGAGTGTCATTCCCACGAGGATTGTAAGTACTAATAATTACCGTCTTTTTGTTATTTAATCTAACAATTTTCAGAGTTTTGTTTGATGAAAAAGAAAAATAAAGAATCTAAATTATCAAAATGCAAATTGTAAAAATGAAAGAAGATTTGTAAAATAAGAAATCAAGAGATAGAAATGTGTTTGAATGTAAATCCCTCTAGAATGTTTTTTTTTGTGATTTGACAAGTTAAAAATACAACCGTAAGCCCTTAAGCAAAAACCAACCTCTTTTAATAAAATCTCATGTCTTGTGGACCGTAGAAATTCCCAATTTAAGTTAAACCCTTTCTCAAGGCGAAAAACTTCTAATCTCAAGTTGATTAACTGAAATCTCTTTCTAGTTAAAACCCCCAAGACAACATTATAACGATTTGTGAATTCCCATATTAGGTTTGACCCTAATCCAGAAGATTTATGTCGTCCTATATCTAGGATTGCATGCAACTCTTTTCACTTATATAGGTTCTATTTCACCATGAATCTCTCGATTTCCCGGATGAAAAATAAACTTCAAATCAATATTGCGCATATATCAATTCGAATGAACGAAGCATAATATAAGTGAATCACACAAAATATGAAGATTTTATTAAAAACATACACACCTAAATCACAAATCCATTCTAGAGTTCATTACATTCAAACACTAGGAGTTTAACTACACATGATTTTGACCAAAGAATAAATTACACAAGAAGATTTAAGTATTGTAGACATGGTGTACTTATCTTTCTCAAAATCTCAATTGACTTCTTTCTTGATTGATGATGTTGCTCCAAGCCTTCTTCTCCAATATTGCCCCAAGCTTTCTCCTCCAAGACCCCTTGATCCCAATTCTACTTAATGAAATGAATACAATGAATATTTCTGAGTATCTAATGAATGAATCTCCCAATTTCAACCCTTGGCTTTTATAGGCAACCAATACATTGATAGTACTCTCTTTTATTAAACAATCACCCCATTTTCCTTGTTGGTTGGTGAATTCTTGTATTCAAGTGATGAGGGAGGGGACATGGAGACATGTTTCAGCAAAATAGGGTGTTAAAAGTGTACAAAAGTGGCCAAAATGGGTTGGTTGGTGAGTTTTCCCCAAATTCCGCAAAGAAAAGTTGCAAAAAGAGGTCCCGGACACGCCCGTGTCGCCCGAACGGCCGGCCGTCTTTGTTTTATCACACGGGGACTCGGCTGACATGGTCGTGCTTCCCAACACGGCCGGCCGTGTTCTCGACACGGCCGTGTTGGGAACACGGCCAGGCCGTGTTGGAGGCTGTTTTGTGCAAAAATTTCGAGTTTTTGGCTCCGTGAACACGGCCGTGTTGCCCGACACCCCGCCCGTGTTGGACCGAAAGGCCCCGAAATGACGCGCGTTTGGCTTGGAATTTCGAGCGTTTTGCATCCTTAAACTCCCGGTATGTTTTGACATGAATCCATGGTCCGAAATTCACCAAAATTAGCCCCGAATGGTCAATCTACATCAATAAAATCACCTCGGAGTAATATGAACTATGTACAATCAAAAATTTACAAAACTAACAATAAAATAACTCGAATTCTACTCAAATATACACATAAAACATGCATAAAAAGACCCTTATCAAACCACCTCCAACTTTGAACTTTGCTTGTCCTCAAGCAAAACATTATATCAAAAAGAGGGATTGATAAATCACAACATACAAAGATGATTTTTTTTGAACATATTGAACATAAGCGATCAAGTTCTTGGCCTTCTCAACCTGAATTAACCATTAAGTAAAAACATAGTTTTGTAAAGCGATCGATTGTCAAGAAAGCGTAATATCGGCAGGCATTATTCGGACTTGAAATCATCACTCCACAAATGCGATAGTTATGGACAACTTCAATTCAATAACGCCATGAAAATACAAGAATTCAATAGATCATTGTAGTTTGCCTACTAGTCATATAACCAAGCTTCTTGAACTTTATTGGAATGAGAAGTCAAAGAGTATTCATTCTCCTTTTTTTTTTTTTAGTTTTTTTTTTTTTTTTTTTTGGGACCTTTCGAGACATGCTTCCCACTAGGTTTATATTTTGAATTTCTGTTCAAACACTCCTAGGGTGGTTTCCCATACTCATATTCGTGTCGCCGTTTTACGTAAAAAGACAAACATGGGGCTCATGAATGCTCCTAGTTACTATGCAACAACAAATAGAGGAGTATAACCTCGATTGGTCCGTTTTTTTTTTTTTTTTTTTTCTTTTTTTTTTTTTTTTTATTCGCAAGCTTGGTTTAACAACTCGTTAACCACTACTAAATCACGAGTTCTCGAGGCGTTCATAGCGCTAGGTATCGTCGTATATGCCTTAACACATCAAGTATTTATGGTGTTAGAAATCTCATCAAAATTTTGCCTGCATCCACGTCAATCTATCCTAGACAATCAATTGCTTCACATTGAAAACACAAATTAACAAGTTAATGTAGGTATAATTGGGCTAAGTTATTGACTAGCAAACATTCAATTTGTTAAAAAAAAATAATAAAAATAAAAATAAAAATCACATCTCTCACAAACAAGCATACAAGCATTCCGAAAATGTTATTGTACCCACCTCCAACTTTATGATTCACATTGTCCTCAATGTGAAAGAAAGAAATGGACAAACACACACAACACACTCCAAAAAAAAAAAAAAGCAAAGAAACTAGAATGATATAAAAGAAGTGGAAAAAGAAAAATACGACCTTACTACAATAGTGGAATCGGTGTTGAGTGATCATTGGGTTATTTTGGCAGGACCTTCAACGCATCTTCATACCTAATCAAAGTTAAACAACACACAACTCGAATACCGTGAAATCTCAAATATTCCCAATTAGGACAACCAATAAGATGTTCAAGAGTTTTTTTTTTTTTTTTTTTTGATTTGAAAATGACTCTAAGGACTTGTGATTATTTTGAAAGAAAATAAAATAAAAAAAATAAAAATGAATGAAAACAATTGCACACAAACATCGGGTTGCCTCCCGGGTAGCGCTTCTTTAACGTCATATAGCTGGACCATTTCACCTAAATGTGAAGATTTAATCGGGCGGAGCTTGAACTTATGAAAAAATTTATCTCTTTGAACAACATCGCCACCGTATCGATTTTTGAACAATTGACCTTCATGGTCCTATTTTTCTCGCATGTTATTCTCAAAATGGGATTTATACGTGGAAACTTTTGCACATTGAACATCACATACTTTCGAGGATTTATTAGAAGACATATCAAGCAAAGAATCATTTATCCTTGTCTCAATCAAGTTTATAGGAAAACAAGTATCATTTATAGGATTTCTCAAAGGAATTTTAAAGATAACTTGTTCACCCCCTACTCTCAAAGTAAGCTTTCCATCATGCACATCAATGAGAGATTTAGCGGTAGCCAAAAAGGGACGCCCTAGAATTAAGGGAACTTCTAAATTATCATGCATGTCAAGAATAACGAAATCGACTGGAAACACGAATTTGTCAATCTTGACTAACACATCATGAATAATACCTCTAGGATGTTTAATCGATTTATCGGCTAATTGAATGTCCATCCTAATAGGTTTAAGTTCACCTAATCTTGCATGCTTAAATGTTTCATAAGACATCACATTGATACTAGCTCCCAAGTCGGCTAGTGCCCTATCAACAGGTAAATCATCAATTGTGCAAGGGATAATAAAGCTTCCTGGATCATTAAATTTTTGTGGTAGTTCATTGGAAGGACATTTATCATTCAATTGCACATTTGATAATTTGTTAAGCTTATTTTCACTAGGAATGATGTCATTAAGATCCCTAACATGCTTTGAAGGAGGGTCAACAAATGGAATATTGGCATGTAGTTGTTTGAAAGAATTAAGGTACTTACCAAATTTGTCCTCCCTTCTATCTTCTTCGGTTAGACTCCGGTAAGGGATCTTGGGCTTGTATTCTGCAATCTCCTTTTTCATGAGATTTTCTTTGGGCATGTCATCCTCCACGTATTTCTGCATGGCGGCATTGGCATAATCATGCTCATGTGGAAAAGCGATGGTGATTGCCTTTACGTGCTCCCTCAGGTTTTCAAGATATTACCCGGCAAACTACCTTGTGGCCTTTCGGAAATCATCTTCGCAATCTGGCCTATTTGGTTTTCCAGATTATGGATAGATGCCTCTTGATTTCTCAAGGATGTTTCCACCGCCTGGAATCGGGTATCTGTTGATTGCACAAACTTTGTTATAAGATCTTCCAAGTTAGGCTTACCTTGATTTGTTGAAACCAGGAGACGTGTGTAGATCAGGATTGGGATTAGGTCGTGGTTGGCCTTGATTTCCCCAACCAAAATTAGGATGTTGTCGCCACCCAGGATTATATGTGTTGTTGTAAGGATTACTTGGGTAATTTCTGCCTTGATTCCCAACGTAATTAGCATGTTCAGCGTGAGGAATTGTGTGTGGACAATCCTGATGATTATGCAGTCCTCCGCAAGTTTCACAAGATAAAACATGCGGTGGTGGTGGTTTAGGAATTGCCAAATCATCGATCTTTTGGGTTAACGCTTCGACCTGTGCGGCGAGCGTAACTACCGCTTCGCATTATACACACCAACAGACTGTTAGTTTTACCTCGTATGGATTGCCATTGGTAGCCGTTCATGGCCATTCCTCGATCAAATCTGGCGAGGCTTAGGCGTTTTGTTATTAAGAGTTCCCGGCCGCATTTTGATCGATCATTTGTCTTGTTGCGAGAAAGTAGCCCATTATAAAATGTTTGGACTTGCATCCAAATAGGTAGGCCATGGTGTGGGCACTTTCGCAATAATTCCTTAAATCTCTCCCAAGTATCGTATAAAGTTTCGCCTGCTTGAGTGAATGAAGAGATTTCGTTCCTTAATCTTGCGGTCTTTTGCCGGTGGGAAATACTTCAAAAGGAATTTTTTACGCCATAATATTCCATGTTGTAATCGTTCCTTTTGGCAAAGTATTTAACCACCTTTGTTTTGCTCGCCCCGAAGAGAGAATGGGAATAAGCGTAGGCGAATAGCATCATCGGAGACCCCGTTGATTTTGAAAGTGTCGCAAATTTCAAGAAAATTCGCGATGTGATTATTGGGATCTTCATCCGGTAGATCGTCAAATTGGACAAGTTGTTGCACCATTTGAATAACGTTGGGTTTAATTTCAAAATTGTTGGCGCAACGGCGGGCCTTACAATGCTTGACGTCGTGCCATCCATGGATGGCTTGGCGAATCGCACATAGTTCTTTGTTCATCCGCCATGGCGAGAATCTTTGATTTCGTCTATATCCTCCTCGTAGTACGTATTAATGCTTTCCTCCGTGTTACTATCGGAGATTTCGCACTTCTGCCTCGACGACGAGTAGGCATGCACTGCGATAAATAAAGATGATAAGTATAATACAAGATTTAAAAATATAGATAAAAAGAAAGATAATGTAAAAATAAAAAAATGATTAAATTAACAAAAATAAGGCGTTCTTAATATTACAATCCCCGGCAACGGCGCCAAAAACTTGATGGCTCAAAAGCTACCTTTAAAACCATAGGCAAGTGCACCTATCGTTTTATAGTATAGATTATTGAGTACCGAGTGTCATTCCCACGAGGATTGTAAGTACTAATAATTACCGTCTTTTTGTTATTTAATCTAACAATTTTCAGAGTTTTGTTTGATGAAAAAGAAAAATAAAGAATCTAAATTATCAAAATGCAAATTGTAAAAATGAAAGAAGATTTGTAAAATAAGAAATCAAGAGATAGAAATGTGTTTGAATGTAAATCCCTCTAGAATGTTTTTTTTTTGTGATTTGACAAGTTAAAAATACAACCGTAAGCCCTTAAGCAAAAACCAACCTCTTTTAATAAAATCTCATGTCTTGTGGACCGTAGAAATTCCCAATTTAAGTTAAACCCTTTCTCAAGGCGAAAAACTTCTAATCTCAAGTTGATTAACTGAAATCTCTTTCTAGTTAAAACCCCCAAGACAGCATTATAACGATTTGTGAATTCCCATATTAGGTTTGACCCTAATCCAGAAGATTTATGTCGTCCTATATCTAGGATTGCATGCAACTCTTTTCACTTATATAGGTTCTATTTCACCATGAATCTCTCGATTTCCCGGATGAAAAATAAACTTCAAATCAATATTGCGCATATATCAATTCGAATGAACGAAGCATAATATAAGTGAATCACACAAAATATGAAGATTTTATTAAAAACATACACACCTAAATCACAAATCCATTCTAGAGTTCATTACATTCAAACACTAGGAGTTTAACTACACATGATTTTGACCAAAGAATAAATTACACAAGAAGATTTAAGTATTGTAGACATGGTGTACTTATCTTTCTCAAAATCTCAATTGACTTCTTTCTTGATTGATGATGTTGCTCCAAGCCTTCTTCTCCAATATTGCCCCAAGCTTTCTCCTCCAAGACCCCTTGATCCCAATTCTACTTAATGAAATGAATACAATGAATATTTCCTGAGTATCTAATGAATGAATCTCCCAATTTCAACCCTTGGCTTTTATAGGCAACCAATACATTGATAGTACTCTCTTTTATTAAACAATCACCCCCATTTTCCTTGTTGGTTGGTGAATTCTTGTATTCAAGTGATGAGGGAGGGGACATGGAGACATGTTTCAGCAAAATAGGGTGTTAAAAGTGTACAAAAGTGGCCAAAATGGGTTGGTTGGTGAGTTTTCCCCAAATTCCGCAAAGAAAAGTTGCAAAAAGAGGTCCCGGACACGCCCGTGTCGCCCAGAACGGCCGGGCCGTGCTGTTTTATCACACAGGGACTCAGCCTGACATGGTCGTGCTTCCCAACACGGCCAGGCCGTGTTCCTGGACACGGCCGTGTTGGGGAACACGGCCAGGCCGTGTTGGAGGCTGTTTTGTGCAAAAATTTCGAGTTTTTGGCTCCCGGCGGAACACGGCCGTGTTGCCCGACACCCCCTGCCCGTGTTGGACCAAAAAGGCCCCGAAATGACGCGTTTGGCTTGGAATTTCGAGCGTTTTTGCATCCTTAAACTCCCCGGTATGTTTTGACATGAATCCATGGTCCGAAATTCACCAAAATTAGCCCCGAATGGTCAATCTACATCAATAAAATCACCTCGGAGTAATATGAACTATGTACAATCAAAAATTTACAAAACTAACAATAAAATAACTCGAATTCTACTCAAATATACACATAAAACATGCATAAAAAGACCCTTATCAAACCACCTCCAACTTTGAACTTTGCTTGTCCTCAAGCAAAACATTATATCAAAAAGAGGGATTCAATAAATCACAACATACAAAGATGATTTTTTTTTGAACATATTGAACATAAGCGATCAAGTTCTTGGCCTTCTCAACCTGAATTAACCATTAAGTAAAAACATAGTTTTGTAAAGCGATCGATTGTCAAGAAAGACGTAATATCGGCAGGCATTATTCGACTTGAAATCATCACTCCACAAATCGATAGTTATGGAACAACTTCAATTCAATAACGCCATGAAAATACAAGAATTCAATAGATCATTGTAGTTTGCCTACTAGTCATATAACCAAGCTTCTTGAACTTTATTGGAATGAGAAGTCAAAGAGTATTCATTCTCCTTTTTTTTTTTTTTTTTTTTTTTAGTTCTCTTTTTTTTTTTTTTGGGACCTTTCGAGACATGCTTCCACTAGGTTTATATTTTGAATTTCTGTTCAAACACTCCTAGGGTGGTTTCCCATACTCATATTCGTGTCGCCGTTTTACGTAAAAAAAGACAAACATGGGGCTCATGAATGCTCCTAGTTACTAAGCAACAACAAATAGAGGAGTATAACCTCGATTGGTCCGTTTTTTTTTTTTTTTTTTTTTTTTTTCTCTTTTTTTTTTATTCGCAAGCTTGGTTTAACAACTCGTTAACCACTACTAAATCACGAGTTCTCAGGCGTTCATAGCTTAGGTATCGTCGTATATGCCTTAACACATCAAGTATTTATGGTGTTAGAAATCTCATCAAAATTTTGCCTGCATCCACGTCAATCTATCCTAGACAATCAATTGCTTCACATTGAAAACACAAATTAACAAGTTAATGTAGGTATAATTGGGCTAAGTTATTGACTAGCAAACATTCAATTTGTTAAAAAAAAAAATAATAAAAAATAAAAATAAAAATCACATCTCTCACAAACAAGCATACAAGCATTCCGAAAATGTTATTGTACCCACCTCCAACTTTATGATTCACATTGTCCTCAATGTGAAAGAAAGAAATGGACAAACACACACAACACACTCCAAAAAAAAAAAAAAAAAAAAGCAAAGAAACTAGAATGATATAAAAGAAGTGGAAAAAGAAAAATACGACCTTACTACAATAGTGGAATCGGTGTTGAGTGATCATTGGGTTGTTTTGGTACGGGACCTTCAACGGCATCTTCATACCTAATCAAAGTTAAGCAACACACAACTCGAATACCGTGAAATCTCAAATATTCCCAATTAGGACAACCAAGAAGATGTTCAAGAGTTTTTTTTTTTTTTTTTGATTTGAAAATGACTCTAAGGACTTGTGATTATTTTGAAAGAAAATAAAATAAAAAAAATAAAAATGAATGAAAACAATTGCACACAAACATCGGGTTGCCTCCGGTAGTAGCTTCTTTAACGTCATATAGCTGGACCATTTCACCTAAATGTGAAGATTTAATCGGCGGAGCCTTGAACTTATGAAAAATTTATCTCTTTGAACAACATCGCCACCCGTATCGATTTTTGAACAATTGACCTTCATGGTCCTATTTTTTACGCATGTTATTCTCAAAATGGGATTTATCTGTGGAAACTTTTGCACATTGAACATCACATACTTTCGAGGATTTATTAGAAGACATATCAAGCAAAGAATCATTTATCCTTGTCTCAATCAAGTTTATAGGAAAACAAGTATCATTTATAGGATTTCTCAAAGGAATTTTAAAGATAACTTGTTCACCCCCTACTCTCAAAGTAAGCTTTCCATCATGCACATCAATGAGAGATTTAGCGGTAGCCAAAAAGGACGCCCTAGAATTAAGGGAACTTCTAAATTATCATGCATGTCAAGAATAACGAAATCATTTCGAAACACGAATTTGTCAATCTTGACTAACACATCATGAATAATACCTCTAGGATGTTTAATCGATTTATCGGCTAATTGAATGTCCATCCTAATAGGTTTAAGTTCACCTAATCTTGCATGCTTAAATGTTTCATAAGACATCACATTGATACTAGCTCCCAAGTCGGCTAGTGCCCTATCAACATGTAAATCATCAATTGTGCAAGGGATAATAAAGCTTCCCGGATCATTAAATTTTGTGGTAGTTCATTGGAAGGACATTTATCATTCAATTGCACATTTGATAATTTGTTAAGCTTATTTTCACTAGGAATGATGTCATTAAGATCCCTAACATGCTTTGAAGGAGGGTCAACAAATGGAATATTGGCATGTAGTTGTTTGAAAGAATTAAGGTACTTACCAAATTTGTCCTCCCTTCTATCTTCGGTTAGACTCGGTAAGGGATCTTGGGCTTGTATTCGCAATCTCCTTTTTCATGAGATTTTCTTTGGGCATGTCATCCTCCACGTATTTCGCATGGCGGCATTGGCATAATCATGCTCATGTGGAAAACGATGGTGATTGCCTTTACGTGCTCCCAGGTTTGGCTCGGTGATTACCCGCAAACTACCTTGTGGCCTTTCGGAAATCATCTTCGCAATCGCCTATTTGGTTTTCCAGATTATGGATAGATGCCTCTTGATTTCTCAAGGATGTTTCCACCGCCTGGAATCGGGTATGTTGATTGCACAAACTTTGTTATAAGATCTTCCAAGTTAGGCTTACCTTGATTTGGTGAAATCCGGAGACGTGTGTAGATCGGGATTGGGATTAGGTCGTGGTTGGCCTTGATTTCCCCAACCAAAATTAGGATGTTGTCGCCACCCAGGATTATATGTGTTGTTGTAAGGATTACTTGGGTAATTTCGCCTTGATTCCCAACGTAATTAGCATGTTCGGCGTGAGGAATGTGTGTGGACAATCCCGATGATTATGCGATCCTCCGCAAGTTTCACAAGATAAAACATGCGGTGGTGGTGGTTTAGGAATTGCCAAATCATCGATCTTTTGGGTTAACGCTTCGACCGACTGTGCGGCGAGCGTAACTACCGCTTCGCATTATACACACCAATGCACTGTTAGTTTTACCTCGTATGGATTGCCATTGGTAGCCGTTCATGGCCATTCCTCGATCAAATCTGGCGGCTTAGGCGTTTTGTTATTAAGAGTTCCCGGCATTGATCGATCATTTGTCTTGTTGCGAGAAAGTAGCCCATTATAAAATGTTTGGACTTGCATCCAAATAGGTAGGCCATGGTGTGGGCACTTTCGCAATAATTCCTTAAATCTCTCCCAAGTATCGTATAAAGTTTCATCGCGCTTGAGTGAATGAAGAGATTTCGTTCCTTAATCTTGCGGTCTTTTTGGTGGGAAATACTTCAAAAGGAATTTTTCTCGCCATAATATTCCATGTTGTAATCGTTCCTTTTGGCAAAGTATTTAACCACTGTTTTGCTCGTCCCCAGAAGAGAGAATGGGAATAAGCGTGAGGCGAATAGCATCATCGGAGACCCCGTTGATTTTGAAAGTGTCGCAAATTTCAAGAAAATTCGCGATGTGATTATTGGGATCTTCATCCGGTAGATCGTCAAATTGGACAATTTGTTGCACCATTTGAATAACGTTGGGTTTAATTTCAAAATTGTTGGCGGCAGCAACGGCGGGCCTTACAATGCTTGACGTCGTGCCATCCATGGATGGCTTGGCGTAATCGTACATAGTTCTTTGTTCATCCGCCATGGCAGAATCTTTGATTTCGTCTATATCCTCCTCGTAGTCTGTATTAATGCTTTCCTCGTGTTACTACTGGAGATTTCGCACTTCTGCCTCGACGACGAGTAGGCATGCCTTTGCGATAAATAAAGATGATAAGTATAATACAAGACTTAAAAATATAGATAAAAAGAAAGATAATGTAAAAATAAAAAAATGATTAAATTAACAAAAATAAGGCGTTCTTAATATTACAATCCCCGGCAACGGCGCCAAAAACTTGATGGCTCAAAAGCTACCTTTAAAACCATAGGCAAGTGCACCTATCGTTTTATAGTATAGATTATTAGTCGAAGTGTCATTCCCACGAGGATTGTAAGTACTAATAATTACCGTCTTTTTGTTATTTAATCTAACAATTTTCAGAGTTTTGTTTGATGAAAAAGAAAAATAAAGAATCTAAATTATCAAAATGCAAATTGTAAAAATGAAAGAAGATTTGTAAAATAAGAAATCAAGAGATAGAAATGTGTTTGAATGTAAATCCCTCTAGAATGTTTTTTTTTTTTGTGATTTGACAAGTTAAAAATACAACCGTAAGCCCTTAAGCAAAAACCAACCTCTTTTAATAAAATCTCATGTCTTGTGGACCGTAGAAATTCCCAATTTAAGTTAAACCCTTTCTCAGGCGAAAAACTTCTAATCTCAAGTTGATTAATCGAAATCTCTTTCTAGTTAAAACCCCAAGACAACATTATAACGATTTGTGAATTCCCATATTAGGTTTGACCCTAATCCAGAAGATTTATGTCGTCCTATATCTAGGATTGCATGCAACTCTTTTCACTTATATAGGTTCTATTTCACCATGAATCTCTCGATTTCCGGATGAAAAATAAACTTCAAATCAATATTGCGCATATATCAATTCGAATGAACGAAGCATAATATAAGTGAATCACACAAAATATGAAGATTTTATTAAAAACATACACACCTAAATCACAAATCCATTCTAGAGTTCATTACATTCAAACACTAGGAGTTTAACTACACATGATTTTGACCAAAGAATAAATTACACAAGAAGATTTAAGTATTGTAGACATGGTGTACTTATCTTTCTCAAAATCTCAATTGACTTCTTTCTTGATTGATGATGTTGCTCCAAGCCTTCTTCTCCAATATTGCCCCAAGCTTTCTCCTCCAAGACCCCTTGATCCCAATTCTACTTAATGAAATGAATACAATGAATATTTCCCGAGTATCTAATGAATGAATCTCCCAATTTCAACCTTGGCTTTTATAGGCAACCAATACATTGATAGTACTCTCTTTTATTAAACAATCACCCCCATTTTCCTTGTTGGTTGGTGAATTCTTGTATTCAAGTGATGAGGAGGGGACATGGAGACATGTTTCAAAGACAAAATAGGGTGTTAAAAGTGTACAAAAGTGGCCAAAATGGGTTGGTTGGTGAGTTTTCCCCAAATTCCGCAAAGAAAAGTTGCAAAAAGAGGTCCCGGACACGCCGTGTCGCCCGTAACGGCCGGGCCGTGCTTTGTTTTATCACACGGGGACTCGGCGACATGGTCGTGCTTCCCAAACACGGCCAGCCGTGTTCCCGACACGGCCGCCGTGTTGGGAACACGGCCAGCCGTGTTCTGACACGGCCGTGAGGCTGTTTTGTGCAAAAATTTCGAGTTTTTGGCTCCGTGAACACGGCCGTGTTGCCCGACACCCCCCTGCCCGTGTTGGACAGAAAGGCCCCGAAATGACGCGTTTGGCTTGGAATTTCGAGCGTTTTTGCATCCTTAAACTCCCCGGTATGTTTTGACATGAATCCATAGTCCGAAATTCACCAAAATTAGCCCCGAATGGTCAATCTACATCAATAAAATCACCTCGGAGTAATATGAACTATGTACAATCAAAAATTTACAAAACTAACAATAAAATAACTCGAATTCTACTCAAATATACACATAAAACATGCATAAAAAGACCCTTATCACGCACCTTATCAATACCTTGCAAACAAACATGAGGTAATTTTTTTTTTACAATTAGATAGGTTAGTTGTGGATTGGTTATGACCATTTTTATCCCGAAAAAGTCATCTTTTTGAAAACTCAAATTGCCAAAATGTTTTTAAACTGCGTGACTCTAGTAAAAGGATGAATTCGGCCAAAAGAGTTTAATGTCATGAAATTAGCTTGGACTTTGCTTAAATCTAGATACTTTGTGTCTTGATCACTAGAGAAACCATGACTCGGGTTTTAAAAAAAAAAAAACGAAAAAAAAAAAAAAAAAAAATAAAAATGTGTTATATAAAGGGACAAATCGAGGTTATATTCCTCTGTTTGTTGTTGCTTAGTAACTAGGAGCATTCATGAGCCCCATGTTTGTCTCTTACGTAAAACGGCGATACAAATATGAATATGGGACACCACCCTAGGAGTTTTTGAAAAGACATTCAAAATTTAAACCTAGTGGAAGTTTACCTCAAAAATGTCCTGATTTTATAATTATATTTGCTATATAAAAAAAAATTGAAAAGACCCGAGTTTTGGACTTCTCTTTTTATCATTACATTTTTGTATTTGATCTAAGCATATGAACGACAAATTTTTCGTGATATGACAACTGTGATGTTTTGAACGATTCCAATTATTGAAGTCACTCTCTTTTTAACAAATTGGTTGATTTGAAAAACGGATGGATTGGCTTAATTGGGAAGGAAAAGGTTAGCAGTTCACTTCAATCATGTCGAAATTGTGAAAATAGATATCTCTTTTTGTTTTCAACCCATCTCTTTGTTTTAAAAAATTGCTTGAGGACAAACAAAATTTCCAAGTTGGAGGCGGTTTGATAAGTGTCATTTTGTACATATTTTGTATTATTAATTTAATAGTTTTTGAATTGTTTTGTTAGAAAAATCATAGTTTCTCAAGTATTTCTGTAGCATTTCATCGTGTGATGTGTTTAACATTATAGGTAGAGCAATTTGGAGCAATGTGAAGCCAATATTACTTGAAAAAAGGCAAGAAAATCACTCAACATGACTTGGGGTGTCAAGTAACATGGCCATGTTCAAAAAAGAAGGAAATAAATTGGATAAAAATTGGAAAAAGGGTCCAAACGGCCAAACCGTGTCACCGAACACGGCCATGTTGAAGGAATCAAAAGAGGAGGAAAAATCGCACAAACAGGCCCGAACACGGCCGTGTCGTCATAACACGGCTGGCGTGTTTGGCCAAATTTTGACAATTTTGTTGCGGCAAAGACGGCCTGGCCGTCTTGCCAACACGGGCGTGTCGGACCTCTTTTTGCAACTTTTCTTTGCGGAATTTGGGGAAAACTCACCAACCAACCCATTTTGGCCACTTTTGTACACTTTTAACACCCTATTTTGCTGAAACATGTCTCCATGTCCCCTCCCTCATCACTTGAATACAAGAATTCACCAACCAACAAGGAAAATGGGGGTGATTGTTTAATAAAAGAGAGTACTATCAATGTATTGGTTGCCTATAAAAGCCAAGGGTTGAAATTGGGAGAGGCATTCATTAGATACTCAGGAAATATTCATTGTATTCATTTCATTAAGTAGAATTGGGATCAAGGGGTCTTGGAGAAGAAAGCTTGGGGCAATATTGGAGAAGAAGGCTTGGAGCAACATCATCAATCAAGGAAGAAGTTCATTGAGGTTTTGAGAAAGATAAGTACACCATGTCTACAATACTTAAATCTTCTTGTGTAATTTACTCTTTTGTCAAAATCATGAGTAGCTAAAATCTTAGTGTTTGAGTGTAATGAACTCTAGAATGGATTTGTGATTAAGGTTTGTATGTTTTTAATAAAATTCTCATGTCTTGTGTGATTCACTTATATCATGCTTATCTCATTCGAGTTAATATTTCCGGTATATTAATTTGATATCTTTTCTTCATCGGGTAATCGAAAGATTTATGGTGAAAAAGAAATTGTATAAGTGAAAAGAGTTGCATGCAATCCTAGATATAGGACGACATAAATCTTCTGGATTAGGGTCAAACCTAATATGGGAATTCATAAATCGTTATAATGCAATCTTGGGGGTTTTAACTAGAAAGAAATTTCAGTTAATCAACTTGAGATTAGGAGTTTTTCGCATTGAGAAAGGGATTAACTTAAATCGGGAATTTCTACGGTCCACATAGCATGAGATTTTATTAAAAGAGGTTGGTTTTTGCTTAAGGGCTTATGGTTGAATCTTTTAACTTGTCAAATCACAAAAACATTCTAGAGGGATTTACATTCAAACACACTTCTATCTCTTGATTTCTTATTCTACAAATTTTACTTCATTTTTACAATTTATAATTTGTTTTCCTTTTTCATCAAACAAAAACTCTGAAATTTGTTAGATTAAATAACAAAAAGACGGTAATTATTAGTACTTACAATCCTCGTGGGAATGACACTCGGTACTCAATAATCTATACTATAAAACGATAGGTGCACTTGCCTACGATTTTAAAGGTAGCTTTTGAGCCATCAAATGGCTTCTAATTTTTGCCATACTCCATGAGCCGATCGAATTCCTACGATATGATCAAATTCCAAATTAGTAAGTGAACAATATAAAATATTGAGAGCTTTACCATTTAAGGAGATGATTTTCTTCTCTTCATCATTTAGCTCTTTGAGGCCTTTGGAGGTGTGTGGTGTGTCTTTCATCGGAATGGATTCTCCATTTATGACGATGTTCCAAATATCGAACCCGCAACCTTGTAAATAACATTCCATTCTTTCTTTCCAAAATATAAAATTTTTGGAATCAAATAGTGGTGGCTTGGTGGTGGAGGTGTCGGTAAGATGAGCTTCGTTCGTAGCCGACGATCGTTCCTCTTCACTCGCGATGTGAAATGAGTTTGCCAAAGAGTTTGGCTCTGATACCACTTGTAAGTCCAAGCGGCTACGATAATCTAGAGGGGGGGTGAATAGATTATCTCCATCTTTTCGATTTTACCCTCTTTTTCGAATCGAATGCTCAAAGACAATAATAAAGGTGCGAAATGTAAACAACACACATCGATTTATAGAGGTTCAACCCACCTAGGGCCTAATCCTCTACCACTCCAGTATATCCGGGATGGATTTCAAAAAGAAAAAAAGATTTTATTAATTACCAAAATTAATACAACACCAACTTACAACAACACCTTGAAGAGCACCACACTCTTCTTCAACACCACCTTTGAGATTACCACAATCTCTCTTGAAGATTACCACAATCTCCAACGGCACCTTGTGAAGATTACCACAATCTTCTACCTTGAAGAATACCAAATTCTTCAACACTTCGACAAGAAGATTACCACAATCTTCTTACACCTAACTCCTAGATCACCCAAGTGTGTTCTTACCACAAGAACACTCAAGGATATCTTGTGTTGAATGATTACCCAAAAATTCAAGATTACAACTCGATAATGAATTATACAATTGAGTGCAAGTGTAATCAAGAATAGCCTAGACCTCAAGGATGTGAAAGTAATAAGCTAGGCAAAATTACAACAAGAATAATAACTATGAAGAACAAGTGTTAGCTTGAAGTGTATCTTGTTGTGTTGTGTTTCAATTGTTGTTATGGTTGCTCCAAAACTTCCTCTATTTATAGGAGATGATTGATCAAGCATAGGCTCCTCTTGGGGATTGAAAATCTACAGAAAAATACAATTAAAATCAAGAATATAGCTGTTAGAAATCAATCCCACAATTTAAGGAAAAGATGTCTACTGTCAAACGGTCAGAAATTTGCTGTCAAAAGATAGGGCGACCGGTCGCACAGAAATAGACGTTTGAAGAACACACAGAAAAATACAACAGCGGTGGCCCGACCTATACTGACTGAGGTCCCCTCAATGGTTTTTCAAAGAGCAATTGTTCTGTTTCAATTTTAATGCCAGTCGGCCGACGGCGGGGTCGACCGATCGACGTCACCGGTCGACACCCTGGTCGACCGGTCGACCTGGTCATTTTCTCCTCCGTCTCATTTTCTGTTCCAAAATTCATCTACAGGTACGGGTTGCCCTCTACGGCGACCGGTTGACCTCGAGACAAAAATGTTGTCCAATTTTATCTAAAATAAAACTTGAAGAAATACTCCGGAAAAATATTAAAACCATTTTAAATCATTTAGGAGTATTTGGACAACAATTAAAAACATTGTTTTGGTGTAAAAATAAAATCTTCAAAATTAAGATAAAAACATGTATCAAACAATACCAGGGTTTGATTTTTTAATTTCTTCAGCATAGCTCCAAAGCATGGCATATTGTTCAGCATCTCACACAATCCCCTTCTTAAAGACAAGTCTTTTGGCCCTGTATAATTGGCTCTTATTAAAAACCAATTTCATATCTTTTTGGAGGATGGTCATCATGGAGTCTAAAGGCAATTTAGAATCAGTCCAAATCTTGTCTTTATAGACATCAACTAACCACTTAGAATTGGCATGAGAAACTTTCTGCACCCTAGGACATCTGTTATTCCCATTAAAGGTCTTAATCTGAATTGAGTCTTCACCTTGAACCTTTGAAGCATAAACCAACCAGGGACAACTTTTATGTTTGCATCTGACTTGTACCTTTGTTTTATCATTTTTAACAAACTTTATGTCTCTGCCTTGTTTAATGGAATGTTGTCTCACTGCCTTTCTAAAAAGGTAGATATCATTAAAATATTGACCTATCTCAAACTTGGGATCTTCTATGTCTGCTCCTTTCTTAAAAACTGGGAAGCCATTATGCAAGTTCTTGGTTACTAGACTGTTATGACTCAACTTTTCAGTTACACCTTGTTCACTAGTAGAAGCGGATCCAGGAATGTTTTACAATGGGGGCACAAAATAATATAAGTATAAACTACATCATAAATAACTAATGAGACAAACAAAAATTCTTTACTAATTAATATGTAGATGTTAAAAATTTATATAACATTAATTATCTTATACTATATAATACTGTTAAATTTTAATAATGTTATAATATTTTTTTCTTAGTGTTATAATTTTATTAGTGTTATAATTTTGGTACACTATTAACCTAATGTTACATAATTTATAATTTTATAATGTTGTATAACGTTTTTCTTAAAAAAAATCAATAATAATTATATAACACTTTAATTGTGAAATATATAGTGGTGTTATATATATAATGTAAGATAAATATAAGTAGTTCTTAAATAGAGAACATAGGTCCGTCATTGTTCACTAGGCACCCCAGTTTGAGACTTAAACATGTGTAGGCCACCCCACTCTACTTCTAAATCAATATTATCATCAAACATACCATCATCATCAGAAACTTCAACTTCACTATCAACAAAAATTTGACCCTAGGGATTGCTCATCACCATCATTACTATCAATATCATCATCAAACTGGGGCAAAATACCTCCCCCCACACCCACATGTTCTGATTGGGTTTTGTTACCATTTTTTATATCATTGTTTTCATCATCATTATCACCCACAAAATGTAAAGGTTCATCCACATCTGGAAAGTCCTGGGTAGGTATTTCAAAGGACTCAGAAGATTGGGTAGTTTCAGAACTAATTTTTTCATGTTCCACAAACACCCCAACCATTCTATTACCATCCACAAAATTAACCATATTTAGAGCATCAATGTCATTATCAATTAAATACATATCATTACAGTCATTCACCCCTATTTTACTGCAATGAAAAGCCACAAATTTTTTTTAACCCTAACTCTGCAGTCATGAAGTTTAACTCAATAAAAGACATCTCATATGGATCATAGTAATCAATGTGAGCTATCTTAGAATGCACATATATTTGTTTTCCTAAATTAACAAACATCCCAGAGTGGTGAAGTCTAATGGTATAAAAATCTGAATTAGGACCAGTGGGGTGGGATGCACAGTAAAAATCGATGACCCAAGTCAAAAGTTCACAACTGCCATATATAAAAATAGCCCTAAAAACCACAACCCCACATGGTCCCCAACCACTACACTCCAAATAAATTGAAGACATCAATAAAACAAACCAAACTTTGTGGGGACAATACACCAAACACGAGAAAAAGACATGTCGAGACTTAAACAACGGAAAAATCAAATTCAAAGCTAGTAAATGTAGATTTCAGCCATGTGCAGGGCTTGGGGACCACAAAAAACGCCCAAACAAATCTTAAACCCCAACCATTATCAGTGACAGAAAGACAAAGAAATTGGACAACTCACCATAATCTGGACATTGTCGTGCGCTTGGGATACTTGGCTCACCATCTTCTCGAAATTTCCAAACCATTGTATGGACGATTGGAAGCTTTCTTTTTGGTTCAGTCTCACAATTTTAGGGATTTGAAGAGTTTTTTGTTTTTATGTTTAGCCTAAACCCTAGATTAGGCAGGTTGAACCTCATTTCCTCTAGCATGTGCGAGCTATGTGAGATTATTTGAGCGGGAATCCGTTGCTACAGCCTACACTTGAATGGATTATTTTGCCCTTAAAAGGAGGGCGTGCAAGGCACGTGACATTATTCCGCCGGATTTTATAGCCGGAGCAGGTATATTGAAAAATTCGAGTACCACAGGAGGTACTATGACCCAAATTTTTAATTAGGAGGCAAAGTGTAGAACTTCGCATAATTTGGGGGTAAAATTTCCCTTTTTTTTTTTTTTTTTCTCTGTGACTGTGTGTATATATACAAGAGTAAAGAGAAACGGGGAATAAAATAAGAACAAGAACAGTGAAAGAACAGCAATCAACAAATCAGCAAGACATTTCCCGAAGATATATACAACCCGCAGCGTAAAAATTAACCCAGTAAAAACCGATAAAAATGGTAACTTTGGTGGTGGCAACGACCGCTGATCCGGCGTCGATCAACCCAGCCAAAGCCCTCTTGGCCATGCCCGGTTGGCACCCGGGTCCCACCCTGGATGGTGACATCAGAAGCTTCAAAAATGGCGACTCCCTTCGATTATTGGAACAAGACAAGTTCATAATTGAAGAAGACGATCTCGACTTGAGATGGGAGTCCGCCACCGGAGAGACGGTGGTGGAGCTGTTTTTTCTGTCCCGACACGCCGCCGTTTCCAACCGTCCTGCGCTCACTATCCACCCTATAGGTATCCCAAATATACCCTGCATTCTATATAAATGTTGTATATATCTCACGTATTTATGAATTATGCTTTGCGTATGATGTATTTGTTTATCTACATTAATGCTGGATGTATATGTGGTATAATTGTACAGTTTTCTGATCTATTTCTTATTTCGAAATGCTTTTCAATGTATAGTTGTTGTGTGGGATTAATCACTTATTTCGAAAGAACGATCTGTGCATGTAAAATATGGTGTGCTCAACTTGTGGTCGAAAATGTGAAATGGTGTATGATTTTTTGGCAAAGGGTTTATGTAGTAAAGCATTTATGTTGTCGGGATTTTGATCGGTAACTTTTGTTTGAAAGATTGTGTGACTTGGATCCAGTTTGGATGGATTGAGTGAAGACTTTGTCATGTGTTTAGCTTGATAAAAAATTGTGGCTTGAACTGAAAAATAAGGGTTTAGGTTGGTGTTACGAGAATCTCAATCTAAATTCAGTTTTAATGATGCTACCGAGGAAGTTGGATGGCACTATAATTTTCCTTAAGTTTACTTGGATGTTGGAAAATACCATTTTTTTTGTTCTGAAAAATTAGTTTGATGATAGAAATATTAGGTTGATTTAATGTAATTTATACTTAATTGTTGACAGGGGTACCACATTTGAAGGATGGAGATGTTCTACCACAAGGCGGAAGGCCAGGATGGGCAGCACCACCTTGTCCGCGTATTGGACCATGGCTGATGCTCTTGAAGAAACTTGCTGAATCTCACAATTTAGTGCCTGAGTTTGAGGTTATCTAGTGTCTATCCTCTCATTTCTTCTATATAGCTTGAGCAAAACCTTGAATTTGATTGAATGACTTGACCTTCACATAGCTGTCATTTGCACGTGGAATCTTAAAGCACTTAAAATCAGAGACGCCTCCACATATTACTTTATCCTTTCATTCACATTCACAACATTTTTTTTTAATTTCTTCGCATGTTTTTGTTCTGGAACTACTGATTCTGTTCCTATTTTGTTTTATAGAAGAGACCTATAATCGTGATTTTGAGTTAAACACTTAATAGAATATTGGGATTATTAAACAGTTAATTGATATCATTTTGTTTTTTTATGTTGGATGTAGATAACTTTGGAGGCTACTCATCATGGACCTATAACATCGAAGCCAACTATGTTTATTGAGATAGGTAACTTTATGAATTTGTTACATCTATCAACTCGAGTCAGAATATTTGCCTCATTTTCTTGCTGAGAACAATTTCATCCATTCTCTTAATTCTCCATTGGTTAGCTGTTCTTGTTAAATTTTTGACCTACACAGAAATGTCTTTTAATTACTGTTACTGAAGGATCAGTGTTCTTCCAATATTGTGTGTGTGTATGTGTGTGTGTGTGTCCATGCAGATTTATGATGTTTTTTCTTAATATATACTCAGATTGACATACAGCAACTCTTGTTTTTATGCAAGGTTTAAACCTGTTGATTTTCTGATAAAATCGTCATTCCAAGTTATGTTTGAGGTGCAAATTATGCCCATTTGACTTTATTGTTGTGCAGAAAATATTGATACAAAAGCATCCATTATTCTTAGTTCAGCCTTGTGATATTTTTCAGTGCGAGGCTTATTACATGACTATTTTCACTTCTGTGCTTAAGTCCTCTACATGGTCTTGTACTCAATTGGGAAATTAACAAATGCGTTTCTGTTTCCTTTCTTCCTGTTTCTGTTATGTTTTACCTATATCGATTCTCAAAATGGGGTTTTCAATCCAAATATGTTCCTGCAATCTTTATCCAATGAATCATTATATTTCTTTCAATTGACGGTGGCATGTCTTGATTCATGGATTTCAGTAATTGGTTTTCCCTTGTTTGACATAGGTAGCACAGAAGAATACTGGGGAAGAGAGGATGCTGCTCGTGTTATCGCTCTAGTTGAGTACATGCTAATGCCAGTCTTACATTAATATTGTTGAGTTATATTTGTGTAAAATATTCAACTACACTTAACTGAAAGTACATTGCAGCAAGAAGAAATTTTGAGATGGAAATGCTATGAAACTCTGATGTTGTCTGGACGTTTTCACATGTTAGCGTACATAATTACCCCATGTATTATGTCGGTTCTTTTACGTGGATTATACACGGTTGGGCTGATAACATTTTTGTATTAAACTAAATGGAAGACTGAAAGGAAAGATATTTCTTATATGTAATAAATGCATTTTAGGTAAATACAGTTCATTATCCACAAACATGTTTGGTTGCTCCCTAAAACGACCTCCTCTCGCCGATCGACTTCCAAGACGAACTCCTCCACGAAACCTGCACAAGGGGGGGCTGGAGGGGGGCTCCGACGTACCCTCTCCGATGCTTAAGTCAGTGACTTGGAAGAGAAGCAAAAGGTAAGAGAGAGAAAGAGCAATGCAACAGTAAAAAATGAGATTAGATTTAGAATGAACCTGGACTTGGGCTTTTATACCTTAGCTAGGATTAGGGTTTCCGTAAAATCCGAGATTCCGTTACGATTTGGTGTCAGAGTCATCATTAGGTTAGGATCGGATCTCTAAAACCCTAATTTTACGCCATAAGACCTCGATCGAACCCGACTGAGGCACGCGTCGGGTCGGTATATTAATGTTTTAGCCGCCTGAAATTCCAGGCATCTGTCCTTATACCCGTGGTGAACTAGCTCTTCCCGATTCGGTCCCTTCTCATGACTCGATTACCAGCGTCGTAGATCAATAAGACCCTTCAGCATAACAAATCGGCCAGTCTTGCCGGACCGGACTACTATTCGGCCCAATAACTTAGGCCTTCTCGGATCGGCCAATCAGGATTTAACAGTCGGCCCAATAACAGGGCCTTCCGGATTAGCCCAATCTTCAATGAACTTAACAGTCGGCATTGATAACCTGGCCTTCTCAAATGAGCTCATACTATGTAGGTCAGCCCAAACCACCTTTTTCCCTTATCAATTCCTCCCCCCAACTATGGGTAAATCTCCGTTTCAACCATAGTTCTTGCCGATGCAGTCAGTGACTATTCTCAGGGTTGAGCTTTTCAAATTCCCGCCGCCCTTTGGCTTTTCAAATTCCTGCCGCCTTTTGGCTTTTCAACTGACTGACACGTCGATGTGACTGAAAAGACGTTTTTTCGGCCCACTGACGCCTCATGGACTGTGAGACGCCTCGAAAATCCAAACACCTTTTTGCCTTCCTCCTCTCTTATAAAAGGGGATCCACATTACCCATTAACCATTTTCCAAATCCTTCCTTCTAGCTCTCTCTGTCAAAATTTCTCGGTCGTCTTCTCCGACAAGGTTCTTCAAATTCCGGCGCGTCCCATACTCAGTGTCTCATCACCAGCCACTAAATCCCTCACCACTAGGTATTTTTCTTTCCCTTTTCTCTGGTTTCTTTTTCTTTGATTCATCTTCCTGCATATCTATGGCATTATCTTCTTCACTTTCAACACCCTTAGACCCATATATCACTGAACTGGAATGGTGGTCTACCGAGGTAGGTTCAGCTTCCCAGCCTCTTCCTATTTCTTCCATTCCTCCCTCCGATCCGGATGCTACTGAATCGAGCTCTGATTCAGACCCGGACTCTGGAGTAATAGAGATCCGAGTTCGAGCTCGGGTCCATTACCCGAATTCCCCTTCGATTTTAAAGCCACCAGCCTAAATGCCCATACACTGCAAAATATAAGGAGGAGTATAAAAATTCCTTCCTCCTTCAAGCTTACCTTACCCAGTCATACCGACCGCCCTTACCGACCTCCCCCCAATGCCCTAGCTTTCTTCGCAGGTTAAATAGAGGGAGGGCTTAGGTTCCCCATTCACTCCTTTATGACCGAGGTCTCTACTTTATACCGTGTCCCTCTGAATCAGCTCGCCCCTAATTCCTTCCGCATTATGGTGGGTTTTTTAATTTTGACCAAGTACTTAGAGATAGAACCCACGACTGAACTGTTTTTCGCTTTATTCCAAATAAAGACCTCTACTACCTGAGGCACGTCGGGTCAGTATATTAATGTTTTAGCCCTTGAAATCCCAGGCATCCTGTCCTTATACCCGTGACCGAACTGAGCTCTTCCAGTTCGGTCCCTTCTCATGACTCCCAGTTACCCACGTGCAGTAGATCAATAAGACCCTTCAGGCATAACAAATCAGCCCAGTGCTTCGGACCTAACAGCTCGGCCCAATAACCTAGGCCTTCTCGGATCAGCCCAATGCTTAGAGCTTAACAGGTCGGCCCAATAACCTAGGCCTTCTCAGATCAGCCCAATGCTTAGGGCTTAATAGGTCGGCCCAATAACCTAGGCCTTCTCAGATGAGCTCATACTATGTAGGTCAACCCAGACCACCTTTTTCCCTTATCAATGTTATAAACTAATAAATGAGTTTACTTATGTAGGATTATGTTCAGCATTATATCCATGCTACAATTATGCAATTTGTTCATCTAAAAATGGTAATTATTGTTGCTGAAGTTAGTTTGGGAAGGCCTTGGTCTCGGGGAAGGTGCACCTGTCGGATTTTGGAGCAGGTATGCTTTGAATTCATGCAGTGTCTCCTGATAATTTCTCTCAAGTATTATTTATGCTCTGGCATTTGCTTTCACGTATATATTTCTGTTCTTGAAATGACTAAAGAAATTTTCTTTCTCATGGACCTATAAAACGTAAAGGTTTTATTCACATCATTAGCTTCTGTTTTGTTTATAATTCATGCTTTTGTATACTGGAAACATATTTTTCAGACATATATTCATGTCGCCTACATGATGTTTTCTTAAGACAAGTTGGTTTCTTTTAATCCCAGTACGACTGAAAAGAAGAAAGTGCTCCTTGGTATTGGAGGAGGACATTATGTACCTCGGCACATGGATGTGATTCTGTAAGTTAATTGTTTCAACAATTGCATCATTTTTTTAGGGATAATTACAAAAACTAACCCTGAGGTTTGGGGTAACTAAAAAAAAAAAAGAAGTTTTTAAATTACAAAAAACACCCTGAGGTTTGATTATGTCCTAAATGTAAGGGGTATTTGTAATATATTTACAAATGTAAAGGGGTGTTTGAAATGTTTTTGCTTAAGAAAGGGGTAACGTGTGATACAGAGGGATTTTTGTAATTTTCATAAACCTCTGGGTTTTTTTGTTACTAGCTCAAACCTCCGGGGTAGTTTTTGTAATTATCCCTTTTGTTCTTGCTATATTTGGAGCTTGTTTCTTAAAAATTAAAAATTGGTTTGTCAATGTCATTAAGCAATCTTAATTCCTCGTGAGCAATAAAAGATTGTTTTTGTTGTAACCATATTCGAGCTATGAGATAATTAGCAGTGTAATTAATCACACACTCGAATTTGTGTTGAAACTTGATCAGTTATACATTTGAAATCATTTGAATCATTTTTTCTAAATTAAAACAGGAAAGAAGGGATTTGGGTTGGCCACCTCCTCTCTGGATATTCATTGCCAATGGAAGATCCTGGAAAGTCAATCGCAAAAATAAACGCCGACGATATTGGAGGGACATGGAAACAAGCCATTAAAGTTGCTTTTGATGCTACCAAAGCAGCCTTTCCTGGCGGCGAAATAATTGCACATCTTGATCATAAGTAAGTTATCGACAAAAGATACCGATCAAAAAAAAAAAAAGTTATCGACAAAAGATCACCAATATATACATATATCCATAGGTTACCATAAAGGCATAAATCGAGCCTTCAAAGTGAAATCAATCCATTAAGAGCTTCAAAATGCAATAAGTCATTGTTGACAATTCTTCAAAAGAGTACATTGTTGACAAACATATATTCTAACAATACAAAAGAATAGGGGTTAATTACAAAAACTACCTCGAGGTTTAGCCTAATTACAATTTTCCAAATTACAAAAAAGAACAAATACCCCCTTGAGGGGGATATTTGTTAGATTAAACCCTCAGGGGGTATTTGCTATTTTTTTTAATTTTGAAAGATAACTGGAATTTATTTTGGTTAGACTAAACCTGAGAATGGATTTTGTAATTATCCCAAAAAATAGAAAAAATCTGCTCCTTCCAATCTTACTAAAGATTAAATTAACGAATTTCTTTTTCGTCATGCCAAGTTCAAACCTAACCTATTTGTTTCAGCTTTTGAATTTGTCATCGTGCTTTTCCTATTCGTGTTACACTGACTATATTTGGTGCAGGAGTTTTAAGGGCTGGCAAAAGAATGCTATTGTAGATTTTCTTGGCAAGCAGAGCATAACGATTGGAAAGCCGGCGGACTTCTGCTGATCCTGATGATATTCTTTAGTACATAGATTGGTCTCTTATCATAGCGAAAGCCGAGATTCTATTAGCCTTCGCCGAATAAGTTATCTCAATTTTGCTGTCTTAAGGTACGCCAACAATCTAGTTACTAATTAGATTGAATCCCACAGATTCATATGATGCTGACATTATATTTTTTCTTTGTTGGATCCATTAGTAGGATCTTGAAATAACTATTGTAATTTGTAGTGTAAACATTGAGATTTTTTGAAGAATACTTTATTGGGATAATTACAAAAACATCCCTGAGGTTTGGGCTAATTACAAAAAAACCCAAAGATGTTTCAAAATTACATAAAACCCTATCATGGGGGTTTTGATATGTTTTTTTACTTATGAAGGGAGAAAATGTAACACAGAATCAAACCTCAAGGGTTTTTTTTGTAATTTTTAAAAACCTCTGGGTTTTTTTGTAATTAGCCCAAACCTCAAGGGTGTTTTTGTAATTATCCCTAATTTATTATAGACTTGTTATTCAGAGATTAGATGTTTTGATTTGTTGTTTTTGACACTGGAAGGGTCTTAAATCTGGTAGATCCTAATGAAAATATAATCATCTTTGGTTTTTGGTTCAGGCATATCATCCTCATGTATTGTGTGTCTATGTGAGTATAGGATGAATAAAGAAATAAAACCCTTTGAAAATAGAAAAACAGAGTTTATCAATGCTAAATATTTAATGAAGAAATCCAGGTTCGTGGTATAGTTTCGTGAATGAAGATAATAAAGTAACATACAATGTATGTTGGAAATAAAGATGAAATTTTAGTACTTTGGAAACCAGAAACTATTAATGCGTAAGCAATAAATTAAAGAGGGATATGAAGAGCATACACTTTTTTTTTTTTTTGGAAAAGAAGAACATACACTTTATAGCACTTAAAAAGAATTAATAGGAAAAAAATGAACAGTACACGCAAATATATATGTATATTAAATATTTTTCCCACGTGTTTATGGTGAAAAGAAATGTATATATCAGAGTGAAGTATATAGAAGTGCTTGACGAACCCAATATTGTTCAAAAAATCAGAATCATTCGATTGATTAAATTAAGGTTGAATGACTAAAAATATTTAATTCGACTTAATTGGTTTGTACCCCCACTTTATATTTTATTCTTTATCATAATACTCTAAATAATGTTTGAAAATTTTCAAATTTGTAGGTGGAGCAAGAAAATCACATCAACCCCTGCATTCATTAATGCAGATTAGTTGAAAAGAAATGTCTAGATAAAATGAATCATATATATAAGGAGAAACTTCACGTGAGATTGACTTATATAAAAACTATACTGAATTTAATAAGTGTAAAATCTATACATGAAAAGTTTGGATGCTATTTACTGAAATCAGTGTGTTTTTTTTTTTTTTTTTTTTTTGTATAACAAGATTAAAAATAAAAATTAAGGGTATGTAAAATGAGTCATGATTGGTTGATGATTGGATTGTAAAACATGTTGTGATCTCTTTAATCCAACAATACAGAATGAATTAAAAATATTCCAGTCCAATCAGAAACATTTCATCAGGAAAAGTATCCCGACCCATTTTGTCTCCTAAACCATCACTCAGCCAAAAATAATGTTGTTAAAATTGTCATAAATCTGGCTTATGTTTTCATTATACCTTGGCTGCTGCTTGTTTTATGAACAAAAAGGCTGCATTTTCTGCTAGAATCAGAGGTGGATTTTTCCATTGTGAATTTTCTGTTCTCCTGCTTTATATTGACTTACCTTTTCATATTTTTTTAAGAAGACTCACCTTTTCATTTTATCTATGTTGTTTTCATGTAACTATGGATGTCAATGGGTTAGGTCTTAGTCGGGTTCATTTGGACCCGAGACCCCAACCCACTAAGATTTGCAAAGACCTAGACCAGTCGGCTGCCACATACCCAGATGGGATGAGTAGATCCATTATTAGACCCATTTAATTATTTGTTAAATATATATATATATATAAATAAAAATACTATAAAAATGTCTTTCTTTAAATAAAATATCATAAAAATGTATAAATAAAAACTTTAAATAATAGAAAATTTTAATTGGTTAAGTCAAAGTCCGGTCTAGAACTGAAAGAAATACCAAGACCCAGACCTATTTATATTGTTAGAACCTGAAGGAGGTGGATCCGAGTCTTACCGTGGCTCATTGATATCCATATGAAGCACCTATAATTACATTTTAGTTGTCCTGTAATATTTACACAACCGAAAAAAAAAACATTAAGTTTGTGATATGAAATTATTAATTTGTTTATATAATATATAACTGACAGCAACTATGAAAATTGTCTCAACTATATCGAAATATTTTCTGTTGCTACGACTCGTAACAAAATCTATAAATTTATTTTTAAAAAATCACGATAAGTTATCAAGTCCATGGTTTTTGTGATGTTACTTTCGATGGACAATATCAAGTGTGTAAACGACTAACACGCGAGCAAATTCATTTAAATGGATATTTATATATTATTCGGACATGCATTAAGCAATACATCTAGTGTAGTACGAATATTATCCTTTATACACACAAAATGTATTGACACATGCTTTCTTTCAAGAAATGTAATGAATTCACCTTGCACAATGAATAGTATTTAACCAAGTGAAAGTTTAGGGTGTAGTAATTAACAGCATGACCCACAAAAAAAATTGGACAATTAATGCAATATACCTGAATTATAGTTCCTTTACTCAACATCAGAACTTTCGAGTAGCAATGTATGTGCTCCTACTACAATTGTCCTAACTCCTAACGATGGAAATAATTTAAAAAATACGTCACAATTAATTCTACGCGTACATATATAATAATAATTAAAAAAAAAGGATCTGCAATCATACGTTTAACTATTCTAGTTATCATCCTTTTATGTAGAAGCAGGTCTTGGTCCAGATGTATACTATTATAAACAAGTAATCATGATAAGTGTATATCTGTTCATTATTGCAGTACAAAGCTTCAGGCCCTGTTGATAATTTCCTCAAAAGTGGTCATCATTTGCGCGTAGAATATAAGAGAATCCCCACCAAAGGGCAGAGTGAATAAAGTTCCATTATACATATAATGCTCCATAATATAATGACATTCCACGCATCAAATGTGTATATAAAGAGATTCGGATTTAGCCTAAGTAATCAAAGAATGTATTACTAGGCGAGCAAACTCATGTTTCATTATAATATATAGGGATACTTACAAAAACACATTAGGATTGATTCTATATTATTTGTTGCTCCTTTCATAAGTAAACATATTTCAAACACTCCGCTTACATTTGTAATGGCAAAATTATTTTTTAGTCCTCTAAGACCATCTTCAACCCATTGCACCAAATTTGGTGTTTGGTGTAATTTTTTGAAAACCATCTCCAACCCATTACACCAAATGAATATTTTATTTTTTCTCTTTCATTTTCTAGTAACCAAATTTATTTATTTATACAATTATTTCATTTAATTATAGTTTATTATTGTTAATATAATTAACTAACAACTTATATTTAATTAATATTACATTTATTAATTATATTACAAAAAATAAATATTAAAATTAATATTAGTATATCTTTTAATTTAATTATAATTATTTATTATTTATTATTATTTATAGCAAATGTTAATTAATTATTAAAACCAAGTTATATAAATTAATTATATATAAAATGAGGATACAATTGGAATTTAAATTTGAAGTAGAAGAGAATTGGAGGGCAAATAGGGGATATTGCATTACACCAAATTTGGTGTAAGGTTTAGAGTTAGGTTGGAGAGAGTTTTTTGTATATTTGGTGTGATAGTGTGAGATTTGAAGTTGGGTTGAAGTTGCTCTAAGTGGACCTTTTCAGAGATTTAATCCTCACTTGTTTCGATTTTGATATTTAGTCTTTTAAGTGAATATTTTTCCAGCTATTTCGTCATGTGACCTACTATAACAGGTAAAAATTACCTATTGTACTGATGTGGAATTTAATAACAAAAAAACTTATTCACTACAAGAAAATTCCAGTTTACCAACATAATTTACCGACAAAAATAATTTTGTCACTAAAGTTTACAATTACCTACAGAATACCTACAGAATAAAAAATATCATTTTTCTCCAAATTATACCAACAAATTACCGACATATTTTCAATTACCGACATATTTTCTGTAGGTATTTACCAACAGTTTTAGATTTTGTAGGTAAAATATTTACCTACTATGATTTTACCTACACTTTATAATTTTCTTAACATTTACATACAGATTTTTCTGTAGAAAAACTGATTTTTTCTTGTAGTGATTATTAATTAACGGATAGAGTTTAAAAAAAAACTAACGATTGATATAAAACCTAATTTGTTTTTTGTTAACTCTATTCGTTAATTATACCACTCAACCAAACTAGAACGTTTATTTTTGTTCAAATAAAATTTGAAACTCAACTCGGTTAATAAGAAAAATAATATACATGAAAATTTTAAGCTATTAGAATTTAATTCGTGTTCCAGCCAATCAAACTCATTAAAGAATATATTCAATTAAAAAATACATCAAATTCAAATATTATATAAAAAAAATCACTAATTTAAATAAAAATGATATATTTATATCTTTAATTCTACGACCGCGTCAGTTAGCAGGCAGTTACCACATAATAGCCTAGTTCACGTACGTTGTCCAAATGTGGACATGGCAAAGCAATGCCTGCAAATGGGGTGTCCACCACCGGTGCACAATAGCACGAAGCTCGTATAAATGACACACGTGGGGGACCATCAGAGCCGCGGATCATGAGCAAACACGGTCGCGTGGCCCCCACAAAAGCTCCTCCTGCCTCTCCTCTGCAGGCTACGATTCTGTGAAACACAGTGTACTGCACAATGATATGAACCCTCATAGGCCATAGGTGGAGACGTTTGGTAAGTAATAGGGGTGATCACGGTGCGGTTTTGCGGTTTTTTCAATAATTTTCAAACCGAATTGCCATATGCGGTTTTAGGCGGTGGCGGGTGGTGGCGGTCGGTTTTGCTAAACAAAATCATAAGTGCGGTTTTGGGCGGTGCGGGCGGTGACGGGCGGTGCGGGCGGTTTTAATCTAAACACAATAAAAATAAATTATAGCAATAATAAAAATTTATACAACTGCATGTGTAGCTATGTTACATTACCTTAAAATAAAATGCTAACTTAAATTACATATACATAAAACCACGTCAATTCCTTTTCCAACTAAATATAATCCTCTAAATGCCCATGCTTGAATCCATGGTACCAAGTCAGTTTGCAAATTCCACAAAAAGAATTTTTTCAAGATCCAGAAGGCAGAAAGAAAGACTGAAAGACGGAAGAAATGATTTGATGCTTAAATGAGAGAGTTCAGATTACAGACTTATCACTTAGGGTTAGGTTTGTTGAGATATGTTAATTACATAATTAACCTTATTAACCATTGGATATGCGGTCGGTTTGGGCGGGCGGTGTATCATCGAAACCGCAAATTGCACCGCCGTGGCGGTGCGGTTTTTCATTAAAATTTTCAATCGCGGTTTTTAGGATAATTTGACTTGAACGGTGCGGTGTGGCGCGGTGCGGGCGGTGCGAGCGGTTATTTTAAATTTGTGATCACCCCTAGTAAGTAAACACTTCTTCGAATCTCATTTTTAATTTTCTTTTATACAAGATTTTAAACAAACTTGATAAGTTAAGAATTTTGTATATATTTATATGATTATAAAAACAACATGAACAATGAGACGAAGGTTAAAATTGATGGACATGAAGTGAGTATAACAAAGAGTTTAAATACTTAGGATCTATAATTGAAGAGAACGGAGAAATCAATAAAGATGTCACACATAGGATCCAGGCGGGTTGGAATAAATGGAGGAGTGCATCTTCTATCCTTTGTGACCGTAAAATACCATTAAAATTGAAAGGAAAATTTTATAAAACGGCCATAAGGCCCGCAATGCTTTATGGAGCAGAATGTTGGGCGACTAAATATGAACACGAACAAAAAATGAGGGTAGCAGAGATGAGAATGCTAAGATGGATGTGCGGACACACTAGATTAGATAGAATAAGAAATGAACACATTAGAAATAAAGTGGGAGTAGCACCAATAGACGAGAAAATTAGAGAAACACGATTAAGATGGTTTGGACATGTTTATAGGAGACTTTTAGATGCACCTGTGCGACGTTTAGAAGGTAGAGAATCACTCACACAAATCAAAAGAGGAAGAGGTAGGCCTAAAAAGACTTGGAAAGAAGCTATTAAACATGATATGTTATACCTAGAAATAAACGAAAATATGGCTTATGACCGTAAACGATGGCGCGATATGATCCGTATAGCCGACCTCACGTAGTGGGATTAAGGCTTAGTTTGTTGTTGTTGTTGTTGTTGTTTATATGATTATTCTTAAAAATACATTTAACAGATATATCACGTCATTATGTAAATTCAGAGAGTACTTTTGAAAAATAAAATCACTTTAAGAAACATAATTTTATTTTGTTTTGTGTGACACCCCAAATAATAAAAAATAATAAATTTGAACTAGTGGTATATATTGTTAAATAATGACCGAGTTATAAAAAAATTATAAATAAGGCTTAAATAGTGATACTTTTCATCCTTAAACATTTTACTTTTAGACAAATAGTAATACTTTTCAGCCTCAACTGCACAAATTTTTTAATAAATAATATAAATATTTATATATATATATATATAATTATTAAATATCATGATCTTGCTCTCCCCCAAAAAATATAAAAAGAGAAGGTCTCTTGGGATCTGTAAGACGGATCCTACAACCCGAATCCTCTACACGGATCCAGTCATAAACAAAAAAAAATCATATTATATGTTAGCCGCCAGCTGTGGGCAGGGATGACAATAGGTAGGGTACCCACTAATCTAAGGATATACATACCCGAACCCTATAAAATTTATACCACCCGTATTCGTCCCAAACCCAATTAAGAAGCTACATATATTACTGTGCACTCATCCCAAATCCATTTCCCGATCTGGGGCGTACTACCCGTGACTCCGCCTAAAACCCATTTATTTTATATAAAAACTTATAATTATATGAATATTTAGATAACTATTAAATGGACACCCTACCAAAAACTAAATATTACATAAGAAAATGATAATATGTTAAATTCTTAGTAAATATAACAGTTAACCATTTGAATTTTGTAAATCACTCTGTTTATCATCATTCATAAACTAAATCAAAAGCATCACATAAATACAAATATAACCAATACATTTCTTAAGACTATAGAATCAATATTAGTACATCATTTAATTTATAAAACTACATCATCAGACATGTAGTTTTATCAAGCTTGACAAAGATATTAAAACAAAGTTAATATGATCACATATTTAAAATAAATAACAACTTTATATCTTCTTTGTACAAAATAAAAATTTATGTTGGGCTTCTATGAAGAAATGTATAATGTCATATAACAAAATAAATGAAAGTTACTAAGGGCTAAATGGGTTCGGATAATGGTGAGTTTAGGGGTAAAATCATACCCTACCCATATATAAATGGGTAGTAATTTCTCATCCCATACCCGTCCCCAAATTCAAAAAGACTACCCATACCGTCCCATTAAGTGTCAGGCGGGTGGATACCGCGTTTATCCGTCCCGTTGCCATCCCTAGTTTGTGAGTTGATCTCTCATTTTATCCCACATATCTCCTTCAAAGAAAGCCACAAATCTCGTAAGTGATCTTTTGAGCAATAAACATGATACATTTTGGATGTTTTGTGATACAACTTTTACATTTTAAATATTGTAAACAACAAAGCCACCAGAATTGCGTCATGGCGATGAAGAATAAGCTCGAAGAAGAACAGAGATGAAAAAGCAAGAAGAAGAAAAGAGAAGAAAAACCAGAGAAGAGAAGAAGAAAGGGGGAAGAAGAAAAAAACCTAAGTAAAAATGAAAAAGGCAACGACAAATCGGAAAAAAACTGAAAAACTAAATTTCGCGGGTATGAGAAGCGCGTCGGGTAAGTAAGATTCGTCTTATGGGTTTAGACCCATAAAGCTGTCTTATCTTATACAAATTTTTGCCATATAAAAATGGCTCTTTATCTACTATTTTCAAGAGAGAATAAGTTTCGCCCTCCTAATGTTCATTTTCTAGCATGTCTCTACTGTGGAGTTGGTTAAATGTAGTTGGGTAAATAATTTTTTTGAGACATTATAGAATAAATTAAGAATAAGAAATTTAGAACAAAGTGTTGGTTTGAAAAGAATTGGTTTGTTCAAGTTAAACTATAAGCGAAGATGAAAATTTAAATAATCGTTAATTCGTTATGGTATAACCCTGGTCGTCCCCTCTCATTTCTTTTTTATATCTATTTAGATGTAAAATTAATAGATTTGCTCTCCTAGGCATGATTCAGAATTCTTTATCATTTTCTGGTAGATTTGCAGATCAGAAATAAGTTTTGTGTGGATCATCTAACCCTTATATGGAAGTGCAAACGATCATTCATCCAACCAAGAATCATAACTGGCCCACTGAGTTTGATATGATCATACTTTATGATCTATATTATGTGTCTAGTTTAGTTTTTTGTTTGCCCCCCTCTTCCATTGTTTGCGAGATGTGATTTGGGTTATTTCATTTGGCTTCAAAATATTGTACCTTGTTTATTTCGTATTGATTAATAAAAATAATCATATATAGCCATATCTAATAAAAAGGTCATTCCATGACACTCAATTGGGTAGCTACCCAAGTGGGTTAATCACCGGGTGGATGAGTACACACACATACACACCCACAAAAGATACGTGTTCATCCAATGATGATTAACATACTTGGATAGCCACCCCAAGTGTTTGCAAGGAATTTACCTAATAAAAGATATCTCCCATTGGTGCACCCTTTTTTTTTTTGCCAAAACGAAAGTATTTCATTGAAACTCAAACACATATTTAAAACTTACCCACTGGCAATAGAGGCACCTTGCACAAACGTTGTCAAGGGGAAAACACACCCACGGAGAACGAGCACTCAAAGAAAAACAAAAGAAAAACAAAAAACCAAAGAAAAAAACTCTCCTATGAGAGAGAGAGACTACATCAAATCCCAAAAGTCTTTAGGCACTCCCCAAAAGAGACTACCCAAAAACACACAAAATCCTAAATCACACAAAATCACCCCAGACACGAGTTACCACCATGTATTGCAAGACAAGTATTTATGGCCCTCCTACGAGCTTCACCCTTCAACTGAGATAACAACAACAAAAAGAAAAAAATACAACAAAAACACTCAAAAGAGCAAAGAAAAAACAACTAAAAATACAAAAATAAAACAAGAATCATGAATCTTGAACACAACCTCTCCCTCTCCCGACCATCATGACCCATCACCACCACAAAAGCACCTCCAGAAAACCAACGCGACATCAACACCCGAGCCCCCAAAGACGGAGTTGACCGGAAATGGAAAATTATGTTGATTGAAGGAGCCAGATCCCACCCCAAAGAACACCTGGTTTTCGGCCATTGTTAAGGGAGTGGTTGAGGTAGGGTGGAGAAGGAGGCAGGGGGAGAGGGAGGGGAGGGGGCGACCGCTTTTGCTTTTAGGTTTTGGAGAGAGTTTTTAGTGAGAGAAAAAATAGAAGGGTTCTATATTCCCATTGGTGCACTAGGTATTGGTAAATTGCACAAATCATATATGTGATACAATCATACAAAAACATTCTTGATTTAGAAACTGAAATTAAATTTGAAGTGGTTTACTTCCCCCATAAGTTTTCTATGGTGAGAAATGATGTCTACACAACAGAAAATGACATTGATATGACCTCCAATGTTTTTGTATGTAACCAAGTGCAAATTTAGTATTTCTATGCTTCCAATGCCAGCAGTGGGATTGTAAGGCTTATTTATGGTGGGGAAAATAGTGCTACTCAAATGTTAATATATTGTTAACTTCATATTTCAATCTCTTTGAATGGTAGCTAATTTGAAGGACCCTCTTACACATGACATTACAACCAATTGATCACTATATAAGGAGGGATTTCATTTTCATGGCAGTTTTTGACTTCTCTTGGTGAGCCCTCCACTTATAATAGCCATTATTAATTGATGAAAACTGAAATTACGGCTAAGAACACTGGACTTCATTTGTTTTTGAGTTATCTTTGTAAGTCGTCAACTAATAATATCCCATTATTATATGAAAATTGAAATTGTTTACGAACACCGATTTTATTAATATACACGCACAATATGTAAGTAAACTAAAATAGAAAAGGTAAAACATTATTTTATAATAGAGGATTCAGTGTGATCCACTGAATCCTCTATTTTAAATGGGATTATTTTCTTTTATTACAATAAGATTTATCAATTTTTAATTTTATAAATTAAGATTGGTATGTGTTAGGATAGAAGATGAAAAATATCCGGCTAATGGTCAAATAGAAGATTAATATCGTTTCATAACAAATAATCAATTGCTGATTAAAAGTGGTAAAAAATATCATCAACTTCAATATTTTTCTTTTTTGGGAAAGTAACGGATGGTTGCATTTACAGACTTTTGACCTAATAAAATTGAGGACGTCATTTTATAGAGTAAAATAAAACAATTGCTTGAAATACACTTTCTATATTGATTCAACATAGAAATCAAATATATCAGTTTCATAAATCTAGTTTAATGAGTCAGCTTATCTGTCGAAAAGGATTTGCTAATTTCAAAGTTGAAATCCATGATATTTAATTACCAATATATATAGATTATATTAATAAATTTCATCTCTCCCAAGTCTTAATTTTTTTGGCATTTTTAAAATAAAGTATAATTCTTTATAAATTTATCATTTTAATTGAAATAATAATTCAACCATCCATAACTTCAACGACCGCAAAGGCAATGGTGAAAAACACACAAAGCTTATATTAGTTTGAAATCAAAGGAATATAATTTTTAAATAATTCTCCCACGCGTTACACTATTTTTAAACTGCAGAACTATTGAAGAAATTGATGGAGAACTTAGAATGATTACTAATATTTTTTTTACAAATCTTGGGAGGGAAGAGGTTGGCGTGGTTCGAACCCCAGACCAAAAAAATCCTTAACCATTAAACTATTGTTCGATTTCTAAAAAATGATTATTAACTTAAAACTGCAAATAATTGTAAAATACACATTCCACATAATAATCAAAATTTTGGAATAACCTGTTCACTCAAGAGAGTGACCAAAACATGTTGAGCATTTTGAAGATTAGTGGTCCCCTAAACCTAAAAGAAAATAGAAATTATTCAAAATAAATAAGCAAAAAAAATAAACAATCAAAGTACACATCCATCCACCTGAATGGGTCATTTGTTTGTCATGATTTATTTTTGTGTCAAAATCCCTAACAAACCCCATCACCAACTTCACACACAAACACAACATTACATTTGTACTAATATGCCCCAAACCAAACAAATAACATGTATCATCCAACCTTTTTCTTACACTCTTTTGATTTTACCTTTGACTTCCCATTGTCCCCCCACAAAAGCAAAAGAAAAAAGAAAAAGAAAAAGAAGGAAGTTCCCTTCCTTTGCCTTCTATTCTATTTTATATATTTCGCCACACACTTTCTCTCTCTAACTCCTCCCCTCCGTAGGGAGTTTCGTCCTCTTCATCAGAGTTTTCGCCCTCCTCGCCGGAGTCTTAGTCCTCTTCTCCGAGACAGCGTCCCCTCGTTAGGGCTCAGTTGGTCCCGACCCCTATACCCACCGCGTCGCCTCCCGTCTCCTCCACACCACAGAATCTTAAACGTCCTCGTCTTCCCCCTCGTCTTCTTCTTACCTTTTGACACGTATGTCACTTGACACCAAAAACCCAGCTTTCTTTATTTTCCCTTTCTTTTTCTATTCTCTCCCATAACCTTTTGTCTTGCATGTGTAAACCCACTAGCCACATTATTCTTACTTTAGTTTTTTAAAACATCGCCCACTATCCTTATTACACTAGTTTTAATTTTTTAATCTTAGTCCACTTACCCAATCTCTACATTAGGCTCCCACTTTCCACTTTGCCAGGCTTTCAATACTTTTGTCCCCCACTTTCTACCCTTTTGGCTAAGCCCACCTTCACCCAACTACTCCCCGCCAAGCAACCTTTCTCCGATCCACCTTCCTCATACGCACCCTGGCATTCGTCTCTATCCGACCCCGCCCCCACCCAAAAAAAAAAAAAAAAAAAGATAATACCCTACAATCCAAAAGACCTAACCTAACCGATGACATGGAGCCCGATGAAGAAGAGAAAATCTTTGGTGAAAAAAGAAGGAAGATGGGCTATTTGACAACCAATGCAACGTTAACTTAGCGGCGGAGGTTGGGAGAAAGCAACCCCGCGAGACCAATGAGTTGCCTCGGTTGGAACGCTTGGGGCTTGGGAACCCACCGAAGCGATTAAAGCGCTAAAAAGACTCCTCACATCGAAGATCCCGTTTTATCTTTCTAATGGAAACAAAACTCAATACGGATGAATATGACAAGGTTTTTCATAACACCGAGTGGAAAGGAAAATTTATTGTTGATTGCGATACTAATTCGGGAGGTAGGAGAGGTGGGCTATGTCTCTTGTGGAATACAAAGTACACGAGTCTCTATTCTATCTTATTCGTTACACCATATCGATGCTCGGATCACGGAAGGGGAGATGGTTTGGCGTCTGACGGAGTTCTACCGTTCATTTGGAGGAAGAAGGACAAAAAACCCCTCACGTGGCAATTAATTAGCGACTTGGTCGATTCGAATAATGGGCATAAATGGCTTTGCATGGGAGATTTTAATGAAATCTTGTACGCTTTTGAGAAAATAGGAGGGGCGAAAAGATTTAAAAACAAGATGGCGCTTTCCATAATCGCATGCGCACCGCTCAACTAGTGGATTTGGGGTTTGATGGTTTTGCTTACACGTGGACGAATGGGCGGCGGATTCGGATAATATACAAGAGCGGTTGGGACAGAGGTTTTGGAAACATGGAATGGATTTACTCGTTCCGGCTCACAAAGTTACGCACTTACCGAGGTGGCATCGGACCACCGTCCAATATTGATCTCATGGAATAAACGTACTAGCACAAGGAAGAAGTCGACATTTTAAACGAAGAAAATTATATCGGTTTGAATCTATGTGGTTACTAGATGAGTCGTGCAAAAAGGTGGTGTGAGATGCTTGGCGGCGGATATTAGCGATCCGACGACAAATAATCTCGCTCAAAAAATTTCAAGATGTGGAGAAGGATTAAAAGTGTGGGAGAGAGACCACTTCGGGAATGTAAGCTATCAGATTCGTACATGTGAAGAGTATCTAACCAAAAAATCACCTATTCAGCCCAATGACGCTCAAATTCAAGAAAGGAGAGACAATGAGGAGCTTCTTGCTAGCTTGCATAAAAAGCAAGAAGCGATGTGGCACCAGAGATCTAGAGCTAATTGGATTAAAGATGGTGATAAGAATTCAGCGTTTTTTCACAAAATTGCTTCGGAAGGAAAGACAAGAAACAATATTGATAAAATTAGAGATATGAGTGATGCATGGGTGGACGACGATGCGAAAATTCCGGGAGTATTCGAACAATATTTTTAGGATTTGTTTTCTTCTCGAGACCAACTTGACATGAACCAAGTGCTAAATGCACTTGATAGAAAAATGACGACGGATATGAACGAGACTTTGGCACAACCATTCACAAAGGAGAAAGTGACAGCAGCTCTGATGCAAATGCACCCTACCAAAGCTCCAGGACCCGATGGTATGCCTCGCTTCTATTTTATCATAAATTTTGGTCCTTAGTTCATTCGATGTCTTACATGTTGTTTCGGATATTTTAAATGGTCATAAGAGTCCAAAATCCCCGAACCATACCTTCATTGTTCGATCCCGAAGAAAAAAAAAATCCTTAACGCGTCTCGATTATCGACCAATTAGTCTATGCAACGTGATTTTTAAACTCGTTACCAAAACCATTGCTAATAAACTAAAAATTGTTTTGCCGAAGTCTTATCTGTTATACTCGATCGGCCTTTGTCCCGGGACGCCTCATTACTAATAATGCCTTACTCGCTTTTGAGATATTCCATGCCATGAAGTGTAGCCAAGCGAAGAAAAGGCGAAATTTTGCATTCAAACTTGACATGAGTAAGGCTTACGACCGAGTAGAATGGGATTTTTGAGGCATGTTATGCATGGTATTGAAAATCGCCCGAGGCGCACGCCTCGAGGCGCGCCTCGAATCGAGGCGCATATTTAAAGATTTGAGGCGCATTAAAATATTATATTTAGGGAGGCGTGCCTATGGTAGAAGCGGTGCATTGGTGGTGCTTTGGCTTTTCTTTTATCTTTGCTTTAGCTTTTCTTTTATCTTTGAAAAGTGAAAACCACTTTTGTTCCCCACTACAATAAATTAAGAAAAAGATCGATTCTTTAAGGAAAAAAAAAAAAAAAGAGTGCATCAGCAATAAAAAAGAAAAAGCTTGACCTCTTCTCGCGTTTTGAGAGAAAACGACCGCGGTATGTTTTATTCTAGAATCCAGGACTTCTTGTTGATCCTAATGATAGTGATAACAAAAAGATAGTGAATGAATGGCTTAAAAACTTAAGAAATTAGAATCCTCTTAAGTAATGGACCTATATTTACTTCTATTTTGTCTATTTATGTTGTGTATTTTGGGAAAAACTCTAAGATTGTTTTGGTATCTATGAATTTTAATTTTGAGCTTTCATGATGAGGCTTACGCCTCGAACCCGCCTCGAGGCTTACGCCCCGCTTCATGGGGGAAAAACGCCTCAGTTCCCGTTTACGTTTTTCAAAACCATGATGTTATTGTAAGTCCAAGCGGCTACGATAATCTAGAGGGGGGGTGAATAGATTATCTCCATCTTTTCGATTTCGCCCTCTTTTTACAATCGAATGCTCAAACAAAATAATCAAGGTGCGGAATGTAAACAACACACGTCGATTTAAAGAGGTTCAACCCACCTAGGGCCTAATCCTCTACCACCCCAGTATATCCGGGATGGATTTGAAAAGAAAAAGAATTTTATTAATTACCAAAATTAATACAAATTCAACTTACAACACCTTGAAGAGCACCACACTCTTCTTCAACACCACCTTTGAGATTACCACAATCTCTTCTTGAAGATTACCACAATCTTCAAACGGCACCTTGTGAAGATTACCACAATCTTCACCTTGAAGAGCACCACACTCTTCAACACCTCAACAAGAAGATTACCACAATCTTTTTATACCTAACACCTAGTTCACCCAAGTGTGTTCTTACCACAAGAACACTCACAAGGATATCTTGTGTTTGAATGACGACCACAAATTCAAGATTACAACTCGATAATGAATAATACAATTGAGTGCAAGTGTAATCAAGAATAGCCTAGACCTCAAGAATGTGAAAGTGAATAGCTAGGCAAATTACAACAAGAAATAAGACAATGTAAGAGCAAGTGTATTCTTGAGTGTATCTTGTTGTGTTGTAGTTTGCTCTCTTGTTGTGTTGCTTCAATTCTTCCTCTATTTATAGAAGATGTCTTGTACATGATAGGCTCCTCTTGGGGACATAAATTCGTAAAAATTGCAAGACAATTGAAGAAAAGAGTGTTAGAAATCAATCCCACAAATTAAGGAAAAGATGTCTCACGCACAACGGATTTACATTTTTCTTTGTCAAACTTAAGATGCGACGGTCGTCAAGACAAATAGACATTTGAAAATGAGAATATAAATTTACAGGCGGCCGGTCGACGTAGGGTTCGGACGGTCGTCCCTTACTTCAACCCGGTCGCACAACTTCAAAAAACGAAGGGCAAATGTTCTGTTTCAATTTTGCTCCTGTGTACCGGCCGCCTAAGGGGTCGACGGTCGACGCCCACCGGTTGCCCTATAGGGCGACCGGTTGCTCGACCATTTTCTCGCAAACATGAAGTTTTCTCATTTTTTTCTCAACTTTCAGTGTCACGGGTTGCCCTATACGGCGACTAGGTTGACTCAAAACAAAAGTGTTGTCCAATTTTATATCGAAAATAGACTTCAAGAAATACTCCAAAAATAGTGAAAACATTTTAGACCGATCGGGAGTATTAGGACAACATTTAGAAACATTGTTTTGGTGTAAAAATACATTAACAGAAAATCATTAAAAGTGTTGTCCAATTTTGTCGAAAATAAAACTTGAAGTTATACTCCGGAAAATATTAAAACCATTTTAAATCATTTAGGAGTATTTGGACAACCTTTAAAACCATTGTTTTGGTATAAAACAAAATCATCAAAATCATGATAAAACCATTTATCAAACAATCTCCCCCTTTTTGATGATTACAAACCAAAACAAATTGACAAGGCCGATTTTGAAAACAAAACAATTTTGAGAGGCGATTTTGAAAACAAAACAATTTTACCGGTAAAAAGAATTATCCGTTGTGAGTGACAACATTCCATGCAATAAAAACACAAGGATGGGAGTAGAGATATTCAAACACATATAACAAATGCTCCCCCTATCAACATGCACAACAAGAGTAATATAGAAGCAACTTCAACATAAGCTAAAATCTTAGCTTTTCGATATTGAGCTTAAGTATCAATAACTTAAAAGCTCCCCCTGTCAAAGATACATCATTAGAACCGTATGTAAGTCCATACTACAACCAATGGACCATGATTCATACATAACCATAATGCACCAAGTGGACTAAATATGATCCACAACTTATGGCTTTATGAAGCCATAGCTTATAGCTTCTTATCGTTAAGCTTATCTTAGCTTTTATGAGCTAATGAGCTTATAACCTGTTTCTCCCCCTTTGGAATCATCAAAAAGAATGTTAGCACGATAAATACATCATATATCCATATCAAAGTGCGCAACTAAACCGATGTATCGAGCTATTTGAGTATTGAAGCTTATAAACCAAATAGGAGGGAAAATTTGAATCGTACGACTTGTAGAGGTTTAGGAAAACCAATTTTATAAGCAAAACATGATCTCTATAAATGTATAAGACTTTTGAAATCGAGAGAATCATGTAGGTGATGAATTTTTCATTGAAACGTTTTATCGAACACTGGCGGACGTCAAAAATTGAGAAAGATATATATAGCCCATGTAAATGAAATCAAGCCAAGTTTTTCATCACCAAATACAATTTAACAAATATCATTCATCAACAATCAATAAGCTCATCACAAACATATATGAATCACATCAAAAAAATACATATAAGCCACAAACTCGAGGTTCAACCCAATTGAGCTAAAGATAGTGAAATTCTTACCATTCAATCGGTAAAGACGAGCAATGATGATGATAGTCGAGCTAGATAATCCCCAAAATATATAATTCATGCATCAAAACTCATTTGAAGTGAATTGTGTGTGAAATTTGCAAAGGGGACGAAAAATGGCCAAAATATGTCAAAGTGACGAATCTTTGTCAAGACAGAACCATTTTAATCCAAATTATAGCCTAGGCGACCGGTCGAGGTTGAGGGCGACGGTCGACGTTGAGGGGCGACCGGTTGCCCTCAACCTTTTCAAAGCCCACTGTCTGTTAGTTTTTCCAAAATCCGAATTTTCAACCAAAAATCCGATTTTCGCCCCTAAGTTTTAAAAACGTGCAAAATGCAAACGTAGACCTCATTCAATATACATTATGTCATAATCAAGCTCGAAATGAGGTAAGATACTGATTAACGATCAAAAAGTCCGCGAGTTATCCTTGAGACTAATTAAACACATCTCAAGTTTTTGTTAAAAATCACAATCCCTTAAAAATATATCAAATCTCAATATGTTTAGTTCGATTATGACGAACCAAATTTTGAATACGAATAACCGTATAATAGATACCAAACTTGTTATCCAAAAAAAAATGAGAACGTTTTAAATCTTTGGATACAACAAGTCATAAGAAGAAGTGCCTTTCAAATATTTGAAAATTTCTTTTAATAAAGACTTTAATGAGATTCGTTGGGATAGTTTTTGAAGTCGAGCATATAGACATAAGGCATATGGAATGTCGAGTCTATAGGAATAATACAAGAAAACATACCTCGAATTTGTTTGTCGGCCGATATGCCTTTCTCAACCTTTGTCAATCTTTAGCCATAGAGGTTGAGATGGTTCTTCTTCCTTCAATGCTTAACTCCTTCAAGAGTTCTTATATAACCATCTTCTTGGTATTGAATAATTTGTAGTCCAAGCAAGAAATTGAGCTCCCCCATCATTCTCATTTCAAGCTCACCTAGTATCAACTTAAAAAAACATATCTTGCACAAATATTCATTAGTAGCACCATAAATATTATCAACAAAAATTTGCACAAGTAAACAACCTTGCCCTTTTTAAAAAAGAAGTGTAGTATCAACTTTACCTTTTGTAAAATCATTTTGCAAAAATAGCTAAGTCTATCAATTGTACAAGGCCTTTTATAAAAATCATTTGGCCTAAAATTTTAGACTCCGATAGACTTATATTTGAATAAAACCATTTAGAAAGTTGGATTTAACATCCATTTGGTAAAGCTTGAAATTTTCTTTAAAACAAGAATGGGCAAGTAAAATGCAAATAGCTACTAAATGTGCTATGAGTGCAAATGTTACAACAAAATTAATTACCTTCTTCTTGAAAATACCTTCGAGCTACTAACCTCGCCTTAGTTCGACCAATGTTGCCTTGGTCATCGAGTTTGTTCCGGAATACCCTTTTTGTCTTCTTCATCACTATCATCATAGGCCATCCAATTGATCTAAGGTGTTCATAATAGAACATTTACATCCAAATATTTTGAGGTAACTAATATTTGGAGTACTTCATTTCTCATCTACACAACTTAACAAACTCATTACCGGCATCGCTTATATAAGCAAGAAAAAAATAGTCCAAGTGTAAAAACATGCCTCAATCATCAATCACAAAAATATCTTACATAAGAGCATAGTAGAAATAGACACTATATATATAGACCATGAAGCAATAAACACATACTATGCATTTAGAAGATCATCAAGAGTCTAATAAATCATGCAAGTTCAAATAAGCTTAAGAAAGCTACAAAAGGTCTCTTTTGAAATTTGAAAATCCGAAAGCATATAGTTGAGACCTTATTTAAAAGAAGTATTTGAACAAGAGTTGATACGGCAAATATGTGCAATCAAATATCGAATAGTGCCTTTCTAAAAATCCTCTTAATGGCACTTGTATGAAATACTATGAAAAACAAGCACATAGGCACATGGCAATACATATATCGAGTCTATAAGAGTAAGAATAACACAAGTAAACGTACCTCGATAATTTATGCCTTTCTTGACAAATAAAGACGTAAATGGCCATTTGTGAAAATATGTAAATCCTACACAATACTTAAAACAAATCTAAAGACAAATCATAATGATAAAAGTGTAGGCTAAGAGATATCGCAAGTAAGCTCATGCCATAAAAATCCATAGGAGATGACAACATACTCTAGTCTACAAAAATGCACAAGAGTTTTAAAAACATCATATAAGGTCTTCTTTTAAAAATATTTTAAAAGCACAAGTATATATTGAAGACCTTAATTAAAAAATAAATATTTGAAAACTCATTTTGCAATTAAGACACAAATAAAAGCATGCATAATAACAAAATAAAATGCATATTTAAATAGGGAGATACGGGTTACCAATTACGCCATTTCCATGGGTTGTGTCGTTCCCATTGTTGATGATATCTTCCCTCGAGAAGTCACTTTGTTGATGATGACTTCTTTGATTGCTCCATTTCCAAGGTTTGTTGCTTTCCCATTGTTGAAAGTCTCTTCTTCTTTGAAAATCATCTTGTTGATGATGTCTTTGCCATTTCAAGGATTGTGTTCTTCCCATTTTTGATTATACCCTCTTCTTGAAATTGGCTTTGTCGTTAAAATAGTTTCTCCTTCTTTGATCAAATGAAACGTTCATTTGATGTTTTCTTGGTGGCATGAATTTTCTCCGATTTTTGCTTTGCCGGGTACCTAATAGCACATTGTTTTGTGGTACCCTCATGTGTTTGGGTCCTTTAAGATTAGCTTTGAGACTTTTAGGTCTCCAACAATATTTAGAGCCATTTCTAGCCCGACAAGAATTAGCCGTATGACCCTTTTTGCCACAATAAAAACAAGTAATAATTCTAGGAGCATAATGACCAATATGCATAGTGACTTGATCCTTTTTCATATGATTAACAACATTAGGCTTATGATCAAGTTCCTTATCACAATTATGAATATCAACAATATTGGACATTTTATTGGTACTAAGTTGGATTTTAATAAATCCTTTTTCATGCAATCAATATTCTCAACAAGAGTCCTATTTTCTTTCTCAAGGTTTCTCACCTTATCAAGTGTGGTGGTGTGAGCACATGATAGTGATTCATAGGAAGTAAATAGACTATCCTTATCATTTTTCAAAACATTGAATTCCTTTTTCAAATTTTTATATTTAACAAGTAGGCTTTGGAATTCATTTTGAAGTTCATCATAATCATTTTGCAAATCACTATAATCATTTTGAATAACAATATCATAAGAAGTAGAGGGCTTAAGACATACCTCATTTTCTTCATTGATGCCCATAGGCAATATTCAACTTCTTCATAATGGAAGTTGTAAGAGGTTTGTTCCTTAGATTTGAGCTTGTATGACCTTGAGAAGTAGATGCTTTTGTTTGACTCCTTTCATTTGCAAATACTCCATAGATGGCTTCTAATTTTTGCCATACTTCATGTGCCGATAGAATACCTACAACATGATCAAATTCCAAAGTGGTAAGTGAACAATGTAAAATATTAAGAGCTTTACCATTTAAGGATATGATTCTCTTCTCTTCATCATTGAGCTCTTTGAAGCCTTTAGAGGTGTGTGGTGTATTTTTCGTCGGAATGGATTCTCCATTGATGACGGTGTTCCAAATATCGAACCCGCAACTTTGTAAATAGCATTCCATTCTTTCTTTCCAAAATATAAAATTTTTGGAATTAAACCGAGGTGGCTTGGTGGTGGAGGTGCTTGGGATAGATGAGCTTTGTTAAGTAGCCGTCGATCGTTTCTCTTCACTCGCGATGTGAAACGAGCTTGCCAAAGAGTTTGGCTCGATACCACTTGTAAGTCCAAGCGGCTACGATAATCTGAGGGGGTGAATAGATTATCTCCATCTTTTCGATTTCGCCCTCTTTTTACAATCGAATGCTCAAACAAAATAATCAAGGTGCGGAATGTAAACAACACACGTCGATTTAAAGAGGTTCAACCCACCTAGGGCCTAATCCTCTACCACCCCAAAGATATCAGGGATGGATTTCGAAAAGAAAAAGAATTTTATTAATTACCAAAATTAATACAAATTCAACTTACAACACCTTGAAGAGCACCACACTCTTCTTCAACACCACCTTTGAGATTACCACAATCTCTTCTTGAAGATTACCACAATCTTCAACGGCACCTTGTGAAGATTACCACAATCTTCACCTTGAAGAGCACCACACTCTTCAACACCTCAACAAGAAGATTACCACAATCTTCTTACACCTAACACCTAGTTCACCCAAGTGTGTTCTTACCACAAGAACACTCACAAGGATATCTTGTGTTTGAATGACGACCACAAATTCAAGATTACAACTCGATAATGAATAATACAATTGAGTGCAAGTGTAATCAAGAATAGCCTAGACCTCAAGAATATGAAAGTGAATAGCTAGGCAAATTACAACAAGAAATAAGACAATGTAAGAACAAGTGTATTCTTGAGTGTATCTTGTTGTGTTGTAGTTTGCTCTCTTGTTGTGTTGCTTCAATTCTTCCTCTATTTATAGAAGATGTCTTGTACATGATAGGCTCCTCTTGGGGACATAAATTCTCAGTAAAAAATTGCAAGACAATTGAAGAAAAGAGTGTTAGAAATCAATCCCACAAATTAAGGAAAAGATGTCTCACGCGACAACGGTTACATTTTTTTGTCATCAAACTTAAGAGCGACACGGTCGCGCACAAATAGACATTTGAAAATGAGAATATAAATTTACATGCGGCATCGGCCGACGTAGGGTTCGACCGGTCGCCCCTTACTTCAACCGGTCGCACAACTTCAAAAAACGAAGGGCAAATGTTCTGTTTCAATTTTTGCTCCAGTGCACGGCCGCCAGGGGGTCGACGGTCGACGCCCACCGGTTGCCCTATAGGGCGACCGGTTGCCCTGACCATTTTCTGCAAACATGAAGTTTTCTGTTTTTCTCAACTTTCAGGTACGGGTTGCCCTATACGGCGACCGGTTGACCTCAAAACAAAAGTGTTGTCCAATTTTATATCGAAAATAGACTTCAAGAAATACTCCGAAAAATAGTGAAAACATTTTAGACCGATCGGGAGTATTAGGACAACATTTAGAAACATTGTTTTGGTGTAAAAATACATTAACAGAAAATCATTAAAAGTGTTGTCCAATTTTGTCGAAAATAAAACTTGAAGTTATACTCCGGAAAATATTAAAACCATTTTAAATCATTTAGGAGTATTTGGACAACCTTTAAAACCATTGTTTTGGTATAAAACAAAATCATCAAAATCATGATAAAACCATTTATCAAACAGTTATGTTAAAATTGGGCATTAATAATGATTTTGTGGGGCTTATTATGAGATGCATCTCCTCCTGTCTCTTTTTCCATATTGATTAACGCCAACCCGGAGAAACTTTTCTTCCTTCCCGTGGCTCCGACAAGGTGACCCGCTATCCCCAGATATCTGTTTTTATTTTGTGCGAGAAGCATTCTCTTCCATGATCCGAAAATCCGAGGCCAATGGGAATCGCACGGTATTGGATATGTAGAGACGAGCTCCTCACATTTCTCATTTATTCTTTGTCGATGATAGTATCATTTTCGGAGAGCAAATGAGAAAGAAATTGAAGAAACGGACGGATTATCCGAGCCTATGAAAGGGCATCGGGCAAAAAAATAAATTTGGAAAAATCGAGATTTCTTTTCAAGTAGGAATATTGAGATAACAAAACAACAACATCTAGCGGCAAAGATGGGCGTATCTTTGGTGGCGAAGCATGCTATCTATTTGGGCATTCCTACGGTTGTGGGTCGTTCAAAGAAAGAGGTTTTTCACCTTGTGGTGGAAAGGGTTCGAAAAACTCAAACAATGGAAAAACCAATTTCTTTCTACGGCGGGAAGATGGTGTTGATCAAGGCGGTAGCTCAAGCGATACCTTCATATATTATGAGCTGTTTTTGATCCTCAAACAATTTGCCAAAGAACTAAATTCGATAATTAGTAATTTTTGGTGGGGCCAAAAACATGATGAAAGACGTCTTCACTGGTGTTCTTGGAATACCCTTACATTGAACAAAAATGAGGAGGGTTGGGATTTAGAGACTTGAGTTGTTTCAACGAGGCTATGTTGGCTAAACAAAGTTGGAGGCTTTTACATGAGGATTCATCCTGTTGGCGAAATCCCTTAAGGCGAAATACTACCCAAATAATAATTTTCTCGAGGCGACAATTGGCTATAATCCATCTTACACTTGGAGAAGCATTGTTGCGGCGCAGACAAATTATTATGAAGGGCATGATGGAATATTGGCAATGGCGATGGGGTGAAAGTGTGGAAAGATCCTGGGTTCCGACCTCCCAAACTTTCGAGTTCCAAACCCTCAAACAGATCATGCGGAGGACTTAACAATGAAGGATTTGATACTTGATGAGGTTCCCCGATGGAATATGACACTACTTCAAGAACTATTCAAGCACATGTGGTAAGAGCTATTCGAGCGATTCCGTTGTCGGCAAATAGGAGACCCGATAAGGTAATGTGGTATTTTACGAAGAACGGGGTTTATAGCACAACGGGTATCAAGTGGCGAAAAAAATACAAGAGAACAACGACAATATTTCATCTTCGTCAGGAAAAGATAGCAAAATTTGGAAATGGATGTGGAAGTTGAATATACCCCAAAAATTAAGTTGTTTCTTTGGAAATGTCTTAAAGGAATTCTCCGTAAAATATGCATTGCAAAGAAGAGAGTGAGGGGTTAGATCCATTTTGTTGCAGATGTGGAATGATAGTGGAAACGGACGACATGCGCTACGCGATTGCCCCAGGCGCGTTCGTTTTGGGAGAGACGGGCCCCCTACGACTTTGTACTAGATCACAAACGGGTTTGGGCAACCTAGCGGATCGGATTATCCGGGCAACGGAGGTAATCCTCGGGAATCTCTCGACATCTTTGTGATGCTCCTTTGGAGTGCTTGGTATGGACGAAACCTCCTCACATACCAACAAAAAGAAGTCGACCATCATTGGTGTTCCGAGATGGCTTGCGGGAGGCTTGAGGAACATATTAAGCCGAGCAAAACATGGACGCCGTCAACTACTCGGGAGAGAGGCGGTGACATTTGGGAACCTCCGTCTCCGAGTGGTTCAAAATAAATTCGACGCCTATTGTGCAAGGACGTGGCACCGGTGGGAGCTATCGTTCGTGACCACAACGGAAATGCAACAACAACCATTTCAAAGAAATTGCCGGAGGACACGTAAATCGTGATCGCCAAGCTCTTGCTTGTAAAGAAGGGATATGCATGGCTCTAAATGCTAGGATACGTAAAGTGGTGATAGAAACGGATAATTTTGCGGCTTTTCCACGCGCTTTTTAATGCTACCTCAACGGATTTCTCCTACTTGGGAAATGTCATCGAGGATATCAAGACTTTACTCCCTAGTTTCAATTCTTTTTCGTTTTGTTGGGTTAGACGGTCCTAAGAATGTAGTTGCGCATTTTCTCGCGCGTCATGCTCTTTCTTTGAATGTTTTAGAGTCCTACATTAGAGGAGATTTTCCTCAATACATTGGAAACTTGATTTCTGAGGAAGCCCCTCATTCTAGTTAATGATAAGATCGTTTTATTCTCAAAAAATTTTTTTATATATTTCTATTGCCATCAGTGATTCCATTGTCAGACTTTTCTCACATCCCATAAATAATTATTCTACTTTATAGTATTATAGGGATCTACGTATATTATAACTAATTACAGTCCATAAGACCATAAAACGGCGCCGTATGGATGAAGGGGAAAACATTTTAAGAGTGATTGCTTTTCACTCTAGTATGTTTTAAAATAGGGGGCGACAATTTGAGTTTGAGTTTGTATTTGGTTTGAGGTTTATTTCGGGTTATATTCAAAATTTATATAAAAATAGTCTTTTGTAAGAAGATCATATTGTACGACGGATTGCACTTTTAGTGTAAAAAATGATATTTTATCTGAATATATTTAATTTTAGTGTATACACTAAAAGTATCACTTTTTACACTGAAAGTATCACCCGTCACACCGTCCGACCGTCTTACACAAGTTATTGCCAGAAATAAATAACTACATTTTAAACAAATTAATAATATTGTGTCAGATTTATGTTAATATGTTCGGAATCGTATTTTTATTTCTCAGAATAATTTTTAATCGGATTCATGTCATATTTTCGTATTTGGCACCCTATTTTAGAACGCACATTAATGTATAACAAATAGCTCCAACGTTGCACTCTTTTGCACTCTCTCTCTAGAGAAGGTAGTATTTGTCTGTATCTATAGGTCTCTCTATCTCTCTCTATATAAATATATATATATATATATCTGTATGTAAATCAAGTCAATCGCGAGCTGTGTCGTTTAGCCGGCTGAGATTTCGCCACCCAATTTTCAATTTTATTAATATATATATATATAAATAATCATCTCTAATTTTTCTTTAACAGAGTTGAAGCAGAACTTATAAGGTCTCTCTCTCTACGAGTGGTATTTACAGCTGTATGCGTGTATGTATACCCGTATACGATTTCGTACAAAATAATGCGTATGCCTATTTTCTATTTAGATCTCATCTGATCCTTTTGTGATGCGTATGTCCACTGATGTTGTTTAGATTGACGCTGTTATGGTCGATTTTTTGTTGCTTTTTTTTGGGATTTTTTTTCGGCTGTCTTTTCTAATTTGATGATCGTCCTCCTGAAATGGTGCAGTGAGAAGGGAAATTTGCAGTTCCTTTTTTGAATTGATGATAGAAGGGAAGTTCTCTTTTCAGTCGTTGATCAAGCAGGTGTAAAAGGTATTTGAGTTCTTTCTTTCACAATTTTATATCTTATAACATTTTATATTATATGGATCGCATGTAATCAGTGTTTCAAGTTTTTAGGATTTTTGCTTGTAATTTACCAATTTCTCTCTGTAAAACAGATTATTGAGAGGTTAAAATATTATCTAATTGTAGTATATGAAAGGGTTTGTTTAGATCTGAAAGACAGGGAGAGTGTGTGAAATAGAGAGGAGAGGCAAATCATGGAGTAGGAATTGGGGTTTTGACTTTGAAGCAGGAAAAATAGGTTAAAAAAAGAAAAGAAAATAAACTTAGCTGTTAAAGCTTTGTTTGGATGTTTGAAAAGTGGTGACTGTTTCTTGTCCTCTTCTTTAACTTTAGACAAAGGGAAGATTCCAAAGCTTAAGTCTACTGTTTATGCCCCACACCCAAAAGAAAAGGTTATTTGTTGTGTGAAAACTTGCAACATCCCCCATTTTGTGCGTGTATGTGTGTTTTTTTATTCCAAAATTAATACAATTTTGGAGCTTTTAAATTTATAATTGCACGAGATTTTTCATTCTTATTTTGCATATGCACATTTGTTTTTATCGGTGAAGATATACAGCTGTGTTTGACTATCTTTTTTTTAAAATATTCTTCTACAAAAGGATAACTGAGGTAATCAGTTTTGGGGAGTTTTAATTTTAATCTTCAATATTTACTCTGTAAAGACAAGAATCTAAATGGAGAATAATGGTGTTAGCTGGAACAGCAATCAAGAACAAGAAAACATTTATTATGCAGTTAATTGTTCTTGATTTGATGCACTAGGATGAAATTTTTGCCCTCTTTGCAGATATTGTTTGCATATGCGTACTTATGTTTGATACTGCTTTACTTTGTTTTAGTAATTATTAATAACTTTATGAAAATGCAAGCATTACTGATGGCATGTGAGATCCAGGATTGTAGTTCTTGGAAATGAATCTAGCTATGTTTGGTACCCCACAAATTTTCTGCCCTTCGATAGAACGACATTATGACAAAAGAAGGCCAATAATTTCTTTTGATGAGAATAAAGTTGGACCATTTCCAACATTTGATGTTTGGTTTCAGTTGTTTCTTTTCTTTTAACATATTTTGAGATTGAGAGTGTTTCTACTATTTTCTCTTTTGCATTTGTCGGAATGTAATTCTTCCTATTATATTTTTTTGGATACCCTTTTTTTCTTCCTTTGTCATGTTAACTAGCATGTATATGATCAATGGTTTGTGTTGTTTATTAGTTTGTTGCCGTGAACTTCTTTCCTGTTGTACGTGTTCTGATATGCACGAGTGTTTTTCAGCTATAACTCTGCTTTCTCATTATGATAGGCCAATTGGTTTCAATTAATGCCTGCCTAGTGGATGTTTGCTTCACAAGTACTGAAAATTCTTCAAACTCTGCCAAGTAATCTGAAGTATGAAAGCTGGTAATATTCATTATTTTGGTTGTATAAATTATATTAGTATCTCGCCTGCTTGGATTGTCTCTATCTTCCAAATTAAAACTATATTTGCAACTCCCTGAAATTCTGGATATCCATTCTTGACTCGAGGAATCAATAGTCCCAACCCATAGTTGCTTTTATTGGTCATTCCATTTTGTCCGTCATTAGCATCTCTTCATCAATCTCTGAACTCTTATTATCTTCTCATATTTGCCATTAAATAGAAGCTTTCAATCTACTTACTTAAGAAGTTAAATGCGCTTACGAACCTTTTGAATGCAATGACAGTGTCTTTGATCCTGCTGAACAGAACATAACCATGAAGGAAAATCAGAATGCAACGTTTTATGATTCTAAAAGTTTCAGGAGTGAGAATGATCCCCTGACCTTTGGAAGTAAAGAAATATACGAGTCAGATGATTCTAGAACGGACGTCAATCCTCTAGCATTTGAGGCAAAAGGTAGAGATGAGAGTTGGGACAGTAAAGTTATAGATGATTTTTCCGTGGATAATGAAACTGGAACTATAGATTCTCGGAGAAAAGATAATCAAAATGGACTCTCACATCATCTTAGCAGTTGGGAGAAGGATGCAAATACATTATCTTCTGACTTTAATGATAAAGAGGAAAAGCAGATAAGCCCAGCGTATGAAAGTTCGATGACTGTTGAAGAGTTTACTCATTGTAATGGAAATGAATCTAGAGATTCTAGTTCTCAACGTAATGGTGCTTCAGATTTGTTTGAAACAGTTACAAATTCGTTTACTGATAAAAATGTATTGGAATGCGAATTGCCTGAGTTGGAGGTAATGAAGGACATATGCGTCGATAATGGGAGGCCTGAGAAGGACAAAAATCTGATTGAAAGTTTTAAGGATGATAAATCTGGCCATTGCGAGGCTATAGAAGCTTCATCCATGGAGAATGCCAACCGCCATGCTGCTAATCAATGTGGGAGCAAAAACGAAAACGATGGCAAATTAGTTTCTCAAGAAAGGGTCAAATCCTCCTCAGACAGCTCTTCTGATAAAGATACTGCCAAGCATTGTGATCCACAGGAATCAGTGCAGGCAGGTGAGGCAAACTATACTGCAAACGGCAAGGCTGCAACAAATTCTTCAGAAGAGGACTCTTTTGTGGATAAGAAACTTCCAATTCAAGAGTATGGTACACGAAGTTTTCTCAGATCTTTTCTCAACTCTTTAGATGGTGAGGAGAACAAACTTACGCAGCAACCGCCTGACCAGGTTTGGGTCACTAACTGTGCTTTGGTTCACCCTTTGCATATTAGCTGTTGATAACTAGGTGCTCTGAGTTTTTTTAGGGATAACTGCAAAAACTACCCTTGAGGTTTAGCCTAAAACAACAACAAACTAAACCTTAATCCCGCTATGTGGGGTCAACTACCTTGAGGTTTAGCCTAATTACAAAAAGATCCAGTTATCCTTCAAAATTACGAATACCCCTTGAAGGTATTACAAACCCTTGAGATTTGTGTCTGCTCAACAAATCCACCCCCAAGTTGCAATTTGTAAAATACAAACAAATTTCAAGGGGGTATTTGTAATTTTGATAAATAGTTTTGTTTTTCGTAACTAGACTGAATCTCAAGGGTATTTTTTGTAATTATCTATTTTTTATGTGCAAGACTACTGAAAAGAGTTTATTGTATCGCCTAGTAGCGTGTTACCATTTCATGCTGTGGCATAAGCTACTTACAATAGTATTTACTGATGCTTCCTTAATTTGAAATTGATCGAAATTGCAATTCTCTTCTCCACAGATTCCTATTGGAGAAGCCGTTTCAGAGTCTCCTTCTGCATCATCAGCAGGAGCGCTAAAGGAAGATGTTCAAGCTAGCAGCCTATTGTACAATAGTAAGGTGGAAAGTGGAACCATTACTTTCAATTTCTCAGACGCTGGGCCAGTGCAATGCACCAGCAGCAGCCATGAACACCTCGTCATCAAGGATAAGAATTCCGATGGTTCTTCTGCAAATAGCAACGTCCAGTGTGTTAACAGCAAAGACAGCAGTGACGAAAATGTTCACGATCACGAACAATCCTCTGAACAGAAGGATGGAAAATGTTCGACAAACGATGATGTACCAGCTGTTGAGCCGAATGTTTCAAAGCACGAGCATAGGAATTCTGGTGATGTTTCAGTTGTCAGCCAATGGAAATACGATGAGGGCGAGACGAGTTTCTCTGCAGCCAGTCTTGTTACTTATTCTGGGCCAATTGCGTATTCTGGGAGCCTTTCTCATCGATCTGATGGCAGTACAACCAGCGCAAGATCTTTTGCTTTCCCAGTGTAATAATCTTTTTTCTCTTTGTCACAATGTTCTTCCTTTTCTGTTTGGTAATCGAACATATAATTACTTCTTTTATTTCCTCTTTTTGGCAGATTACAATCTGAATGGAATAGCAGTCCAGTAAGAATGGCAAAAGCCGATAGGAGACATTTTCGGAAACACAAGGGTTGGAGATCAGGCCTTCTTTGCTGTAGATTCTAAATGCTTCTGTTATAGGTTATTAGTGGAAAATATACGTGAAAATTTTAATTTAAAGATCAGTATTGTAAGTATACGTGTCAATATTTTTACGACCGGTTTGCTTTGTTAGGGGTTTTCGCTGTCATTCTGAGTGCTGCGAATATATGAACTCGTACATGTGCAAGTGCCAGTTATGTCTATAACTCTAAATTTTTTTGTATTATTACTTCATATTTGATCATTGATGTCATATATAGTTTCCCCTATTGGGCATCATTGTTCAATTTTATGCATATTTTCTTTGTCAACAATTCAGTAGGCAGTAGCAATCACAAGAAGGGTGTCTTAAGAGTCAACCCTCAACTTTGTATGCCAATTGGCAATCTTGCATTTGGGCTTTACAGTAAGAAGGCCAATGTAATACCCTTAAAGCTGGCCTGTCAGAGAAATGTTAAACTGGGCTGCCTATAAAGTCATCCTGGGCACACCTGTTCTAGTGTAATAACATCTCATTATTTTCGATTAAATGCTCTTATTTGGGTTATAAACACTTTTTAGGCCTTAAAATATAAATATATATAGTTCCCCTCTAATAGATTTTTTATCTATTCCTTTTTTACTTCATTACTTGGAATATTGCATCTTTTGACTTGAAACAATGTTTCTGCTCATATAGCTAATCCTAAACAAACGTAGGCTTCACAAGACAAAACAAAGTAATAGTATGTTTCTGAAGTTCAAGATTCTAATAATATATAATCTCACAATTCACAACTCCACTTGAACTGATGATCAATTGAGTATGGCATGAGTCTTTGTAGCCCCTTAATCTAAACTAAAAGTATGGTACTGAAGCAGAAAAAGAAGCATTCCGTGATCTTTTGTCAGTATTAGAACTAAGCATTTTGAGAAGCTTGACATATAAACAAAGGGTATAGTTGTCAACAAACTTAGGGCTGGCAAAAATAAAAAAATCCAACCCAAATTGAGTGAAGGTTCCTAAAAAGAGAATTATATTAAATAAAGGGTTTTTGTGTACTTGTTTTGGAACTCTGAATTTTGTGCTTTGTGTATGTTCTTGGCCCTCTTTTTCTTTCTATTTGACTGTGGGGTTCTAATATTCCATTGCTATAAACTCCAAGTATCACAAAGCAAAAGGCAAAAAGTGAACACAAATTTTATTGTCAATCCCAAATCTTGCTATGGAGCTATTAACCCTAATAGCTACATTTTTTTTGTAGCTATCTCATTTCTGTTGGCACCCTGTGCTTCTAATCAAGTCAATGTTCAAAAATCTCTCAAACAAGGTAAAATCTTTCTGCCCTTATATTTTTTTTGCCATGCATTGGCTTTATGCTTATGAATTATATTTCACAATATTAATTAGCATAACTTTTTGAGTTTTATATTTGTGGCATTTATGCAGTTCATCCTGATGACAAGTTTACTATATCTTCACTGCCAAGGAAACTCACACTCAATGAAGATAAGCCAAATGTATAGCTTTATTTTCTTGCATTAATTTTCCTTTTATGGATAAACCTTTTTTTCCCTCTCTGTTAATTAATTTGAAGTATATGTTCCTTTTGATCACAGGTTATGAAGAATACTGCTGACAAAGATTTTACTCTGGCTAAGAAATTCATTGAACCCTCATCAGGTATGTATACAGCAATTTCAATATTATTACTTCAGTTTCAAGATTTAACTTTTTTCAATTACTAGTATTTTCTAGGCTAAAATTTATGCATGATAATTTTCCATAGGCATTTTTGTACCATGATGAGTGATCAAATTATGGCAGTGAACTTATTCTGAACTTGTCCTGTGATATAGTTCCTTGTTTTTTCTACTTAAACCATCACTTTTTAGTGTTTGCAAACACTAGCGGTAGCTTTTGTTTCTACTTCATTTAATCAAAATCTAAAAATTTGGGGGTAGGGTACTTCTGATTTTGGATAAGTGCTTTTGGCATTTTTATAAAACAAGACGAAGTTTGTTTTTGGCATTCTTATTCTCATTTTTTTTTATCAACATTGCCCCATCTCTTCCTAACGTGTTCTAAAAAGCGCTAGGTGTTAGTCGGGCGGCATACTAGAGCCTAGCGCCAGGGGCGGAGCCAGAGTTTGTCATAAGGGGGGCCAATAGTAAAAAATCCGATCACTTACACACACACACACACATATATATATATATACACGTATAAGATAATAAAGTTTAAATATATTATATTTGCATAAAAAATACATTAATACTCATTAGTAAATATATAAAATACGTTATGTTTTTAATAAGTTGGGAGAAGTGGTTGGAGGGGGTGAGATAAATTTCAAAGAAACTGAAAGATACAAAGTCCGAACACTGGTTAACACCCTTACAAGTTACAAAGGGTAAGTAATATCACGTGAGCTAAAAGCTCGTATATATAAAATATGTAATTAAATCCTTAACCAATTAAACTTAAAATGTCTCTTGCATATTACAAAAACCATTTACATTATAACAAGAAAATTGCAATTTGATTTTTAATGTACACTAGCAAATAATAATTAAGAAATCCATTTATTTCTTCAATTTGATGAATAAAAAAAGAGAAAAATTATTTTTAATACAATAATAAGAATACATAAGGCCCACAAAGTTTCTAATTTAACTTACTAAAATTCATGAGCTATGTAACTCATAATAAATTTTATCAACAAATTGTGGGGGGCAAAATATAATACATATATACATATAGGTATTAAAGGATAAAAACAAAAAGTTTGTGGGGGGGCAGGGGGGGCCCGGGCTTAGGGTGGCTCCGCCCATGCCTAGCGCCTAGGCGAGGTCTAGTCGGAGCGCTTATAAGACAGGGACTAATCGGGGCTATGCGGGATTTTTTAGAAAAGTGCATCCTAATTCCTAAATACCATATATCTCATGATATATGAGTGCTTTTGTCTTTCTATTTAAAAGCTAATTTCTAAAGTGTTGTTTTTTTCCAAACATTTCAACTTTGATTATTTTCTTAAGCTTTAATTTTATTTGCAAAATACCTTTAATTTTTTATTCTCAACTACTTTTCTCTCGACTCATTTCTTTCAAAATTAAGCACAAGTGTTTGCAAACCCCATCTAAGTCAATCAAAATCAAGAATCCAGAAGTTACAAGTACATAAGTACAAAAAGAAACATGAAATCCAATTCCATGGAATTGCCTTGATAATAATATAATATTTCATTCATTAGTTGATTTCTTAACTAGTTTTCCATATTCTTTTCTTATATTAACTATATTTTCTAATATGTGACCTGTCCAGTTACCAAACAACATGAAAAAGAAGAAAATGTGATCCATGCAGCAGAAAAAGGGACATCATGGGTTAATGAAGAAGAAGGGCCCAACAAATCAGAATATTTTAGTATGGATTATGGTTGGGTTAGAAAGCGACGCCCCATACATAACAAGCAAATCCCATTTGTCCCTTAAAACATGGGTTTTTTTGCTAGTTAATTAGGACAATTAATATAGCTAGTTTATTTTGTAGCACAAAATTTTGGCAAAAAAAATAAAATTTAAAAAATGTGGGTTTTGATAATTAGTTGTGCATGGTTTAATTAGGGAAGGAAATGAGGGATGTGTCTACCTTATGTAGCTTTGTTGTGGCCGACATTTACCCACCAAAAAGGCCATAAGTTTTGTAGTAACAAATTATGGTGTAATGATCAAGGAAGTTTTTACTTTGTTCCATGCCCTTTTTTTTCACACTTTTTCTTTATTTTTTTGGTTCTTCTTGTTTTTGATGCAGTCAAAGGGGTATCTCAAACCCCGATAATAAATCTTAAAATATTAATTCTGAAATTGATTGATAATCCTTTTTTAAAAGGCAAAAACTTGCGTGAGACGGTCTCACGGATTTAAAGGTTTTATTTTTATTAATCCGTGAGACGGAGCCCTTACACAAGTTTTAAAGGTTTTTTTTCAGATTTTATTTTTCTTAGGGTTTATATTTATTTTTTTAGAGTTTATTTTGTTTCTTGGGTTTATTTTTAATTGATTTGGGTTTTTAGAATTTTTAGTTTTTTTTAAGGTTTATTTTTTTATTTTTTGGGTTTATTTTTGTTTTTCGGGTTTATTCTTCATGGTTCATGTTTTTATGATTTATTTTTGTTTCTTCATGGTTCATTATTATTTTTAAATTTATTTCCATAGTTCATGTTCTCAAGACGGAGCCCTTAGGAGGTCCGTCTCACAAGAGACTTGCTCTTTTTAAAATATAAATGAGTCGTAACTAACTAGTGCCTGACATCTTACTGAATATAAATATATATATATATACACACATTTTGGTAATAATAATAACAAAGAGAATCAAAATTTCATAATAATAAAAAAATACTACTCCCTTCAATTCACAATATTCAGAATAATAAATCTTGTTTTGGCTGATCACTAATTTTTCAAAAAGAGTGACTTTTTTACATTTTTCCAAACTAATGAGTAAAGGAGTTTTCCTAAATTACACTTATACGTATGATTAATCTAGCTAGGTGTTTACGACGATGAATGATTGATTAAATATATGATGAGATTTTGGATTGAGATTAAATTATCTTTATGATTTAATGTATACTTCGTATGGTTATTTGATTGATATATTAGTTAAAATTCTTATCAAACATGTATGTACTTTGATTGAGAGGATTATTATCTTACTAATTTACTATGTGAAAATTCTCATAAATTATATATGGTATAAAATAATAGGTTCTATAGTCAACATATATTCAAAAAAAAAAAAAAAAAGAGAAAAACTAATGAGAAGAGTGAGATTATTCATCCTACCTCAATACCTCATGATAGGTGGATGTGTTATCCAACAACAATCTCACATCATGGCGGACTTGAGGGTTTATTACGGGCGTTCATCATTAAAAGTAAACATGTGACTAGGTTGAATATTGTAGTTCATCCAATTATTCAAACAAAGTAAACGGGCCATAAATGTATTTGTTATGTATTATTTTCCAACTAATTAACATTACTTATATAAGGGTATATATAACAAGTATTTTAGTATATTCTTTAATATGTGTGGTTTTTCTAAAAGGTAGGATACGTAGTTAATTAATGCACAAGTTACCCATACACAAGTTTAGTATAGAATTTTCCAAAGTTGATTACTGATTTATTAATGAAGAAATTAAATTAGGGTTCCATTGACTACAATAATTTGTTGTACTGTGTGATTAACATAGTAATTCTAAAATGCCGTACATTTGGGGCAGGAATGTATGACTTTGGTAGGGCTGCTGCCTCATCGAAGTTTGAGTGAACATTTTGAACAATGGAAAAATTCATGCCTACCAAAGCTATTGCCACCATTGATTATATATAACAATTTACTCTATTACATACTTCATGTGATCAGATGTTTAACAAATATAAGTGGTCCTGTTGTTTAAATACTATGTATGCATATGTATTTTATCATGAAATGAATTTGTACAAATATATGAATGTCTCGGGCATATGTTTAGGGAATTTCTGAATTCATATCAAGTATGACATTCAATTTTTGAATTTATATCAAACACAATTACTAATTAAATTAATGGTCCACGAGCTTGTAGCTCACGTGGTATCATTTACAAAGAAAGAGTGTTGACTAGGATTCGAACCATGTATCTTTCAGTTCTTTGAAATTTATATCATCCCCTCCAACCACTACTCTCAGCTTAATAAGAAAAAATATTAATCAAATTATTAACAGTAACCAGATACTTTATACGAATCAAGGAAGACTGTAGTACTCACATTTTGTGTCACGAATTTCAACGTTATCAAGGAGAAACATCTCTTTAGCGTATCTGTATCATTTTTACCCCATTTAACATCTATATGTATAATTGTGCCGTGTTGTGTCATGCTATCGTGACATGTCACCCATTGCCGCCGCTAATTCAAATTGCTTACAGACAACGAAACTAGAAGCTTTTAGACCATCTTCAACAGTTTGCAGTAAATTTTGTATTAAAAAAGAATCATTTACAATATTCGCAATGCTAAAAAAAATTTGCTTCAAATTGGAGATAGAACACTCTCTTTGAGATGCTTTTAGTCTTTAATGACATTGCACTCATAAATTGATGTTTTATAGAGAAAATAAATCTTTATTCATTGATTAACAAAATTCAAGACATGGAGATAAATTGATTAACTAATTAACATATGGTATTAAAAGAACACTGATGTGACAAAAATTGCCCAACAAAACTGAAATTACACGACTATTAAAGTAATATTTTTTCTCATAAAATGTAAAGCAAATTTCTAGCCATTTTCCGAAAATATAATTCTCAAAACACCATCACCAAAATCATCAAAACATAATCAAAACGTAGCCAAAAAAAAAAAAAAACTATGCAGCAAAACTTGCAACTAATCGAATTGGGCCTAACACTTTGCTGCTGAGCTCCAACCACAAACTTTCAATTCAATCAGCCCAAAGCCTTTTCTAAATGGGCTTTCAAACTGTCAGTTGTCTGGGCCGGTAGGAATAGACATCCTTGACTTCCCTACCTCAGCAATTTTACAGTGATGCCACTGGCAACCCCTGGTTCGAAATTGCCACCATTTTCGCCACCACCACCGTCTCCATGGCGGCGGGCCGCCTCCTTCTTTCGAAGACGTCAGCTAAAAAGACCCTTCTATCCTCTAATTCCTACTTATTCCCCAAACTGCCATCCCTTGCACTTTTCTCCACCATCGGCAGAAAAAGAACACACTTTCAGTTTGCACCGACAGCTCACCGGCCACCATCCGCCAAGAAAGTACCTTTCACGGCCACCGCGCACGGGTTTACGTGGCAAGACCCGTACCGTTGGATGTCCGACATCAACGACCCTGATTTCGTCAGCTACATCAACCAAGAAAACGCTTATGCAGAGGCATTTATGCGGGACACCGAAGAAATGCAGAAGATTCTTTATTCTGAGATGGTGTCCAGAATGCCCTCCAAGATTACCACCCCTCCTGAACGTTGGGGGCCCTGGTTTGTAATTGCTCTTCAGTTTTTTTTTCCTGATTATTTTGTTGCGTAAATGTGGTTTTGGTATGAAAATTGACTTTATATTTTAAAGTAGCATTGTATGGTATGCAATGTGAGAATTGAGTTTTCTAGTGTATTGAGTCTGTTTATGTAGTTATATTTTTGGTATAAATAGAATATTTTGCTAGGAGGTCACCCAAAAGTGGACCATTGCATATAGTCTATAAAATTAAAGGGATTAATCTTCATATTTTAGTTAGATAAAAAAAAAAAAAAAATATGTGTGTCCAAAGATAACATGCTTATTTGACTAATGTATGTTCTGATTATCTGTTATTCTTTAGCATCAATTATATTGTTTGTGTATTTAAGTCTTGCCCAAAGGTAAACTTAAATGCATGGTTAAAGTCTTTATATAAAAGTTTCTGAATCAATTAAAGTTAACTCAAAGCGCTAATAGGTGAGATTGTATAAATGTTTGCAACTTCTATGAATCTCTTCGCATCGGGAAATACGATTGTGAAGTTTTTTTTATTTTTTAAAAATTCGGCCCTGTCATTGCAGAGACTCGAACCCGGGCCTCTTCATTGAAGAGTAATACCCGTGGCCACTGGGCTAACCCCAGTGGTTAAATACGATTGTGAAGTTCAATGGGCTGAACTATGCTGACTGGTCTGAGCAGATCCAGTTACTCTGGGTGTCATGGATTTGAACTTGGCTACATTGACTGATGAAAGGCCCGCAACCATTATAGAGACTAGCTCGGAAGCTGACAAGCCTGTATACGAGGCTTGTGAGCGGTCTAACAGGCTGAGTTTGAACCTTATGAGAATGACCATGGTTGAAAACATTAAGCCTTCGATGCCGAAAACTGACAATGCAAGCGAATTCATGCTAAAAATCAAAGAATATTCCCAATCGGACTTGGCTGACAAATCTATTGTGGCAGCTTTATGAGTGAGCTGACTACGCGTTGATTGTTCCAAGCTAATTCACGATCATGTAACAGAAATGTCCAACCTAGTAGCAAATCTTAAGACTATGGGGATGGATGTGAGTGAGACGTTCCTTGTGCAATTCATCATGAACTCCCTCCCTGTTGAATTTGGTCATTTCCAAGTGAACTACAACACCATTAAGGATAATGGAACTCCAAAGAACTTAAGGCCATGTTGATTCAGGAGGAATGGAGGTTAAAGAAGATAAAGGATCACTCTGTTCACCTTACAGTCTATGATGGTGCTAATAGCAGCAAGGCTAAACTGGGTAAGAAGGACAAGAAAAAGGATAAGGCCCCGATGAAGGTTAGCGAGGGTCAAATCCATAAAAAGATTAAGTGTTCTTTCGCATGATAAGCCAGGACACTTAAAGAAAGATTGTCCGAAAAGAAAGGCATGGTTCGAGAAGAAAGGTATACATTATGTTTCTGTATGTTTTGAATCAAACCTTATATAAGTGTCTAATAATACTTGGTGGTTAGATTCTGGTGCCACTACTCATGTGTCTCATGTTATACAGGGATTCTGTACGATCCAGCCCATAAACGGAACTGAACAATATTTGTTTATGGGGAACAGGATGAAAGCACGAATAAAATGAATTGGGACTTACAGACGGGTCATGGACACTAGATGTCATATAGATCTTGAAAGATGTATCTATGCTCCTGATTGTGCTAGAAATCTCGTTTTTGTAGGAAGACTGGATATTTTAGGTTTTCATTTTAAGATTGCTAAAGGTACCTTTTTGTTCCACGTGTAAGCAAATTTCAAGATTACTATACAATGAAATTTGATGAATTCTTTAATGCCCAAAACCTTGGGAAATCATAATTCTCACGAAACAGAAAAATCATTCATGAACATGGGTTTTGATATACTTACCTTGATCCATGTTTTTGATAGTTTAGAGATTTTAGAACTAATCTTCTTTCCCTTTGCCTTTTTCTTTCTTTCTTTTTGATGGCTTGAAGATGCTTTTCACTCTCTCTTTTTGCCGTTCTTAAAAACTTATCAGAAAAAAGGAGTTATGGACAAGTAGGAAACCTAGTTTGAGACATCTTCATGTTTGGGGTTGCCCAACCGAAGTAAGAGTGTATAATCCACATGAAAAGAAGCTTGATGCTAGGATTGTCAGTGGTTATTTCATTGGCTATCCTGAAAAGTCTAAGAGGTATAGGTTTTACTGTCCTAACCATAGTACGAGAATAGTCGAGTCAGGTAATGCTCGATTCATTGAGAATGGTTTAATCAGTGGGAGTGGGGAACCACGAAAAGTAGAACTTCAGGAAATTCGGGATGAAACTCCTTCACCCGATGTTTCTTCTAAAGTTGTTCCTGTTGTTGTATCATCGTCACACAACATACCGAAACAACAAGTTAATATTCAAAACCCACCGAATGAAAATGTGATAGATGAACCGATCACAGTTGAGCAGGAGATTAATGAACCACAAGAGGAAATAACTTTAAGACGATCTCTAAGGCAGAAAAGACCTGTTGTTTCTGATGACTATGTGGTGTATACTCTTGAGCATGAATGTGACTTAAGCATTAATGAGGACCCGATCTCATTCAGACAAGCAATAAATAGTAACAATTCTGAAAAGTGGTATGATGCCATGAAAGAAGAGCTTAAATCAATGTATGACAATAGAGTCTGGGACTTAGTTGAGTTGCCTGAAAGTTACAAACGAGTTAGTTGTAAATGGGTTTTTAAAACCAAACGTGACTCGAATGGAAACATCGAAAGGTATAAGGCCAAACTCGTTGCTAAAGGTTATACTCAGAAAGATGGCATTGACTATAAGAGACCTTCTCTCTTGTGTCAAAAAAGACTCTTTAAGAATTGTTATGGCCTTGGTAGCTCATTATGATTTAGAGCTTCACCAAATGGATGTTAAAATTGCTTTTCTGAATGGTGATTTGGAAGAGGAAGGATCAACCAGAAGGGTTTATAGCCACAGGAAAGGAAAATTTGGTGTGTAAGTTAAAGAAATCAATATATGGACTGAAACAAGCCTCCCGACAATGATATCTTAAGTTCAATGATACCATTACATCTTATGGTTTTACAGAGAACACCGTTGATCGGTGTATCTACATGAAAGTTAGTGGGAGCAAGTTTATAATATTAGTCCTATATATTGATGACATTTTACTTGCTGCTAATGATGTTGGATTGTTACGTGATGTAAAGAAGTTTCTCTCTAAGAATTTTGAAATGAAAGATTTAGGTGAGGCATATTATGTGATAGGAATAGAGATATTCCGTGACAGATTACAGGGAATGTTAGGATTGTCTCAGAAAGCTTATATCAATAAGATTTTAGAGAGATTCAAAATGGAAAAATGTTCTGCGGGAATAGTTCCAATACAAAATGGGGACAAATTCAGTCAAATGCAATGTCCCAAGAATGATTTGGAACGAAAAGAAATGAATTCAATTCCTTATACTTCAGTGGTTGGGAGTTTGATGTATGCTTAAACTTGTACTCGGCCGGATATCAGTTTTGTCGTTGGAATGTTAGGCCGATATCAAAGTAATCCCGATATGGACCACTGGAAGGCTGCAAAGAAAGTTTTTTGGTACTTACAAGGCACCAAAGAACATATGCTCACGTACAGAAGGTCTAATCACTTTAAAGTACTAGGTTATTTTGATTCAGATTATGTCGGGTGTGTTGACACGAGGAAGTCTACATTCGGTTATTTGTTCCTTTTAGCTGGAGGAGCGATATCATGGAGGAGTGGAAAGCAGTCTGTCATTGCTGCATCCACTATGGAAGCTGAATTTGTGGCATGCTTTGAGGCCACTGTTCATGGATTGTGGTTGCGGAACTTTATCTCGGGACTTGGGGTTATTGATAGTATAGCCAGGCCGCTGAGAATTTATTATGCTAATTCCGCAGTTGTCTTCTTCTCAAAGAGCGACAAGTACTCTAAAGGTGCTAAACACATGGAGTTAAAGTACTTGGCTATTAAAGAAGAAGTACAGAAACATAGAGTGTCTATTAAGATATTAGATCGATCTAATGGTAGTGGATCCGTTAACTAAGGGATTACCACCTAAGATATTTTTCGCCATGTCGAAAGGATGGGTATTATGAAAGTCTTGTTAGCATAATGGCATCGAATGTATATATATACGCAATGATTATTTGCTCATTATGTTATGACACTCCCGAGCTCATTTATAATGTGTTTCGCTTGTATACATTATTATTTTGTTGTAATAACAGGACGGGTCTTTGTTTAGATCGTATGGTTGAGTGCTACGATTCACCTCATTAAGGATAATATTAAGTTAGACTGCTGTTGTGATACATGGAAAGAATCATGTTAAATATATAATATGTGACCGCCATGATCCAATCAGTTTCAACTTAATTAAGGACAAGTCGGTTTGACATTATGGTGGATTTAATTATGCGCACTTAAAGTTATTATTAAATCCTTAAGCCGACATATGGGCCAAGTGGGAGAAATGTTGGATTTTTATCCATTAAGTGGCTCATATGAATTAAATATGGCCCATATTAATTAAAGTGTAGGTTTTAATATGAAATACCCTCGTTGATGGTTAAGAAGAGTTAAGAGAAGTTAAAACCGGGAGTTAGAAAATAACTCCCTTCCTCTGCCTATTAAAAACTGTACAGAATAACTCCTCTTTTCTGATAAGTTTTTAAGAACGGGAAAAATAGAGAGCGAAAAGCATCTTCAAGCCATCAAAAAGAAAGAAAAGAAAAGGCAAAGGAGAAGAAGATTAGTTCCAAAAATCTCTAAACTATCAAAAACATGGATCAAGGTAAGTATATCAAAACCTATGTTCATGAATGATTTTTCTATTTCGTGAGAATTATGATTTCCCAAGGTTTTGGGCATTAAAGAATTAATCAAATTTCATTGTATAGTAATCTTGAAATTTGCTTACATGTGGAACAAAAAAGTACCATTGGCAATCTTAAAATGAAAACCTAAAATATCCAGTCTTCCTACGTAAAACAAGATTTTAAAGACAATCAGGAACATAGAGACATCTTTCAAGATCTATGTGACATCCAGTGTCCATGACCAGTATGTAAGTCCCAATTCATTCTATATGTGCTTTCATCATGTTCCCCATAAACAAATATTGTTCAGTTCCGTTTATGGGTTGGATCGTACGGAATCCTTGTATAACATGAGACACATGAGTAGTGGCACCGAATCTAACCACCAAGTATTATTAGCATCTTTCTATAAGGTTCGATTCAAAACATACAGAAACATAATGTATACTTTTCTTCTCGAACCATGCCTTTCTTTTCGGACTATCTTTCTTTAAGTGTCCTGGCTTATTGCAGAAGTAACACTTAATCTTTTTATGGATTTTACCCTCGCTAGCCTTCATCGGGGCCTTATCATTTTTTTTGTCCTTCTTACCCGGTTTAGCGTGCTGCTACTAGCACCATCATAGACTATATGGTGAACAGAGTGATCCTTTATCTTCTTTAATCTCCCTTCCTCCTGAACTAACATGGCCTTAAGTTCTTTGAAGTTTCATTTATCCTTAATGGTGTTGTAGTTCACCTGGAACTGACCAAATTCAACAGGAACGGAGTTCATGATGAATTGCACAAGGAACGTCTCACTCACATCCATCCCCATAATCTTAAGTTTTGCTGCTAGGTTGGACATTTCTGTTACATGATCGTGAATTGGCTTGGACCAATCAAACTTCTTCATAGTCAGCTCTCTCATATGGCTGCCTACAATAGATATGTCAGCCAAGTCCGATTGGGAATATTCTTGACTTTCAGCATGAATTCCCTTGCATTGTCTTCAGCATCGAAGGCTTAATTTTTTCAGCCATGGTCATTCTCATAAGGTTCAAACTCAGCCTGTTAGACCGCTCTTATACAGACTTGTCAGCTTTCGAGCTAGTCTCTGTAATGGTTACGGGCCTTTCATCAGTCAATGTAGCCAAGTCCAAATCCATGATACCCAGAGTAAACTGGATCTGCTCGGACCAGTCAGCATAGTTCAGCCCGTTGAACTTCACAACCGTATTTCCCGGTGCGAAGAGATTTATAGAAGTTGCAAACATTTTATACAATCTCACCTATTAGCGCTTTGAGTTAACTTTAATTGATTCAGAAACTTTTATATAAAGACTTTAACCATGCATTTAAGTTTACCTTTGGGCAAGACTTAAATACACAAATAATGTAATTGATGCTAAAGATATATGCTTTAACAGATAATCAGAACATACATTAGCCAAATAAGCATGTTATCTTTGGATATACATAGTATCTAACTAAAATATGAAGAATGATCCCTTTAATTTTATAGACTATATGCAATGGTCCACCTTTGGGTGACCTCCTAGCAAAATAATATATAATCACAATTGTTCAATATACCAATCATGTCATTCTTAATGGCACCTCTATAATCATGAACAATTGGACAACACTCAAATAGTTGAGTGTCTAATTTTCCGTTCAGCTAGGCCACTTTGGTGACTAACAAGCTATTTATAACATGAATGTGAAATTAATACTTGAAGACACTTTTATCAAGTTATAACATTTTGTATATCGAAACTTCATAAACATATGTACTCCACAGTTACATACATATATTTACATATGAGAAATATATACATAAAATCCCAACACATCATTTATCAGAAACAAACTCCAATTGTTGGACGAACATACACGCATATTTCATAGAAAACCATGATTCAGTATGCATATTTATATAAATGAAGCACTAGCCAATCACTTCAGAATATGCATACATCAACAAATATACAATACATATTTGGGAATCGTATGGCTCTTCAATGTCATATTCTTGACAGCCCATAAAGTATGCTTTGAGAAATCACAATCCAATGGCTAATATACTTTTAAATGGAAATCTATCATAAACAATTACAACCAAAACCGTATGATTTTCATCCGAAAATAAAAAATATTGTGCATACTCATAAACAAAGGACTCTTATATAGGTATATAACGCATATCAGATTCATCAATTTCAATTGCAGTGGAACATAGTCATGAACTATACTTTTGATTCATAATTAAACTTTAATCGGAGATTACGAATTTCCAAACGGGGATCTGATACCACATATAAGCAAATTTCAAGATTACTATACAATGAAATTTGATGAATTCTTTAATGCCCAAAACCTTGGGAAATCATAATTCTCACAAAACAGAAAAATCATTCATGAACATGGGTTTTGATATACTTACCTTGATCCATGTTTTTGATAGTTTAGAGATTTTTAGAACTAATCTTCTTCCCCTTTGCCTTTTCTTTTCTTTCTTCTTGATGGCTTGAAGATGCTTTTCACTCTCTCTTTTTGCCGTTCTTAAAAACTTATCAGAAAAGATGAGTTATTCTGTACAGTTTTTAATAGGCAGAGGAAGGGAGTTATTTCCTAACTCCCGGTTTTAACTTCTCTTAACTCCTCTTAACCATCAAAGAGGGTATTTCATATTAAAACCTACACTTTAATTAATATGGGCCATATTTAATTTATATGGGCCACTTAATGGATAAAAATCCAACATATTTTATTTATGATCTTTTGCGTGCATTGCTGATAAACTCGAGCGAATGTGACACTAAGTGTGCATCTTATACATGACTTAATACAAGTATTATGTGTGTTTATGAGCACCCATGAGGCAGATACCTTGCTTCAGAAAAGAAATATATAAATTGTATATACTGGCTAGCTTTAATTTATTTTCATGTTATATTGTCTATGTGTAAAGAATGTTCCATTTGATCCAGATACCAGCTTGATGGTGTATTTTTTTTCTTTTCCTCCCTTTGAGGAGTGGCTGCTTATCTTATCATTGTACCATGACTTAGTGAAGTGACAATGCCTATAATTATATGCAATGATGGATGAGATGTAGCTTAGTTTTAGTTCAAGTACTTATATATAAGCAAATGATGCTTTATGTTGTTTGGCACAGAGGTCGATACTGAACTCAAATGGTAATTTTGTAGACATGCATTTTTATGTAGTTTCATTTGCGTGAATATGAATGTTAGCTTAGTCTACCTTAGGATGCGTGTTGTAAATTTTGTTTCATATATTTTAGGTTGTATTACCAGTTCATTCCGGAGGGGAAAGAGTATCCTGTTTTATGTAGGAAACCAGCAGTTGAAAAGAAAGGTTGGGTAAACACCTTATTCAATTCTTTCAGAGGAGGATTTGGGAGGGACCAAGTTTTGCTTGACTGGAATGAGATTGCAAAAAAACATGGCAAGCCCTTTAGCTAATAATTTTCTACTCGTCAGATTTTTATCTCCTATCCAATATCATTTTCTCTGAACGACTCTTATTGACTGAATTATACACGTCTTTTCTTGTTGCCTTACATACTTTGTCAAATTACTACCTTCTAGGCTGAAGTTGTTTTAAGTTTAAAATTATTCATATTGAATTGTTTGTGTTTGGATTTTGAAGGCTTTATGAATAAATTGAAAAATGAAACACAACTTACTTATTTTATGATGAAACTAATAAAATGTCCTCAGGTGTCTGTCAAATACTAAATCAGAGTTGGCTTCAAGTCATCCGTGACTCTCGTCATATCAATGTTATATTATTATATACCCCTTGCTAATATCAGTTCTTAGATAGCTGGCAAACGTTCCATTCTTTGGTCGTATATAAGATGTCAGAGATGATTGTTAGGTGGCACAGGGAGCGCAAAAGGTGTGAAAAACAGAGCTATGTCTTTATGTATTTGTATACTGATGATTTATGTCATTTTATAGCAGATACGACTATGTGACCCTGGACTCATAAAAAAATATGAGCGAATTAGGAAAATCTTTTGCGCTGGATCATGTCATTGTATAAAATGGATAATTTCTTAATTGTTATCATCCATTATGTTGCCAATCAACTGAAATTTGATCTTTTCATTCAGTAGTTTATTTAAGTAGGAAATTACTTTCCCTCTTTTTAGTTTTTGGTATTTACGGACAAGGAGAGTTGCTTTAAGGTATTCATCTGATAGAGGTTTCCGTTTTGAATTAGTTATTATATAAACATTTGCATTATAATTTCAGAATTTACTTTTGCAGGATATGTCCATGTGGGTACATGCAGAGTATCACCAGACCACTGTTTTCTTGCATATACACTTGACACTACAGGGAATGAACAATTTCATCTTCAAATTAAGGACCTCCGAAATAACTCTATTTTCCCCCAACACAGAGTTGAGGGTGTTGTTAGTTTGGCTTGGGCCCAGGATGGTTGTACTCTATTCTATACATTATGCGACCAACACCAACGGCCTTACAGGTAGAATCTCTAACTATTTGCATGTTTATTTTATTACAGAATCGAGAATGTTTTCTTACAAGTATATACTGACACCAGAGTTTTGTGCACCAAACTGGGATCGCATTCTGGGGACGATGCCATAATACTTACAGAGAATGATTCACGATTCTGCGTAGATATTACAAGTACTAAAGATGGAAAATTTGTAACAGTGAATTCTAATTCAAGGACTTCATCTGAGGAAGGAACTTACTGTTTCAGTTCTCTTGTCTCCTTGTATTAACGTGAATTCTAAAGATACTTTCTATTGGTTTAATTTATTCATTTCCTTGCTATAATGCAGGTTTACGTCATAAATGCAACTAATCCACAAGGCGGACTACAGAGGTTCTGTAAACGTGTCTCTGGAGTTCAGTACTTTTTGGAACATCATTCTGGCAATTTTTATGTCCTTACTAATGCTCCTACAAGTAAAGATGAGAATTTTTCGGGTAACGGTTATTATTTAGCTAGATGCAGAGATGAGGATGCAGAGTCAGCTAATTTGAAGGTAATTTTAGTGTTTTACTCTGGGTCTAGATCAAGTTAAATTCGTTCATATGCTTAATATGTCATAACCTAGGGAAGGACTGTTTGGCTTGAACAATTTAAAATTTGTTCTTTAGTTGTTGGGCTTCCAGCCTTCCAGAGACATTCTAATGTTGTACTTCTTTGGAAGAGAAATAAAGAACTTTACAAGCATTTCTGTTTTGGTGCTCTGTCATGGCATGCTTTACAATAACGCGTAATTCATGAGAGTATTCAAATAATGCTATTCTATGAAGAAACTTATAGTATCAACCAAATTAGAAATTTTGCTAAATGTACATTTTCTGTTGATGGGGGAACAAATGAAAATCCTTAATCTATGTGTTCAGCTAGACGTAATTTCAGGAGTTGATATGTCCAGTATGTAATTGGTATGTTAACATTTCTTATCATCACCAATATTATTTACGCCGTTGGCTGCTTGTATTAGATGCTCCCTGGGTCTTAGTCGTATAAATATTATATTTGTTCTGACTATTATATTCTACTTTATATATGAATATCAGATAATTCCCATATTATTATTAACCAGTGTTTTTTTTTCCTTCTTTTCAAGAATATCATCATGCCTGGTGAAGATATCTGCTTGGAAGATATGGATATATTTCACGAACACTTGGTCCTTTTCCTTAACAAAACGGGTTCTCCTTTAATATGTTCTATCAACATGCCGATTGATTTCGATTGTGAGGTATAAACACTTTTCTTCATCAATTAATGCAACTTCTAAATATGCTTATGATTTGTGTGCTTTAGTTGACGTCACGAAGATATTCTTAAGTGGAGCAGCATTAAATCAACTTTAAACAAGATCTGAAGAGATATCTGTTAAGGGTTTCTTTATGGTTATGCCTGGTGATGCTCTTTCTTCTAAGCATTACGTTTAATTCGACATTTATTTTTAGTTGAAAACATAGTAGTTCCTGTATTGTTTAAAGAGAAAAGGGGAAATAGCATTGTATTGTTTTAAGATTTGGCAAAAACTTGCGTGAGACGGTCTCACGGATTTAGATCCGTGAGACGGAGCCCTTACACAAAGTTTTAAAGGTTTTTTTTTCCAAATTTTATTTTTCTTAGGGTTTATATTTGTTTTTTTAGGGTTTATTTTGTTTCTTGGGTTTATTTTTAATTGATTTGGGTTTTTAGGATTTTTAGTTTTTTTTAGGGTTTATTTTTTATTTTTTGGGTTATTTTTGTTTTTCGGGTTTGTTCTTCATGGTTCATGTTTTTAGGGTTTATTTTTGTTTCTTCATGGTTCATTATTATTTTTAAATTTATTTCCATGGTTCATGTTCTCAAGACGGAGCCCTTAGGAGGTCCGTCTCACGGATTTAGATCCGTGAGACCGTCTCACAAGAGACTTGCTCTTAAGATTTTATAGGCTATTTATGTTTCCCAGGTGATATATTCTTTGTTAGATTTATTTTCCTATATATAAGATTCTATATATTTGGGGATGGATGTTTCTGGTACTAATAAAACAGCCGTGTTCATCACCAGTTTAATCATGAGTATGATCATGTATCAGGATCACAATTATGGTATTAGCTATTATCATATGGCTCATATGATCATTATCAATCTGACTATTATTATCATCATTGCTAGTAGAAGTAATTTTAGCTTTTTGCTCATTTAATCTTGGTTTCTGCTGCAGAAAGAAATGAAGATTGATGATCTTGATCCTTGGTATTTTCCTCTACCCTCCAACATGTGTACAATCACGCCAGGTTCAAATCATGACTTCATGAACACCGTATACCGTGCTGTCCTCTCGTCACCGGTGGTATAGTTTCAGATCATATCAATCACAAATATTGACTCTTCAATCTTATACATTGGTCAATCTTTAGTCCTTAATATTAGTAAGGGATAATTACAAAAATTACCCTTGAGGTTTGGCCTAATTAAAAAGATAAAAAAGAACACCACATTATCTTTCGAAATTACAAATAGCCCTCTAAGGTATTACAAACACCCCCTTAAGGTTTGTACATTCTTAGTGTACCTCCCTGTTGAGAATGTCATGTGTAAATAGAAACAAATATCAAGGAGGTATTTGTAATTTTGAAAGATAGCAGATTTTTTTTTTTTTGTAAAAAGACTAAATTCAGGGATATTTGTAACTTTGAAAGATAGCATTTTTTTTAATAATTAGACTAAGCCTCAGGAGTATGTTTTGTAGTTAACCCTATTTGCAAAATATACAAGCACAATTTATTCTCGTTACAGAGACGTCAAATAGCTTCTGCAGTTTATTAAAAACCTAGACTCAAAGCATTTAATCGTAAATTACTAGAATGTGACTAGTTTAAGGTTTCCATTGGCATTAATATATTAATCTCAAACCATCTAACTTTTTCCCAATTGTTGGTGTGCAGACACCCGATCTCCTTGTTGACTATGACATGTCGAGGAAAATCTTCACCATCGTTCAGCAGGAAGATGTGAGAAATATTTCAACCAGTGATGTTGAGTACTGCCCACCGAGTTATGACCAGGAAATCAATAAACATCTAGACTTCTCGTATGAGAAGGAGACAGATGTTCAGCATAATGAAGGCCGTGGATGGAAGGATTTCTCTGAGAAATACACTTGTGAAGAGAAGGAAGTGGTTTCCCACGACGGTGTTAAAATCCCGCTGACCGTCATGTTCTCTCAGAGTGCATATCAAAAGGGTCTTTCTCCCGGGCTTCTTCATGGATATGGTGCCTATGGTGAAGTTTTGGATAAAAGTTGGTGTCCAGATCGTTTAAGCTTACTTGATCGAGGTTGGATGTTTGCATTTGCAGATGTGAGGTATATGCCAAGTCATCATCTTCTATCTCTAGAGATTTTCAAGTATAATTACAAAAACTATCTCTGAGGTTCAGTCTAATTACAAAATACCCAATTATCTTTCAAAATTGCAAATACCCCCTTGACTTATGTTTCTCATTTACAAATTGCACCCTCTTGAGGGGGATATTTGCTAGGTAATACAAACCTCAAGATGATGTTTATATTTTATAACACTTTAAGGAGTATTTGCAATTTTGAAATGTACCTGGAGTTTTTTGTAAATAGGCTAAACCTCAGGAGTATTTTTTTTAATTATCCTTAAAAAATGACTAGTAGTTTGGCCGGATCATTTATGTACTCTTTTATTGTTTTATCTCAGTGAACTGAAAATCCATGAAATTTACTTTAGTGCATTCTTTCTTGGATTTTACAATCAAGTGAAAAGGAAAATATTTTCATTTCAAATGGCAATTCACGTGATGTGATGGAACATGGGATAACTGAATTTACCGACCATAGAGGATATCACGAATTATTATGATCTTACAAGTATTATGTTCTTAACATGTTGTGGAAGCTTACTTCTAGACTTGAAAGAGAAGTAATTTAAAAAGCAGCCTTTTATTTTAAATGAAATATTCTTCTGTATAATCTTCTATATTTCGAAACATCCAAACCACGAAAAGTATTTTCATTTTTTTTTTCTTGCGCAGAACTTCATGTTACTTTTGTTACTTTTGGCAATGTTTTCTGGACTCAGGGGTGGTGCTGGTGTCGATCCTTCTTGGCATAGATCTGGCCGTGGATTGAATAAGTTAAACTCCATATATGATTTTGTCTCGTGTGGTGAATATCTGATCACCGAGGGCTTTATCCATAAAAACCGGTTGAGTGCTCTGGGTATCAGTGCTGGGTGTCTTCTCGTGGGTGCTGCAGTCAATATGCGTCCAGAATTGTTTCGAGCTGCCATTTTGAAGGTAGGCAAAAGTACTAGAGGTGTTTTTACTTTAGTGTTTATAATTTGGATTAAATTACAAAAACTACTCCTGATATTTTACTCTAATTACACAAACTTCCACTTATCTTTTAAAATTAGAGATAATTACAATAAACCCCCCGAGGTTTGGTACAAAAAGCCCAGAAATTTTTTTAAATTGCAAAATAGACCCTGAGGTATGATTTCGCTTACATTTTCCTCCTTCAAATGTGAAAATTATTTCAAAACTACCCTTAATATTTCAAGAAATATTACAGTTGCGCCTTTAAATTTAAGACATAACCAAACTTTAGGGTTTTTTTGGTGATTTTGAAACATCTTTGGGTTTTTTTGTAATTAGGCCAAACCTCAAGTGGTCTTTTGTAATTATCCCTTAAAATTATAAATACCCCCCTAGTACCCCTTTGAAGTTTGTATTTGTTAAATAAATGTCAAGGGTTATTAATAGTTTTGAAAGATAACTGAATCTTTTATAATTTTTTAATTTATACTTATAATTATCCCAAATCAGATGTATGGATTAAAGATCCTATCTTGTCTCATGAAACTCATAATGTTGCCTACTTATGTGTCTTCTTGGACGATAAAAATGCACACAGATTGTGGAATATATGAACATTACTAATGCTGAAGCACATCGTTCGGTTCTTTTAATTTAAGGATGATTACAAAATCAACCTAGAGGTTTAGCTTAATTAAAAAAACTCCAGTTATCTTTTAATATTACATTATTACAAATACCCCCTCATTAGGGTGTGATTTGTAAACTAGATCATATGTCAATAGGGTATCTGTATTTTGAAGTATAACTAAGTCTTTTTGTAATTAGGCTAAACCTTAAAAATAGCATTTTTATTTATCCCTTTAATTTATCCTTGATAAAGGAATAATACTATTTTCCTTGCCATTCATGCCACATCAGATTCGTCAATATAGTATATTTACCTTGATAGCATCAAAGCTGCATAAAAATATGGACATAATTTCTGTTGTTTTTTACTTTGATCTTTAAATGAACTAAGCATTTTCAATGATAGTTTCCTTCTCTGGATGTACTTAACACTCTGTTATGCATTTTCGTCGTAGGTTCCTTTCCTTGATGTGCTAAACACGCTATTGGATCCGACTTTACCTCTTACGACGTTGGATTATGAAGAGTTTGGGAATCCTGAGACTGAATCCTACTTTAAGTATATTCGGAAGTACTCTCCTTATGATAATATTCCTCTAGGAGATTGCTGTCCTTCAATGCTCGTGTCGGCCTCATTCAATGATTCCCGGTAATTCATTTTTTTCCCCTTGTGTATGTATTAATTATTATTCAGGGTAAATTAAAAAAACTACCTTTAACATTAGTCTATTACAGAATAATACGGTTATCTCCAAATTACAATTACCCCCTTGAGGCATTACGAACACCCCCTTAAAGTTTTTCCTTTTTGACAAAATACCCCTAAATAGGTACAGTTTGTAAAACAGAAACAAAAATTTAGGGAAACTGATTGCAAATGAAATTCCGACAATCTTTCAAAATTACAAATACCCCCTTGACATATATTTTTATTTTACAACTTGCACCCAATTGAGGGGTAACTTGTAAATTAAATGCAAACCTCAAGGATTAGTTTTAAGTTTTAAAAGATAACTGGTTCTTTTTGTAATTTGTAATTATCATGTATATCGGAAAGCCTGTGCTCTGATTCTATGGGTGTTACTTTTTGAATTCGTAGAGTTGGTGTCTGGGAAGCTGCAAAATGGGTGGCCAAGATTCGAGATACGGCATGTTCGAGGTGTTCGTCGTCTGTCATTTTGCAGACGAATATAAACGGAGGGCATTTTCGTGAAGGTGGCCGTTTTGCACATTGTTGGGAAACAGCTTATGATTATGCTTTCCTGATGAAAGTTATGGCGGCAACTGGTAAAAGGACCTGAGAAAAGAATTGCAGCAGTTGTTTACCCCGATAGTTACAGGACTAAAACTGCAATTTACCCGACAAAAAATCCAAGCGTTCAAGTACAACAAAATTGGTCCTTGTTAAATTTATTTTGGCAAAATGATCATGTATCTTTAAAAAACTCTCATATTTAGTCCTTAGTTAGCTGAAAATTTCAAAATTGTTTGAAAAATCTCATGTAGTCATGTGGACAGTATACCCAAAAAATTGGGAAGTTTCGAATGTTGAGGCAAAAATTAGTAGTTTGTGAATATATGGAAGAAAATTGTTTTTTACTTGAGGTTCCAATGCTAATATAACCATAATTTAAATTTCTAAGAAATGATTGTTTTCTTTCTTTTATGCAGAATTGTTTAGTACATGAAATGCTGTAGTTGTAATACTAAATGGCTTTTTAGATGGTTTATAGTGATTTTTAATAATTGTTACACAGTAATCGTGGAAAAGAAAATCTACTTAAAAATTTAGGCAGAAACGAGGTTAGGGGAGCTGGCTCTTGTTGAAATTAGATGCTACTCCTGGTATAGTATTTATCATAGATCTATATATGATACACGTCGGACTGTGATTGTGTGTGAAGTTTTACAAATCTATAATGTAGCATGGATTAAATCGTCGAAATCGGCCATGTGATAAGTGATAACCGTTGTCATCGCTAAAAACGGACTTGAGTGGGCCGTTTTCCATTATCTGACTTTTTTTTATATATATTTTTGCAATTTTTGAGCCGAACTCGGCCTCTTATGGCCGTTTTCATCATTGTCTTTCTTTTTTTTTTTTTTTTTCAATCATGTGTATCTGGTCAATCATTAAAAAATCATATATATACATTTTGTTATATAATTTTAATTATTTTCTATGATTATAGTATTATACAACTATACAGTAAGTACTAAATATTAATGTTGTATAATAAACATATAGTTTTTTAATTTTTTGACAAACATATAATTATTTTAAGGTGACCGTTTTTAGTGAAGAGCCAAAAATTGGAAAAGGACCAATTAAAAAATGAACTCAGGGCCGATTTCAATAAGAGTCGGCTTCTGCGATGCCACTTTTGCCCAAACTTAAAAGTAGATTTTTTTGCTCATAGTATTTGCGTAACAATTTTTGAAAATCACTATAATTCTGTCAAAAAAGAGCTTTAGCTGTAATTGATAGACCTTATCAATTTAATTAGCCCAAGAAAAACAAAATTTCTCGATGTTTTTGATAGAAAATTAATTTTGAGGGTGCTTTAGTCATTTTACCTAGATTTAATTACACGATAGATACAAATATCCAGCATATAAAGAAGTTCGTTGTTCCGCAACTAAAGTACTAATGTATTTTTTTCTCAAAAAAAAAAAAAAAAAAGTACTAATGTATTTTCATAATTATCATATTACTAAGGGATTTGAATCCGAAAATATTTGTACCAATTGGATGACTTCTCTTTAGCCCACACCCTTAGGCCTTATCATCTCATATAAGAATTTGAGTTATAGCAAAACACTAATACTAATGTTTGTTTATTCGCGGGAACACAAAAAACATATATGTACTTGAATTAGAACTTTAAAGTTAGTATATTACTGCATTTTCAATAGGAAACAATTAATTAATATTTGTTAACTCTCTCTAGAAAACATTCGTAGCTCCAAAACATGGAGGTGAAGAATTTAGAAAAGATTAATGATGATAAGCAGAGGCAACCATCAATGGCTGCTCGAGCTCGAAAAGCTCGTCACTGCGAATTGGCAGCACGCGCCGCCATGGCGGTGGCGTTTGTTTGGACTTTTGTGGTTCAGTTGATGCACCTTTGGCGGACTCCACGGCCTCTAAGTGAGTATTGTTACTTGTTTCTTTCAAAAAATATTTTTGGATAGAGTGGATTAGTTTTTTGCTGGGGTGGTAATTCGGGTATGGTTCGGGTTGAGACGCGGTAGTCACACCAAACTTGTCGGCCCGACTGGTTTATTAACATGTATCATGCACAAACCTGAAAGAACATGTACATTTGAAAATTTTAATAGATCTTTTGTTTATATGAGTTGTACGGTTGCTTTAGCATGAAAATTATTTTTACATGCATACATTAGACAATTTTCTAAAGATCAATCACCATACTAATAACATGTTCAATCAATCAAAATATCACAAACGGGTGAAAGTGGATTAATGGGTTATTTCATATTGATTGGAACCTGACATGTTCATTGTTTGTGTTGTATATTCGAGTTGAATCGATTTTGACCCAAACTCAACAAACTTAACCCACTTATAACCTATCATGTTCGTGTCGTATTACCTCATGAAAAAGTACATTTTTTTTTGTTTTGTTTGTTTTTTCTGCATTTATCGTTCAATACTCTAGTAGTTACTGGTTTTGTGTATACACAGACGGATCGAGAGGTGGGCTATGCCCCCTCTCAAATTTTTATGTCATGTAGTATATATATATATATATATATATATATATATATATATATATATATATATCCCCCCCCCCCAAATCTCGCCACCCCTCTCTCAAATATTTTTAACTTCACCCCAAATGCTACAGTTTATGAGTCCTGTCTCTGTGTATATGCATTCATGATTTAGTGGATGAAAACAAAAAGAACGACTTTTTTCCTTTTTTTTTAATAATAAAATCCAAAATTTAGTTCTGAAGAACAACATCGTCAATTATTTCACAAAGATTTCTAAATTTCAAGCACTTGATTCCAGGAGAGTACCAAAGCAATGGATATCTAATGGTTTCTTCCAATGGAGGGCTGAATCAAATGCGATCTGGGGTGAGTTTTTTCTTTCCCTTCCCCTAAAGCTAGTATACAATTCTCCTACATCTTTCAATTTCAGGTTAATTGCGAAAATTACCCTTCAACTTTAGTCTAATTACAAAAAGATTCAACTATCTTTCAAAATTACAAATACCCCTAACATTTGTTTATATTTTACATAATGCACCCTTAAGAGGTAATACTTGTAATACATTTAGGGGGTATATGTAATTTGTAAGATAACTGAATTTTTCGTAATTAGGTTAAACTTAGGGGTAGATTTTTTAATTTACCCTTAATTTTTTTGTTGCATCTAACTGTGAAAAATTCTTCAGATATGTGACATGGTAGCTATTGCAAGATACATGAATGCCACTCTAGTAGTTCCTCAGCTGGATAATACATCATTTTGGCATGATCAGAGGTAATAAAATAGGAAAAATTCCAAAAAACTTCTAAAAAAATATTAATAATTTAACAGATTAAAAAATCTTTATGATTTTGGTTTCATGCAGTCAGTTCAAAGATATATTTGATGTTGATCATTTCATCAACTCCTTGAGGGATGAGGTCAAAATTGTAAAAGAGCTTCCTCCACATATGCAGAGAAATGTGAATATGGGAAGATATGTCTCCATGCCACCTAGTAGCTGGTCTGACATATCATATTACACTGATAAGGTTTGTTAATCTTGATGATTGTATGTTTTTTCTTATAATTTATTATATAAGGGATAATTACAAAAACTACCCCTGAAATTTAGCTGAATTACGAAAAATCCCAATTCTCTTCTGGAATTACAAATACCCCTTATAGTGTTACAAACACACCCTTGGGATTCGTATTTTACCTCCTGTTGAGGGTGCAATTTGTAAAAGAGAAACAAATGTAGAAGGGGTATTTGTAACTTTGAAAGGTAACTGGGTCTTTTTTGTAATTAGACTAAACATCAGGTGTGGTTTTTGTAATTAACCAAAAATTTAAATAATTGATTATAGGGTTAATTACAAAACTTAACCTAGTATTGGGATGATTAAAAAAAATCATCTAAGTTTCAAAATTACAAAAAGTACCCCTAAGGTTTGAGGGACTACGATAAAACTAACGTAGTTTGTGTAAAGTCGATAATGTCCCTAACGGAATTTTGGTAACTAGCTCTGGATTATAAGTGTGGAAGAAAATTCCTAAACAATGCTGATTTTTGGGTTGTGTTGGTTCTGGTTTAGATTCTACCTGGAGAACTCAAAAAGCACAGAATCTTGCATTTTCAAAAAACTGACTCAAGGCTTGCAAATAACGGCCCTCTAGAGGTTCAAAAGCTTCGTTGTAAGGTAAATTACAATGCCCTTAAATTTACTGCTCCAATAGAGAAAATGGGCAAGAAAATCGTGAAAATTCTGCGAAAAAGGGGCAAATTCCTAGTCCTTCACCTTCGGTACGAAAAGGATATGTTAGCCTTTTCGGGTTGTAACGAAGGCTGCACACATGAAGAAACAACGGAGCTGCAAGAACTGAGGTCAGATTTTCTTGGTCTTGCTACAATGTTTGTTTTGTATCTACTCTTACAATGTTGAGTACAGTGATCTTTGTAAGAACTTAATTGAATGCTTATATCAGATATTCAATTCCATGGTGGAAGAAAAAGGAGATAAATTCAACATCGGCAAGATTAGCCGGTTTGTGTCCATTGACACCTGAGGAAACTGCATTAACACTCAAGGCACTGGGCGTTGATCGTAAAACGCAGATTTATATTGCTGCTGGTGATATATATGGGGGAGAAAGGAGATTGAAGACTCTTAGAGCAGCTTATCCGAATTTGGTTAGTAAAGAAAAGGATTTCAGAACCATGGATGTTTATAAGTTTAAGGGTTAATAACAAAAAATGTACTTAAAGTTCAGTCCAATTACAAATAAATCCAATCATCTTTCAAAACTACGAACATCCCCTTAATTTTTGTTTTTATTTTACAAATCATACCCTCAAGAGGGGTATTTGTAATAACCTTAAACAGGTGTTTGTAATTTTGAAAGATAACTGGAGTTTTTTGTAATTACTAATTTTTGTCACTGATTCCAACAGGTTAAAAAGGAGACATTATTGCCACCCTCAGACCTTTTGCCTTTCAAAAATTATTCATCTCGAATGGCTGCACTGGACTACATAGTCTCACTTGAGAGTGATATATTTTTTCCTACTTATGGAGGAAACATGGCAAGAGTTATTGAAGGGCACAGGAGGTATTATTCCCAATTCTTTGGTTAATTAAAAAGTTTTAGAGTAATTACAAAAAAGCCCACTTATCTATTAAAATTACAATACCCCTAATATTTGTTTTTACCTTACAAAATTCAACCCTATTTGTTTTTACCTTACAAAATTGCACCCTAAGAGGCCTCAAGAGGAGGTATTTGTTTGGTAACTACAAACCTCAAGGGTACTTGTAATTTTGAAAGATAACTGAAGATTTTTGTAATCAGGCTAAATCTTTTGGTAGTTTTTTGTAATCATCCCTAATTCTTTGGTTAATTACAAAGTTTAGAGTAACTAAAAAAAAACAGTTATCTATTAAAATTACAATACCTCTAATATTTGTTTTTAGCTTTACAAAATTCCACCTTATTTGTTTTTAGCTTACAAAATTCCACCCTAAGAGGCCGGCCTCAAGAGGAGGTTGTTGTTTGGTAACTACAAACCTCAAGGATACTTTTAAAATTTTGAAAGATAACTGAAGATTTTTGTAATTAGGCTAAATCTTAGAGTAGTTTTTGTAATTACCCTAATTGTTTCAAGAACTTAACAGACCAGATACGGTTTTCTCTTTATATATAAGCACAACAATTTTATTCGGTCAATTCACTTTCAGGTACGTAGGATTCAAGCCAACAATACGGCCAGACCAAAAGTCATTAGTTTGTCTTATAGACAAATACCAGAGAAATCTAAACTGGCAAGAATTTGAGTTGGGAGTGAAGATAACTCATGTGAATCGGTATGGAAATCCTTCCAAACGAAGGGTCATTCCTGGAAAACCCAAAGAGGAGGACTATTTTTGGTCTAACCCACACGAGTGTTTACCGCCCTATAAGTGAATATAGTATCTGTAGAGTTAGTTTCTTGTGCTCTTTCAATTAGAAGTAATGATGGAGCCACATAAGGTGTTTTATAGCAAAACTCTTTGAACATGTGTAGTATTTGAAAGTAATGTTCTCATGTTGGAGGAAGTGATTTATTGTAGCAGAAGCGAAAGTAGTTGAAAATCGAAAGTTGGTAGTATTTGCAGATAGAAGCTAAAAGTTAAAGACGTTAAAAAGTGTTAGGTGAAAAATTGTAGAAATGCTTTGGGTGTGTTTGCAATCACTAAATAAAGTGCTTCTTAGCTTTTGGCTAAAAAAAATCACTTCTTAGTGATTGCAAATGTCAACTTTTGCTTCCGACTCTAGTTCATTTAATCAGAATCTAAAAGTAAGTAGATTGGTGCTTTACATTTCTGATTTTGCTTCTGGTTTGACAAACAAACAAATAAGCATTTTTACAACTTTTCCCCCAAAGGATCTCAACTTCTGATTTTATTTGTAAACTTGTGATTCTCAACTATATGCACTTCTGCTACGATAAATCACTAATTCTAAAAGCATAAGTTTTTGCAAACACTCCCTTTATGTATGTGTAATGTTAAAACTGAAGTAGAATCAGAAATCTAAAGTATCATTCCCCCTGTTTTATCTAAATTATGCAAAATTAGAATAAAAATTGGCATTTGAAACCGAAACTACTTTTTATTCAGTCAAAAGCCTGACAATCACTTTTTTTTAAGTGTTTGCAAACACTACCTGAATCAGAGATACTCAAGAGTATATCAAACTACTACAGCAAAAAATAAAGGCAAACTGCAAATGCAGAGAGCTAAATCTCCACAAAAAACAAAATTGCACTAAGCAATGAGAGATTCTTCCAAATGTAGTTTTCTATTTCAGTAATTGTACTATGGGCTAGGATAAGAACACATGATAGATTGATAGCATCACACATTCAAACATAGACGGCATTGTAAACATTTGGGTCATGACTTGAAATTTGACAATATCCATAGAGACAACTAACATCTATCTATCATAATTCAGATGTCAAAGCAAGCCATTATATATGAACATAAATAAGCTGGAGCATATTGAAAACCAAAAAACTCAAGAAATAAACATACTATGATCAAATACTTGGCCAGAAGAGGAAACTAACTCTTTTGAAAACGGACGCTTTGAAGCTGCCATGGTATTATTCAAATCTTCGCCTTTTTTGAGCTTGATCCAAGTCTTCTTCGTTTCTGGCATCTTGAAAGGTTTCGACTGATTGGTAGCCAGAAGGCATAGGAATACCATGATCCTTGTGTCATGCAAAATTGTTTGTCAGAGATATAATGAGTGTTTCAGAGGAAGTGATTTATTGTAGCAGAAGCGAAAAGTAGTTTAGAATCAGAAGTTGGTGGTGTTTGCAAACAGAAGTTGAAAATTGAATAAGTTAAAAGAGAGTGTTCGGTGTATAAGTTGTAAAAGTGCAAAAGCACAATTAGAAATCTAAAGCACCCACCCCTCAATTTTCAAAATCCGATTAAATCATGCAGAATTAGAAGCCGAAATTGGCATTTGAAAACACTGAAAACTACTTTGTCCCGGTCAAAAGCTGACGACAATCACTTTTTTAAGTGTAGCGACCACTCCCTCAAAAACAGAGATAAATCGCAGGTTGAGTTATATAACTCTTATGATTGTGAAGCATAAAAAAGCCAATATTTGAACGACATGCTACACACCTTAGCAATTGATACCCCTGCAGTGGATCCTCTATGAGCTCGTTTTCCAAGATTAATCTGGACTGATATGTTGGCTTGAGACAGATCCACGCCTGTGCTCTGAAGTGCTTGTGTCAATGAATTCAATATCCTGACCATGATAAACTCCACAATTAGCTAAGGATTTACGATAAAGTGTCATGTGGAGATGATCCGAACTGTTTACATTGAAACAATTCCAGAAGTAATTTATTAACTAATTAAAGAAGAAAGAAAACATCATTCTCCATAGAGCTCGACATGTAAAGATAGTGCACTTGCTCAAGTTAAGACACCACATTCCAAAAAGCATTTCAAGAGAGAAAAATTCACGATAGACATAAAAACTGGTTTGTCTCAATGAGAGGCATCGAGGTATTCCATGTGGTTATGTATAACTCACCCTTGGGAGTAAACACTTGAGATGCCGATTGTTCCGCCCTCGATCGCCAGCTCGTCTTGGAGGTTCAGAGCATCAGCAGCGTTGGGACATTCTGTTGACTGTGCATCTGAAGGTGGCCCTTGTAATATATGTGAGAATGCACCATCATTTGCAATTGAAACCGGCATGGTTGATTGCAGAGGAGCGGGCATGCCCATTGTTTTGTTAGGAAGTTCAGTCTGGAGATATATTGGCCAACAAGGGGCATCCCTAACATGATCAGGTTCAATAGGGTTATGCGGGCCCGGTTGCATGTTTGTGGGGACCGCGGCACTATTTTCATCAAATCTGCCAGGAAATGCAGAACCAGGACCAGACCCGTTCTTTATTACCTGTGGCTGGCCAGTAAAATTTTCAAGGCGCCAATGACTGTTTCTCTATTCCAAGCAAAAAGGGAGATAAAATTTAAAAATTGAAATTGGCCAGCATGCAAATCTAAGCAAATGTTCTGCAAGTTTTCCGTATTTTTGTGACGCGATGAGTCCCCTTATTAGGTAATTAACTCAATTTTGCTTATTTGTTTCTCATAACAAGGAGGGGAACCCAAATATCAGTACATTTAAACAAACGGATGGTGATAGAACAAAACCAAATTTCATTCGTCGGGAAGAGACCATCTAATTGACCATAAACCCACGAGAATAATGAGTAAATCAGAGTAGTAAAAAACATACACATACCCACACAAAAAAAAAATGAGTACCATACAAGCAGGATACCTTCATAATTTTTTTACAATTAACTTGTAACAAATTAAAGCAATCTAATTAATTAGCAATGCTGGAAAGACAACACGCGGTATAATATGACACAATTTTAATGCAATCGTTTTTTATTTTTCACTTTCCAACGGGAAAACTTAATAGGAGAATAAGTCAGTTGGGTAGCATGGTGCTGATTCTTCCCCCAGAACTACATGTTCTGTACGAATACATTGTCATTCTATTAGCATGCATCTCACATATACATGATAACACAATTAAGGTAAGTAAGTAACAAATAATTATTTCAAATGTAATATAGTGTTTTATGGACAATTCAACATCCTCAGGTCATACTTTCAAGGGAGCCCTTTCTTTTATTACCAAAACAAAAATGAAAAAGGTCTGCTTAATCTAAATTAAACGTCAGTGACAAAGTCCAGCAACAGTTTTCAGCTTCTACCAATGAAATCAACAAATATCCACCAACTGGTATTGAATAACTAAGATGAATTACCCTTCTGTTTGCAGTAAACGCCATCAAGGAAATGGCTCAAATTTGACTTTGGCTATCAGTGTCATCTACAATTTTATAGCAAAAATAGATATAACAAATTCATCCCCTAGAGACAAGAAAACAAATGTTAAAAAATAAAAAATTAGGTCAGATCTCAAGATATTACCCAAGGCATCAGCTTTGTGGGCTCGGAACTCCAAGGCAGATATGATCCCTCATACTTTTGTACCTTTTCCTGTAAAAATTGCACATACTGGACCACCTGAATTGAAAAATCAATAGTTAGGGAAAAAATGTTTTAAGCAGAAACTCCCAAGTACACAACACCATATGTGTATTTTACAATTTTATAATCAAGTGATATACCTCTAACAAAAATGATGCAGTGTCTCTCTTCTGATCGCTGTGTGGTATCAATTCTCTCAACATATGAAACCTGAGGCATGCACGAAACATTGCTTTAGTTGAACATAGGTGCTGTAACTAACTTGAACAATTTATGATTTATACAGTAAAACCATAATGAGACATGTAATACAAAGACACTTCAAGTACATTCACTAAATTACCAGGTGACACTTTACACACAAAAATCACTTAACAAGAAAGAAAAACGAGAAACTTCATACAGTAATAGATACTTATGAAATAATATAATAAAAAAAGTCCGACAGATGAATAAACATGAAACAAATTTACGCTCAATCTAGGCCAGAATTAACAAAAAATTATTACCATTTTGTCTTATATCATCGATATTAAGAATGACCGGTATCAATATTCAACCTAATACTCAGGCAATAGTGAAGACTACACTTCATCCAAGTATTGGATACAAAAACGTAAAAGCAAGAAAATCAGCTCCTGTTGCCACTGCCACTATTTAGACATACTTCCAGAAGTAATGTAGCAGTAGCAAATGTCAATAAACAGATAATATAAGATAATAGCCACAATAATTTTTTTTTCTAAAAATACAGAAATGGAGCAATACATTTAAAACAGAAGTTACCACGCACTCATGAGCATACATATACTAACACGCATTCTAAATCGTGCAAGATGTTGAAAATTCCGTGTATTCGTACACATTCGATAAGAATAATTCACCTCTCATTGATCTTGCTCCTCCTGCGCTGCTCTGTAACTGAGTGTTTCGACCTTATAGCATCAGCTTTGTCACTGTTCTTCCCATTTGCTTCCACCAAATTCATACAAAATCAAAACAAAGATTACAATCAAATTCTAACATCTAATCCCCATTGGGCCTTGCCCTCTCCAGCCCCCTCGCCATAAAAAAATTAATCAGCCATAAATATTAAAAATTGACACAAAAAAAAATGTTTATACCTTTGGTGTTATTAGAGGATGTTGTGGCGGATTTCTTTGTACCAAACTCTTCTTCCTCCTCATATTCCTCTTCCTGATGACCCTTTCCAGGTTTCATTTTCTTTTTTTCTTTTCCTAGGTTGAGTTTTTTACTGGGTAACAACTGCACAAAAACCAGTAACTGTACACAACATGTTAAATGAAAGAAGAATAGCCTGATAAGTTGACACCAAGAAGCAAAGATCTATTGAAAACTCAAAATGGGGAAAAAAACAGGAAATCGAAATTTTGAAAAGATTACAGCTTTTTGGTGTGGAATTGGAGTTCTGGAATTGGGGTTATGGGGTATCCTGTAGCGATAGCAGCAGCAATTACTACTTGACCGGCTTTACTGTTGGGTATATGAACATAGAAAATAAGAAAAGATGAAAAAAATACCCCCAAACTATGCGATTTTTTACATTTTACCATCTAAACTAATTTCTTTTATATTTTACTATATAAACATATAAACTGTACAAGTTTTGCACTTTGTCTTATAGCGATCCTCGTCGGTGGAATATTCTCCGAATATTCCCGCACGCGCGTCTTCACGTGAGGGCAAACCGTCTTTGCCTAAAATTCAAACATAAGTATTCTACACTTTACCATCCGAACTTTGTTAAGCAATTTCACTTTGTCATTTGAATTTTGCGCAATTTTCACTTTTTCATATCAATTTAAGAAAATTAAAAAAAAATATGTGTATATACAATTTATTTATCTTATTTAATATATAAAACACAAAAATAAGTTTAAACTATATTGTGAAAGAATCCAAATAGAAAATTTAGCATATACAAAATTAAATTTTATATTATATATATTCTCGTATATATCACTTATTTTTGTATAATAATTTATTTTTTGCATATTAAAAATTTAAAAAAAATACTAAATAGATATTATAATTATGATTACAATATTTATTTTATTTTATTTTGGGAAAAAATTTGATTTACCGAAATACAAAAAAAGTATGGTAAAAGTTTGAGTCGAATCAGCGCACGATGCGTACTGAATTTTCTGTTCAATTGTGGTTGTTGTTCATTCACCAAATACCTATTGAGTTTTAACCTCTACTTGTAAAAGACGAGAGCAATGTAGTACAGAATCGACCAAAATTGTCTCACAAGAAAAGTTTAGTCAAACGTGTAATTATTTGAATTTATGAAAAACAAAAATAATTCTTTAACGCTATAATCAAGTTTTGAGTATGCAACTAAGAATTGAACTAGGAATTAAAAGTACATATCTAAAGCAACATCACATTAGAAGATTGGGGTGAAATCAATATAAAAAATTTCTAAACCTTAGAACAATTCAAAGATGTCTAAACCACCAAAAACAAATCGATACCATAATATTTGTACTTATCTTAATCCTAAACTAAACCCTAAAATAATACCATTGATAGTATATTTTACTAAGGTAAATATTAATTATAATTTTCTTTTACGAATAAAAATTAAAAAAAAAAAGATAAATAAATGTATATACACATAATTTTTTTAATTTTCTTAAATTGATATGGCAAGTGAAAATTGCGCAAAATTCAGATGACAAAGTAAAATTCTTAACAAAGTTTAGATGGTAAAGTGTAACTACTTCTATTTGAATTTTAGGCAAAGACGGATTTGCCCTGTGGAGGGCATGTGCCGGAATTTTTGGAGAATATTCCACCGGCGATGACCGCTATAGGACAAAGTGCAAAACTTATATAGTTTGTATGGTAAAGTGTAAAGAAAATTAGTTCATACGGTAAAGTGCAAAAAACCGCATAGTTCAGAGAGTTTAGTATTTTTGCCTCATAAGAAAATATTATTTCATTTTGAAAAAAAGGAAATCACTAGAGAATAGTGGGACAAAAGAATAATGGATTTTTTAGTGTAAAATGTAATGATTAAAATTAATGTGATATATAAATAGTAAAATAATGATTAAACGTGATTTGTAGAAATTTGTGGGAAAATATGTTGTAATAATTTGTTCTTTTTTTAAAAAGTATGTAGTTGTGATTAATAGAAGAAAAGGTGCGAGTGAGTAAATAGTGCGAGTGAGTAAATAGTATATTTTCTGAGAATTTTCATGTACAATCACACGCAAAAAGCAAAGAAAATCTCTAATGGGGACAATTGCATCGTAAGCTGATGTTTTCACTCTACATTTGTTAATTATTAATTTATTTAATGTATATTTGGGGTGTGTGTTTTGTGTGTTTTTATTGCTCCTTTAATTTGATTTTTACATGTAAATCATGTTAAAGTGATGGAAAAAGAGGGTGTACTTTTCTATGCTTAGCTTTGCACAATCTTAGGTCTATATATATCTTTAAAAAAAATTTAAAAAAATAATATTTATACTTTCATTTTCTTTACTTGGATTCAAGTTTAATTTTGACATCCCATTCAAAATTTTAACAATTATGTAGGGAATTTCGCAATTTAGATCCTGGGGTTTTGCTAATTTTTTTCATCATGACGAGCGCAGTGTTAAATTTATCTTTTTTTGGAGGATTTTGCATTTAGTTTTTAGTTTTCAAAATCTAATTTGACAGTAAACTATTGTAAAATATATCTTGGTATGAATAATAATAATACTATTTTATTACATCTATTGTGTCTTTGTAGGTCTGGGCCCTTATGCTTCTAATTTTTTGACAAAATAGTATTATAGTCCAACTTTGTATATTTACTTATCAGATATATGAAGTTGGTTTATCAAGTTTTGCTTTTATTCAGGTCCATAATTTAACTAAATCTCTTAAATTTAATTCATTGGATCTGTTTTCGGTTCATGGCCCATCAGGTTGATTATATATTTCTATGGCACAAAATTAGTTAAAAATGTCGTATTTCAAATTTGTTTAACTTTTACTTGGCTAATACATCAAAATATTGGAATAGGCTAATGAGAATTATCATCAAGGAACTTTTCTAATTTCTTTATCCATGCTAAAAAAAATGGTTTCTATATCACTCAGTACAATGTAAGTGCATGCAATAATTGATAATTGATTGTTTCATGATTGTTTCTATTTCTTTTCCTTTAACTATTTTTTTCCCTATGAAGTGCAAAGATGATAATGATCCTAATTTGTCGTATATTTATCAGCTTTTAAGGGATAACATTTTTTGTCGCTGCCTAAACTTATCTTTTGGGAGAAATTACCTCCTAAATTCCACTAGTTTTTCAAACCAACTTAGTTTTAGTGGAAAATTCAACAAGAATCTTATCACACACATCACCAGACTCTTGAATTGTCAACTTAAGAATCCAGCATGTACGTCATGTACTGGGATACTCGTAAAAGTTTTCAGCAGATATGGGTTGGAGCCTGGAGGTTGCAATTTGAAAAGACCCGTAGATTTTAGGAGATAAGGTGTCCTAAAAAAAGTTAGATAGCAAAGTCAGAAAACTCGAAAAGTTTGAATGGCAAAGTATTTTCCTCCAATTCTTCAAGAACCGAAAACTTTCATTCATTTTATACATAACATAGTACTCCCTTCGTCCCAATTATATAATCCAGTTTGATTTTCACATAGATTAAGAAAAGTATTGAAAATTACAAATATGCAAACTATTTACTTGATTTGCCCTTATTTAATTAATAGTGTAAATTAGAAAATGCATATTAAATAAAAGTAAAAGAATGGAAAAAGTACTAGAAAGTGGATTATATATTTGGGACATTGCAAAAAAAAAAATAATGGACTGTATATATGGGGAGGAGGGATTATAACTCAGAATTCTTTCACACAGTTGCCTAGAAGTGAATATAGCATTAGTATCCAAGAGTTAGCTTATTGTGCTCCATCAATTAGAAGTAATGATGGAGCCACATAAGGTGTTTTATAGCAAAACTTTTTAAGCTAATATATGTGTTGTAACTGAAAGTGTCATATCAATTTAGGGAGTTTTTTGCAAAAACTTCTGCTGTTGGAGGACGTGATTTATTGCAGCAGAAGCGAAAGTAGTTGAGAATCGGTAGTGTTAACAAATTGAAGCTAAAAGTTGAAGTTAAAAAGTGTTCGTGAATAAATTGTAGAAGTGTTTTATTTATATGTGAAGGTTAAAACAGAAGTAGTATCAGACATCTAAAACACCATTCTCCCTATTTTATCTAAATTATGCAAAATTATAAGGAAAATTGACATTTGAAACACCGAAACTACTTTTTTTCACCAGAAGCCTAACAATCACTTTTTCTAAGTGTTTGCAAACACTCCCTGAGTTTCTTGTTAAATCAGGGATACTCAAAAGAGTTTATCAAACTACTACAGCAAAGAATAAAGGCAAACTGCAATACACAGAGCTGAATCTCCAAAAAACAAAATTGCACTAAGCAATGAGAGATTCTTCCAAATGTAGTTTTCTATTTCAATAATTGTACTATGGGCTAGGATAAGAACACATGATACATTGATGGCATCACACATTTCAAACATATACGTCACTGTAAACATTTGGGTCATGACTTGATATTTGACGACGTATTTTCAACTTACAGTAACCACAAATGCCATATTTCAACATCCATAACGACAACTAACATCTATCCATCATAATGCAGATGTCAAAGCAAGCCATTCTATATGAACATGAATAAGCAGGAAAACTCGAGAAATAACTAACTCGGTTGAAAACGGACGCTTTGAAACTTCCATAGTATTATCCAAATCGTTGCCTTTTTTGAGCTTGATCCAAGTCTTCTTTGTTATTGGTATCTTGAAAGGTTCCGACTGGTTGGTTGCCAGAAGGCATAGGAATACCATGATCCTAGTGTCATGCAAAATTGTTTGTCAGAGATATAGGGAGTGTGTGCAGAAAATTCAGCTTATAGACAAAGTGATTTATTGTAGTAGAAGCGGTTTAGAATCAGAAGTTGGTAGTGTTTGCAAATAGAAGTTAAAAGTTGAATAAGTTAAAAGAGAGTGTTTGGTGTGTAAGTTGTAAAAGTGCTTTATTTGTGCAACGTCAAACCAGAAGCACAATTAGAAACCGAAAGCACCCCTCCCTCTACTTTTAAAATATGATTAAATCATGCAAAATAGAAGCCGGAGTTGGCATTTGAAAATCCAGTCAAAAGCTGACGACAATCACATTTTTTAAGTTTGTGACCACTCCCACAGAAAAAGAGATAAATTGCAGGTTGAATTATAGGACTCTTATGATTGCGGATCGCAGAGTACCCCGAAGCATAAAAAAGACAATACTTGAAGGACATGCTACACACCTTAGCAATTGATACCCCTGCGGTGGATCCTCTGTGAGCTCGTTTTCCAAGATTAATCTGGACTGATATGTTGGCTTGAGACAGATCCACACCTGTGCTTTGAAGTGCCTGTGTCAATGAATTCAATAACCTGACCATGATAAAATCCACAATTAGCTAAGGATTCACGATAGTGTGTCATGCCGAGATAATCCGAACTGTCTACATTGAAATAACTCCAGAAGTAATTTATTAACTAATTAAAGAAGGAAGAAAACATCATTCCTCATAAAGCTCAACATGTAAATCGGATCAAAAGATAATCCATAAGGAGCACAACTACCTCCCTGGCATATTCAGATACTGTTTACACCTGAATGAAAGATCTTCGAGCACAAAATTTGGACGAAGTAAGAAGTCTATTCCCTACTTGACCGAGAGCCATAATGGAAAATTCCTTCATGATCATTAATCCCTACAGCCCATGGTTAACACAAAAATGCATCTTTCACCCAAAATTTTAATTTCTGAAGTTGAATCAATATCCAACCCGAGGCATACACAACTAGCATTAGAAGAATTTAACCTGACAGCTCAGGTTAGATGATGGTGTTTCTCCGAACAACTCACCTACATCACATTCTATAATTTGTTGAAGATATTGTCATCGTCTCCAAGAAGAAACTCAACATCAATCAATTCTACAGAAATATCTGTCAATAGATTTGGCGGTGTTGATTTTGTTCTACTAGGTCAATGAATCTTAAGCACATCGTAGTTACCATATAAGTTGATACAAGTTGGTAAGCCCAAAAGAATAAAAAGAATGTACTAAAGAAGACTGCCAAACATTACAAGAATTAAACAATATGCTACTGCAATCTCAGTCAGTATGAGTTTCTGGTAAGAACTCACATGACACAATATGCTTCTGGAAGAATCAGAAAATCAAGCAAAGGAAAAATCACCTTTCAATCAAGGGAGTAGATACTCAGCACTCAACTTTACCACGAGCTTGTAGCTCAAGTGGTACCACTAACCCTTTGCAAAACTCTGGTCTTTCAGTTCCTTTAATTTTATCCCCTCCCCTCTAGTCACTCCTCCCAACTCACTAAAAAAAATCAGCACTCAACCTTAATAGTTTCCATTATCTAGAAGGAAATAAAAGTAGCATGGCTCAAACAACAAAAGACAGTGCAATTGCTCGAAGTTAGGAAACAACATTCAAAAAAACATTTCAAGTGCGAAAAATGCATGATAGACATAAAAACTGGTTTTCGAAGTAGTTATGTACAACTCACCCTTGGGAATAAACACTTGAGATGCTGATTGTTCCACTCTCGATCGCCAGCTCGTCTTGGAGGTTCAGAGCATCAGCAGCATTAGGACATTCTGTTGACTGTGCATCTGAATGTGGCCCATGTAATATATGTGAGAATGCACCATCATTTGCAATTGAAACTGGTATGGTTGCTTGCAGAGAGGCAGGCATGCCCATTGTTATGTTAGGAAGTTCAGTTTGCAGATCTATTGGCCGACAAGGAGCATCCCTAACATGATCGGGTTCAATAGGGTTCAGCGGGCCCGGGTGCATTGTTGTGGGGACCGCAGCAGCATTTTCATCGAATCCAGCAGGAAACGCGGGACCAGGACCAGAACCGTTCTTCATGGTCTGTGGCTGTCCAGCAAAACTTTCAAGGCGCCAATGACTGTTTCTCTATTCCAACAAAAATGGAGATAAAGTTTAAAAACTGAAATGGCTCAGGATGCTAATTTTAGCAAATGTTCTGCGGTTTTTCCATCTTTTGTTATGAGATGAGTCCCTTCATTAGGTAATGAACCCAATTTGGTTTATTTGCTTCCCATGATAGAATTGAAAACCAAATTTCACTCGACAGGAAGAGGCCATCTACCGACCATGAACTCTACACTAGAATGAGTAAATCGAAGTTTGAAAACACACAGAGAAAAAGAAAAAGAAAAAGAAACACAAAACGAGTACCAAGACAGACTGGATACCTTCAAAGTTCAAAACTTAGTATAATTAACTTGCAACAAATTAAATTAACAATCCCAATAATTAGCAAGGATGGAAAGAAGAACAGCTGGTATAATATGGCACAACTTTAATGAGATCCTTTTTCATTTTTTGCTTGCTGACGGGAAAATTAATAGGAGGATAAGTCAGTTGGGTAGCATGGTATCGATTCTTCTCTCAGAACTACATGTTCTGTATGAATACATTGTAGTTCTATATGCTATATCTCACAAATACATGATAACATAATTAAGGTAGGGACAAATAAAGTGTTTATGGAAAATTCAACATCCTCAGCTCATACTTTTAAGGGGTGCCCTTTCTTAATTACCAAAATAAAAATGAAAAAAGTTTGCTTAATCTAGTTAACTGCTATCAGGGACAAAGTACAGCAAAAGTTTTCAGCTTCTACCAATGAAATCAACAAATATCCACCAACTGGTATTGAATAACTAAGATGAATTACCCTTCTGTTTGTAGTAAACGCCATCAAGGAAATGGCTCAAATTTGACTTTGGCTATCAATGTCATCTACAATTTTATAGCACAATAGATATAACAAATCCATCCAGTAGAGAATCAAGAAAGCAAGTCTTCAGAAAAAGAAATTAAGTCAGATGTCAAGAAATTACCCATGGCATCAGCTTTGTGGGCTCTGAACTCCAAGGCTGATATGAACCCTCATATTTTTGTACCTTTTCCTGTAAAAATTGTACATACTGGATCACCTGCATTCAAAAATCACTAGTTAGGAAAAGATTTTAAAGCAGAAACTCCATGCACACGACACCATACCGTGTATTTTATAATCAAATGATATATACCTCTAACAAAAATGATGCAGTGTCTCTCTTCTGATCACATTGTGGTATCAGTTCTCTCAATATCTGAAATCTGAGGCAAGCAAGAAACACTGCTTTAGTTGAATTTATGACGTATACATCACAAAACCATAATGTGGCATGTAATACCGAGACTTTGCAAATCAATAAATTAACAGGTGATAATTCATACGGAAAACTCCATCAATACGGAAGAAGAACAAGAAACTGCATACAGAAATTAAATTCTTACAAAATAATATAATAAACAGTCAAACAGATGTACGTATATGAAGTAGACATCCAACAACCTTGGCCAGAATTAACACAAGAGAATACCAATTTATTCCTTATCACTGAAATTAAGAAAGACCAGTCATGTTAATCAAACTCGAGGTTGAACCTAATAGTCAGGCAATAGTGAAGACTACTCTTCATCTGAGCACTCGAATACAAAAACGTAAAAACAAGAAAATCAGCTACTGTTGCCACTGCGACTGTTTTAAAGTTTAAACACTACACAAGAAAAATACTTCTTATTTCTCCTGTCAATCATGGCATACTTCTGAAAGCAATTTGGCAGTAACAGAAATCAACAAACAGATAATATAAGATAATAGCCATAACAAATTTTCCATATATATGTCTGAATTATTATAAACATGCATTCACAAGCATACATTTCCTAACACACATTCTAAATCGTGCAAGATGTCGAAAATTCCGCGTATTCGTACACATTCGATATGAATAATTCACCTCTCATTGATCTTGCTCCTCCTGCGCTGCTCTGTAACTGAGTGTTTTGACCTTATAGCATTAGCTTTGTCACTGTTCTTCCCATCTGCTTCCACCAAATTCATACAAAATCATAATAAAGCTCACAATTATTTCGATTCTAACATCTAATCCCCATTCGGCCTTCCCCGCCACAAAAGATTAAAGAAAAAGGGGTGGGGGTCTCAAGATTCAGACCATAAATACAAAAACAAAAAAAAATGTATTTATACCTTTGGTATTATTAGCGGATGTTGTGGCGTCTTTCTTTGTACCAAACTCTTCTTCCTCCTCGTCTTCCTCTTCCTGATGACCCTTTCCAGATTTCATTTTTCACTGATGGGTAATAACTGCACAAAAACCAGTAATTGAACAGAACCACCAACAAGCAAAGATCTATTGAAAACTAAAAATGGGGAAAGAGGAGAGGAAAACCAAAATTTTGAAAAGATTACAGCTTTTTGGTGTGAAATTGGAGTTGTCGAATTGGGGTATCCCTGTAGCGTTAGCAACTGCAATTACTACTAGACCGGCTTGGCGGCTTTATTGTTTGGTATATGGACACAGAAAATGAGCTGGTGTTTTTTCACTCTTCATTTATTAATTATTTATTTTATTCAATGTGTATTTGGTGTGTGTGTGTGTGTGTGTTGTATCTCTGTTTTTATTGCTCCTTTAATTTGATTTTTACATGTAAATCATGTTAAAGTGATGGAAAACGAGGGTGTCACGGGATGTACTTTCCTATGCTTAGCTTTGCACAATCTTAGGAAATTAAAAAAAAAAAAAATCATTTTTCTATTTTCATATTTATACTTGGGAAATTAATTTTGACATCCATTTTAATTGTTACAATTATTTAGGGGAATTTGCAACGTGGATCCTGGGAGTTTGCTATTTTTTTTCATCATTATGCAGTTTTGAATTTATCTTATTCAAAATTTAAATGATCAACATTGAAATTGCATTTTCCGTTTTGCTTTTTGGGAGGATTTTGCATTGAATTTTTAGTTTTCAAAATCTAATTTGATTGTCTACTATTTAAAGTATAATAATATTATTTATTGAATCAATATGTCTTTATTGGTTTGGGCCCTTGTGCTTCTAATAATTTGACAATAGTGTTTATAGTCCAACTTTGTATGTTGTTTTTATTCTGATCCCATAGTTTAACTGAACCTCTTAAATTTAATTTATTTATTGGACTAGTTTTTTGGTTCATGGCCCATCAGGTTGAATCTGTATTAATTTCTTGGCACAAAATTTTAGTTAAACTTGTATTTCAAATTTATATAACTTTTTTCTTGCCTAATTCATTAACAATATAAATTCTTTCTCATGGCGTAATATTGGAATAGGCTAATGAGATTTATCAAGGAACCTTCTAATCTTTGTATCCATGCTAAAAAGAAGTGTTTTCTATATAACTCTTTAAGGTGCATCCAATAATTGATAATTGATTGTTTCATGATGTGTGCTTGCCATTAACTGCATGCCACATTTCTTCTTTATAATTATTTATTATTTTTCTTCACTTATTTATTTTCCATATACAAATGTAAAGAATATAATGATCCTAATCAATTGTATATTTATAATTTGTCAGCTTTTAAGGGATAATAAAAGGAAGTTATTACAAGAAAATGAATGGCCAGTTCAGATTTTTGAAAGCCTCTGTCTAAATTAATACTCCTACTAGTTTAGGGTTAATTAAGTGTTTTTAGGTAATTAAACTTCTTTTGTTAGTGTGGTGGGTGACATGATAAGGCATCATACGATGAAGTTTTTTTCAGAAAACTTGTTTATTTGTAGGTATTAGGTGGTTAATATGAACTGAGTCATTTGACTCTCTACCTAATTATGCATTATATATTTGGAAGATTTTTTTCAGTTGATCTGATTTAATTAGGTTTTTTTCTTAAAAAAAAAAAAGGATTGAACCTCTAGCTAGAATGAATATAAGTCAACACACCCTATTTCTGACCAAATTTAATTAAATATGTATTATCTTGACTATCTTTCTTAACAAGTAATGAAAAGACAAATAATCGGACATAGGTGTTCTTTATTGTACTACTACAAGCGATCATGTATATGGTTGAGTCTGTCTACAGGACTACCTAGTTTGGTTTGTCTGGTTGATGTGGTTTGCAGGATATTAAGTATGAGGTTTGTCTTTAGTTCTTTATCCAGTGATCATCCAGAATGTTGGAACTGCGAGTTCTCCCGTTATAAAAAAAAAATGTGTATAAATTTAATATGCAAAGTCAGTGAGGAATTAGCTTAAAGAGTACTAACGACCAGAGATTAATTAGTTATGGTTTTAGTTTCCTATATTCGTGTTAAGTACTGACGATTGAAATATAATACATATTCCATGGCTTTATTGTCTAAATGTCTGAGTAAATTAATTATCATTAATCGTATTAATATAATCACAATAAAGCGGTTATAAACTCTAAAGATGGGTCAATTTATTTATTTATTTAATTTACTTTGAGAGGAAAAGGCATTGTAATTTTTCTTCTTTTTTTTGAAGTACGGGAATTTCATTAACTTTAAGTCAGCAGGAATTGCTAGACGAAGCCACAAAGGAACGACATCCTTCCCCTGCACAACAGGGGGACGATCCGAAACCTAATGAGCCACGGCATGAATCACACTATTACAATCACGGGGATATAAGAACACTTAATGTTAAAAGTGATAAATGGTCTTGGGTAAGGCATGAGCCGCACTATTACAATCATGTGGGATAAAAGAACACTTAACGTCAAAAGTGATAAATGGGCTTGGGTGGAACTCGTCCCCAAAATCTAGTTCAATATATGGTAGAAGGTGTCCAACCCATATTTATACACAATAACAGCTCAACAAACTGGTGATGTGAGACAAACACAAACTCTAACCTCACGCCGAGTATGCCAATGCAAATGGGCCAGGGTCCAATTCCTATCATCACCTCCAAACCGAACATGGGTGCTCTGATACTAAGATAAATGAGTTTGGGTAGAACTCATCCCCAAAAGCTAGATAGCTCTAGGGGAGAGGATATTCAACCTACATTTATACACAATAAAAGTCCAACAAATTGATAATGTGGAACAAACACAAACTCTAACAAAAAGGATTACTAGCAATAAGATCTAATGTCTTGTAGGATAAAATGGATCAAGTTCATCACCATCCCCATGTTTCAATGATTCAATTGCATTTATTGTGTTTAGATGTGTCAAACGGGTCGGGCCAAACAGTGACTGAACCACTATTTTTGGAGCCCAGTCCGGCCCAACTCATGAAAATGTAAGTCCAAGCGGCTACGATAATCTAGAGGGGGGGTGAATAGATTATCTCCATCTTTTTTAATTTCGCCCTCTTTTTGCAATCGAATGCTCAAAGACAATAATAAAGGTGCGGAATGTAAACAACACACGTCGATTTAAAGAGGTTCAACCCACCTAGGGCCTAATCCTCTACCACCCCAAGATATCCAGGGATGGATTTCAAAAGAAAAAGAATTTTATTAATTACCAAAATTAATACAAATTCAACTTACAACACCTTGAAGAGCACCTCACTCTTCTTCAACACCACCTTTGGAGATTACCACAATCTCACTTTGAAGATTACCACAATCTTCAACGGCACCTTGTGAAGATTACCACAATCTTCAACCTTGAAGAATACCAAATCCTTCAACACCAATAAGAAGATCACCACAATCTTCTTGCACCTATCACCTAGATCATCCAAGTGTGTTCTTACCACAAGAACACTCACAAGGATATCTTGTGTTTGAATGATAGCCAAAAATCAAGATTACAACTCAATAATGAATATTACAATTTGAGTGCAAGGTGTAATCAAGAATAGCCTAGACCTCAAAGATGTGAAAGTGATAAGCTAGGCAAATTTTACAACAAGAATAATAATAATGAAAGACCAAATGTTTGCTTGAAGTGTATCTTGTTGTGTTGTATCACAATTGTTGTATAGGTTGCTCCAAAACTTCCTCTATTTATAGGAGATGATTGATCAAGCATAGGCTCCTCTTGGGGATTGAAAATCTACAGAAAAATACAATTAAAATCAAGAATATAGTCATGTTAGAAATCAATCCCACAATTTAAGGAAATGTGTCTTTTGTCAACGGTCATATTTTTTTGTCAATAATAGGCGGCCGACCGGCCGCACGAAATAAGAGAAATAAGAACACTTTGAAAATTACAACAGGCGGCCAGGTCGGCGTGAGGCTTCGGCAGGTCGGCCGACCCTGTCTCAACCTAGGTCCCCTAATCAAAAAATGAGGAGATTTTGTTCTGTTTCAAAACCAAAACATGCAGTGCGGCCGACCTGCTTGTTTTTACTTCCGTCTCATTTTCTGTTTCTAAAAACATCTTGTGCGGGTTGCCCTATAGGGCGACCAGGTCGACACGAGACAGTAAATGTTGTCCAATTTTTGTCGAAAATAAAACTCAAGAAATACTCAGAAAATTTAGTAAAAACATTTTAAACCGATCGAGAGTATTTAGACAACATTTAGGAACTGTTATAGGAGTAAAAACTCATTAATATAAAATCAATAAAAGTGTTGTCCATTATTAACAAAAATAAACTTGAGGAAATACTCAGGAAAATATTAAAACCATTTTAAATCATTTAGGAGTAATTGGACAACCTTTAAAAACATTGTTTTGGTAATAAAATAAAATCATCAAAATTAAGATAAAAACATGTATCAAACAATCTCCCTTTTTGATGATTACAAACCAAAACAATTTTTACACAAACTAAGAGAGCAATTTTAGAAATGATTTTCGGTAAAAATATTTTGACCGTTTGGAAGCAACCAAAATTTCCAAAAAATTAAAGCAACCAAGTAGGGAGTAAATATTTTCAAAGCACAAGCTCCCCTATCAACAAGCATATCAAGAATAATGTAAGAGCAATTATCCATAAGCTAAAAGCTTTAGCTTTTACAATTTGTTCAAGAGCTTATAAGCTCCCCTGTCACACAAACATCATTCAACACTTTTGTAAGTCCATCAAGCAATAATTGGACTAAAAATAAATCACAACTTATGGCTTTTATGAGCCATAGCTTATAGCTTTTATGACAAGCTTTTATTAGCTTCTTTGAGCTAATGAGCAATATCCTGTTTCTCCCCTTGGAATCATCAAAAGAATGTTAGGATGGTGGAAACACCCATACAATAATATCAAAGCACGCCAAAGGGACGGTTTAATAACCGTTTGAGCAATTAAAGCATAATAATCCAAGGAAAATGGGAGAATTGAAGCATAAGAGATCCATAAGCTCATTAGTTAGCTAAAAACATGATTTCAAAAAGATTTTAAGACACTTTGAAGCAAGAGAATCATGTATAAGTTGAAAGTTTCATTGCAACATTTCAACAAACACCTGTGTGTGTGAAAAATAGAAGAGGTTGCATATAGTCCTTGTAAAGGTTTCAAGCCAAAAATTTACATATCATCAATCAACCTCATTCCAAAGCTCAATAAGATCATATGCAACATATGCAACATTTGTTCATCAAATAAGAAGCTCAAAGTAGATTCTCAAGAGTCTAATTCAATTGAGATAATCTAAGAAGGATCAAGGCATTACAAATGCCAAAAATTAGAACAACCAACAAGTAATATAAGTCATGCCTTAAACAATACATGTATCAAATGTTCCAACATAACCAACTAAGCATAATGATCAAAGCATTAAGAGAAGCACTTTTACCATCAAGTACTTCATACCAATTTTAACCCATGCCATATAAGAGTATTTTTACCATCAAATACTCCATCAAAATCATGATCATCCACAAGTCATTATCAACTTGCAATATTAACCCTTTTAAGAAAAACAAGCAAATATCATTAGTACAAATGAGTTTTACAAAAATTCATCAAAATACAAAGCAACATTAATGAAAATGCTAGAAAGTAAAGGGGGTGGGGACATCATTCCTCATCCGAGGAGAAGCAAGATCCGGGAATAAAATCCTTGATAAATTTCTTCAACTTGCCGATAGACTTTTGCATTTTGGAGGTCTTTTGCTCCAAAGCCTCATACCTCGTCTCATGAAAAGCCCTCATCTCATCAAATTCGGCTTGAGTATACCTCCAGGCGGTTGAGTACAGTGCAGTATTACCCTCCGGATTGCTCGGTTCGCCTTCTTCCGCCAATCTTGCGACCCCGGCGTCATCAAAGAAGTCATTAGGATCGGGAGACTCTTGACCTCTTCCTCTCGCCATTTTGGTTGGTCGGATTTCCATGTTCTTGCGCATAGTGACCATTTGGGCGATGTTATCAATGTCAAAGTCGTTTTGAAATATCTCGAGTTACACTCGACGAAGGTAGTCCCGATTGAATAAGAAGTTTACAAATCCAATTTCCCATAACCAACTTCTTATTACCTTGAGTAATGGACTCGATTAGACATTGAATAAGTATGGCACCAAAGTTAAGTGGTTCCCTCCTAGCAATCTTATAAGTCAAAAATTAATCCATATTGCTAGGCATCTTTCCCGACTTACCACAAATGCAATATGCGACAATGACCGATAAAATACGATGCTCAAGTGTCATTGCCAACAAAGAATACTTTGGCCATACTCCCAAATACGTCTTAACTTCTTTCATCGACACCCCCAACATTTCATCATTCCAAGTCCCACAAGAGAAATAATCCCAACCACCTTCTCTAACATGTAAAAGCGGCAAATATCATTGGGAGTCCATCTAAAATGACGACCCTTTATAAGCGAATTAACGGCAATCGGCTTTCTTTCATTATCATATTGCACCCACATATTAGCATAAAAATGTTGGATAATATCATCATCATACAAAACATAAGCATGCTCCCATAGATACATCCAACCTTGTTCCTCAAAAAATCCCCTAATGGTGGGATACTCATTTGTAAATGAGCTAAAACGACACATTTTAGTCCGAGCAATAGATTTACCTCCCATCCCCGAATCCTCATAGTACCATTCCGCATACTTATTGATGAAATTAAGAGCATTGCGAGAATTTGGAGCTTGAGTAACAAAAGATTTTTTACCTTTCGCCCAACGGCAATTTTCGAGCGAAATTGTTCCATGAAGCTCGGTAATTTGGGCCCGAGAGAGAATGGGATTTTGAACATCATCACCTTCTTGAGCCACGTTTCTTTGAGCGGCTCGAATATCCCTTTGTTCGGCTTCGTCTCGCCGATTTCTCGAAGTACCCTCTCCGCCCTTTCTTCTCTTAGAAGTGGGATTTTGATCGGTGGAATTTCTTGGAGGAGCCATATATGTAAGATTCTTGTGAAAATAAGAAGATTAGCAACAAGAATCGTGAAAAATGATGAAGAATTGAAGATCTAGAGAAAGGGGATGATTTCGGCAAGGGTTTTGGGGGAATTTTCTTCGTATGTTTCGAAATGAAGAACAGAACGTTTAAAACCTGAAAAATTGGCCTGGGCGACCGGTTGAGGTAGGGAGCGACCGGTCGAGGTAGGGAGCGACCGGTCGACGTGCAGGGCGACCGGTCGCCCCTGCTTTGACCGTCCCAGGTAATTTTCCTTTTCTCAGAGTTTTCCAAAACTCTATATTTCACCCCAAAAGTTTAAAAACATTGCAAAAAGATAATTTAGGAATAAATCCAACAAATACGAGTATCGAGAATAAAATAAACTCGAGATAAATGGGGTTAAACGAGTAGTGCCTTTTAGAGAAAAATTCACAAAATCATTTAGAGGCACTTAAGGGGTTGAAATGAAATATCTAGAAAGATATGTGCATAAGCATAATATCGAGTTCTAAGAGAAATATGAGTGAACATACCTCGATAGTTTAAGAAACTTGATGACGAAATAGCCAATGAATATGAGATATATATCCTACACAATTCTTAAACAAAATTTGCACAAAGGCACAAGTGTAGGCAAGTAATAGGAGATATAAAAAAAATGCTTATGCTATAAAAATACATAAGAGAAAATAAACCACATAAGTCTAATTAAATGCACAAGAGTTTTTTTAAAAACATCATATAAGGTCTTCTTTTCAAAATATTTTTAAAACCACAAATATATATTGAAGACCTTAAAAAAAAAAACTAAATACTTGAAAACTCATTTTGCAATAAAGATACAAACAAAAACATGCATAACAAATTAAAGTGCATATTTAAATGGGGAGATACGGTTTACCAATTTCGCCGTTTCCATGAGTTGTGCCGTTCCCATTGTTGATGATATCTTCCCTTTGAGAAGTCACTTTGTTGATGATGACTTCTTTGATTGCTCCACTTCCAAGGTTTGTTACCTTCCCATTGTTGATGAACTCTTCTTCTTTGAAAATCATCTTGTTGATGATGTCTTTGCCATTTCCAAGGATTGTGTTCTTCCCATTTTTGATTGTATCCTCTTCTTGGAAATTGACTTTGTTGAAAATGTTTTCTCCTTCTTTGATCAAATGAAACAATCATTTGATGTCTTCTTGGCGGTATAAATTTTTTCCGATCATTATTACGCCGGGTACCTAAAATGACATTGTTTTGTGGTACCCTCATGTGTTTGGGTCCTTTGGGATTAGTCTTGAGACTTTTAGGTCTCCAACAATAATTAGAGCTATTTCTAGCCCGACAAGAATTAACCGTATGACCTTTTTTACCGCAATAAAAACAAGTAACAATTTTAGGAGCATAATGACCATCATACATAGGAACTTGATTCTTTTTCATATGATTAACAACATTAGGCTTATGATCAAGTCCTTTATCACAATTATGGATATCAACAATATTAGGCATTTTATTGGTACTTAAGTTGGATTTTAATAAATCCTTTTTCATGCCTTCAATATTCTCAACAAGAGTACTATTTTCTATTTCAAGGTTTCTAACCTTATCAAGAGTGGTGGTGTGAGCACATGATAGTGATTCATAGGAAGTAAATAAACCATCCTTATCATTTTTCAAAGTATTGAATTCCTTTTTCAAATTTTTGTATTTAACAAGCAAGCTTTGGAATTCATCTTGAAGTTCATCATAATCATTTTGCAAATCACTATAATCATTTTGAATAACAATATCATAAGAAGTAGAGGGTTTAAGACATACCTCGATTTCTTCTTCAATGCCCATAAGACAATGTTCAACTTCTTCAAGATTGGAAGTTGTAGGAGGCTTGTTCCTTAGATTTGATATTGTATTCCTTTGAGAAGTAAATGCTTTTGTTTGACTCCTTTCATTTGCAAATACTCCATAAATGGCTTCTAATTTTTGCCATACTTCATGTGCAGATCGAATTCCTACGATATGTTCATATTCCAAATTAGTAAATGAACAATACAAAATATTGAGAGCCTTACCGTTTAGGGAGATGAATTTCTTCTCTTCATTATTGAGCTCTTTGAAGCCTTTGGAGGTGTGTGGTGTGTTCTTTGTCGGAATGGATTCTCCATTGATGACGGTGTTCCAAATATCGAACCCGCAACTTTGTAAATAGCATTCCATTCTTTCTTTCCAAAATGTAAAATTTTTGGAATCAAGTAGTGGTGGCTTGGTGGTGGAGGCGGCAAGGTGAGCTTCATTCGTAGCCAACGATCGTTTCTCTTCACTCGCGATGTGAAACGAGCTTGCCAAAGAGTTTGGCTTTGATACCACTTGTAAGTCAGCGGCTACGATAATCAGAGGGGGTGAATAGATTATCTCCATCTCTTTTAATTTCGCCCTCTTTTTGCAATCGAATGCTCAAAGACAATAATAAAGGTGCGGAATGTAAACAACACACGTCGATTTAAAGAGGTTCAACCCACCAGGGCCTAATCTCTACCACCCCAAAGATATCAGGGATGGATTTCAAAAAGAAAAAGAATTTTATTAATTACCAAAATTAATACAAATTCAACTTACAACACCTTGAAGAGCACCTCACTCTTCTTCAACACCACCTTTGGAGATTACCACAATCTCACTTTGAAGATTACCACAATCTTCAACGGCACCTTGTGAAGATTACCACAATCTTCAACCTTGAAGAATACCAAATCCTTCAACACCTCAAATAAGATCGCCACAATCTTCTAACACCTATCACCTAGATCATCCAAGTGTGTTCTTACCACAAGAACACTCACAAGGATATCTTGTGTTTGAATGATAGCCAAAAATCAAGATTACAACTCAATAATGAATATTACAATTTGAGTGCAAAGGTGTAATCAAGAATAGCCTAGACCTCAAAGATGTGAAAGTGATAAGCTAGGCAAATTTTACAACAAGAATAATAACAATGAAAGACCAAATGTTTGCTTGAAGTGTATCTTGTTGTGTTGTATCACAATTGTGTATAGGTTGCTCCAAAACTTCCTCTATTTATAGGAGATGATTGATCAAGCATAGGCTCCTCTTGGGGATTGAAAATCTACAGAAAAATACAATTAAAATCAAGAATATAGTCTGTTAGAAATCAATCCCACAATTTAAGGAAATGTGTCTCATTGTCAAACGGTCATATTTTTTGTCAATTCATTGCGGCGACGGCCGCGCAAATAAATAAGAGAAATAAGAACACTTTGAAAATTACAACAGGGCGACCGGTCGACAGAGGCTTCGACCGGTCGACCCCTGTCTCAACCGGTCCCCCTAATCAAAAAATGAGGAGATTTTGTTCTGTTTCAAAACCAAAACATGCAGTCGGTCGGTCGACCTTGTTTTTTTTTTCGTCTCATTTTCTGTTTCTAAAAACATCTTGAGTACGGGTTGCCCTATGGGCGACCTGGTCGACCACGAGACAGTAAATGTTGTCCAATTTTTGTCGAAAATAAAACTCAAGAAATACTCAAAAATTTAGTAAAAACATTTTAAACCGATCGAGAGTATTTAGACAACATTTAGAAACATCGTTATAGGAGTAAAAACTCATTGATATAAAATCAATAAAAGTGTTGTCCATTATTAACAAAAATAAACTTGAAGAAATACTCAGGAAAATATTAAAACCATTTTAAATCATTTAGGAGTAATTGGACAACCTTTAAAAACATTGTTTTGGTAATAAAATAAAATCATCAAAATTAAGATAAAAACATGTATCAAACAATCTCCCCCTTTTTGATGATTACAAACCAAAACAATTTTTACACAAACTAAGAGAGCAATTTTAGAAATGATTTTCCGGTAAAAATATTTGACCGTTTGGAAGCAACCAAAATTTCCAAAAAAATTAAAGCAACCAAGTAGGGAGTAAATATTTTCAAAGCGCAAGCTCCCCCTATCAACAAGCATATCAAGAATAATGTAAGAGCAATTATCCATAAGCTAAAAACTTTAGCTTTTACAATTTGTTCAAGAGCTTATAAGCTCCCCCTGTCACACAAACATCATTCAACACTTTTGTAAGTCCATCAAGCAATAATTGGACTAAAAATAAATCACAACTTATGGCTTTTATGAGCCATAGCTTATAGCTTTTATGACAAGCTTTTATTAGCTTCTTTGAGCTAATGAGCCAATATCCTGTTTCTCCCCCTTTGGAATCATCAAAAAGAATGTTAGGATGGTGGAAACACCATACAATAATATCAAAGCACGTCAAAGGGACGGTTTAATAACCGTTTGAGCAATTAAAGCATAATAATCCAAGGAAAATGGGAGAATTGAAGCATAAGAGATCCATAAGCTCATTAGTTAGCTAAAAACATGATTTCAAAAAGATTTTAAGACACTTTGAAGCAAGAGAATCATGTATAAGTTGAAAGTTTCATTGCAACATTTCAACAAACACCTTGTGTGTGTGAAAAATAGAAGAGGTTGCATATAGTCCTTGTAAAGGTTTCAAGCCAAAAAATTTACATATCATTAATCAACCTCATTCCAAATCTCAATAAGATCATATGCAACATATGCAACATTTGTTCATCAAATAAGAAGCTCAAAGTAGATTCTCAAGAGTCTAATTCAATTGAGATAATCTAAGAAGGATCAAGGCATTACAAATGCCAAAAATTAGAACAACCAACAAGTAATATAAGTCATGCCTTAAACAATACATGTATCAAATGTTCCAACATAACCAACTAAGCATAATGATCAAAGCATTAAGAGAAACACTTTTACCATCAAGTACTTCATACCAATTTTTAACCCATGCCATATAAGAGTATTTTTACCATCAAATACTCCATCAAAATCATGATCATCCACAAGTCATTATCAACTTGCAATATTAACCCTTTTAAGAAAAACAAGCAAATATCATTAGTACAAATGAGTTTTACAAAAATTCATCAAAATACAAAGCAACATTAATGAAAATGCTATAAAGTAAAGGGGTGGGGACATCATTCTCATCCGAGGAGAAGCAAGATCGGGAATAAAATCCTTGATAAATTTCTTCAACTTGCCGATAGACTTTTGCATTTTGGAGGTCTTTTGCTCCAAAGCCTCATACCTCGTCTCATGAAAAGCCCTCATCTCATCAAATTCGGCTTGAGTATACCTCCTAGGCGGTTGAGTACCGGTATTACCCTCCGGATTGCTCGTTCGCCTTTCTTCCGCTAATCTTGCGACCGGCGTCATCAAAGAAGTCATTAGGATCGGAGACTCTTGACCTCTTCCTCTCGCCATTTTGGTTGGTCGGATTTCCATGTTCTTGCGCATAGTGACCATTTGGGCGATGTTATCAATGTCAAAGTCGTTTTGAAATATCTCCGAGTTACACTCAAGACGAAGGTAGTCCCGATTGAATAAGAAGTTTACAAATCCAATTTCCCATAACCAACTTCTTATTACCTTGAGTAATGGACTCGATTAGACATTGAATAAGTATGGCACCAAAGTTAAGTGGTTCCTCCTAGCAATCTTATAAGTCAAAAATAATCCATATTGCTAGGCATCTTTCCGACTTACCACAAATGCAATATGCGACAATGACCGATAAAATACGATGCTCAAGTGTCATTGCCAACAAAGAATACTTTGGCCATACTCCCAAATACGTCTTAACTTCTTTCATCGACACCCCCAACATTTCATCATTCCAAGTCCCACAAGAGAAATAATCCCAACCACCTTCTCTAACATGTAAAAGCAAATATCATTGGGAGTCCATCTAAAATGACGATCCTTTATAAATTAACGGCAATCGGCTTTTTCTTTCATTATCATATTGCACCCACATATTAGCATAAAAATGTTGGATAATATCATCATCATACAAAACATAAGCATGCTCCCATAGATACATCCAACCTTGTTCCTCAAAAATCCCCTAATGGTGGGATACTCATTTGTAAATGAGCTAAAACGACACATTTTAGTCCGAGCAATAGATTTACCTCCCATCCCCGAATCCTCATAGTACCATTCCGCATACTTATTGATGAAATTAAGAGCATTGCGAGAATTTGGAGCTTGAGTAACAAAAGATTTTTTACCTTTCGCCAACGGCAATTTTCGAGCGAAATTGTTCATGGCTTCGGTAATTTGGGCCCGAGAGAGAATGGGATTTTGAACATCATCACCTTCTTGAGCCACGTTTCTTTGAGCGGCTCGAATATCCCTTTGTTCGGCTTCGTCTCGCCGATTTCTCAAATACCCTCTCCGCCCTTTCTTCTCTTAGAAGTGGGATTTTGATCGGTGGAATTTCTTGGAGGAGCCATATATGTAAGATTCTTGTGAAAATAAGAAGATTAGCAACAAGAATCGTGAAAAATGATGAAGAATTGAAGATTCTAGAGAAAGGGGGATGATTTCTGTGACAGCAAGGGTTTTGGGGAATTTTCTTCGTATGTTTGAAATGAAGAAAGAACGTTTAAAACCCGAAAAATTGGCCGGGCGACCGGTTGAGGTAGGAGCGACCGGCCGAGTAGGGAAGCGACGGTCGACGTGCGATGCGGCCGGCCGCCCCTGCTTTGACCGGCCCTGTAATTTTCCTTTTCTCGAGTTTTCCAAAACTCTATATTTCACCCCAAAAGTTTAAAAACATTGCAAAAAGATAATTTAGGAATAAATCCAACAAATACGAGTATCGAGAATAAAATAAACTCGAGATAAATGGGGTTAAACGAGTAGTGCCTTTTAGAGAAAAATTCACAAAATCATTTAGAGGCACTTAAGGGGTTGAAATGAAATATCTAGAAAGATATGTGCATAAGCATAATATCGAGTTCTAAGAGAAATATGAGTGAACATACCTCGATAGTTTAAGAAACTTGATGTGAAATAGCCAATGAATATGAGATATATATCCTACACAATTCTTAAACAAAATTTGCACAAAGGCACAAGTGTAGGCAAGTAATAGGAGATATAAAAAAAATGCTTATGCTATAAAAATACATAAGAGAAAATAAACCACATAAGTCTAATTAAATGCACAAGAGTTTTTTTTTTTTTTTTTAAAAACATCATATAAGGTCTTCTTTTCAAAATATTTTTAAAACCACAAATATATATTGAAGACCTTAATAAAAAAAAACTAAATACTTGAAAACTCATTTTGCAATAAAGATACAAACAAAAACATGCATAACAAATTAAAGTGCATATTTAAATGGGGAGATACGGTTTACCAATTTGCGCGTTTCCATGAGTTGTGCCGTTCCCATTGTTGATGATATCTTCCCTTTGAGAAGTCACTTTGTTGATGATGACTTCTTTGATTGCTCCACTTCCAAGGTTTGTTACCTTCCCATTGTTGATGAACTCTTCTTTTTGAAAATCATCTTGTTGATGATGTCTTTGCCATTTCAAGGATTGTGTTCTTCCCATTTTTGATTGTATCCTCTTCTTGGAAATTGACTTTGTTGAAAATGTTTTCTCCTTCTTTGATCAAATGAAACAATCATTTGATGTCTTCTTGGCGGTATAAATTTTTTCCGATCATTATTACGCCGGGTACCTAAAATGACATTGTTTTGTGGTACCCTCATGTGTTTGGGTCCTTTGGGATTAGTCTTGAGACTTTTAGGTCTCCAACAATAATTAGAGCTATTTCTAGCCCGACAAGAATTAACCGTATGACCTTTTTTACCGCAATAAAAACAAGTGACAATTTTAGGAGCATAATGACCATCATACATAGGAACTTGATTCTTTTTCATATGATTAACAACATTAGGCTTATGATCAAGTCCTTTATCACAATTATGGATATCAACAATATTAGGCATTTTATTGGTACTTAAGTTGGATTTTAATAAATCCTTTTTCATGCCTTCAATATTCTCAACAAGAGTACTATTTTCTATTTCAAGGTTTCTAACCTTATCAAGAGTGGTGGTGTGAGCACATGATAGTGATTCATAGGAAGTAAATAAACCATCCTTATCATTTTTCAAAGTATTGAATTCCTTTTTCAAATTTTTGTATTTAACAAGCAAGCTTTGGAATTCATCTTGAAGTTCATCATAATCATTTTGCAAATCACTATAATCATTTTGAATAACAATATCATAAGAAGTAGAGGGTTTAAGACATACCTCGATTTCTTCTTCAATGCCCATAAGACAATGTTCAACTTCTTCAAGATTGGAAGTTGTAGGGAGGCTTGTTCCTTAGATTTGATATTGTATTCCTTTGAGAAGTAAATGCTTTTGTTTGACTCCTTTCATTTGCAAATACTCCATAAATGGCTTCTAATTTTTGCCATACTTCATGTGCGATCGATTCCTACGATATGTTCATATTCCAAATTAGTAAATGAACAATACAAAATATTGAGAGCCTTACCGTTTAGGGAGATGAATTTCTTCTCTTCATTATTGAGCTCTTTGAAGCCTTTGGAGGTGTGTGGTGTGTTCTTTGTCGGAATGGATTCTCCATTGATGACGGTGTTCCAAATATCGAACCCGCAACTTTGTAAATAGCATTCCATTCTTTCTTTCCAAAATGTAAAATTTTTGGAATCAAGTAGTGGTGGCTTGGTGGTGGAGGCGCCGGCAAGGTGAGCTTCATTCGTAGCCAACGATCGTTTCTCTTCACTCGCGATGTGAAACGAGCTTGCCAAAGAGTTTGGCTTTGATACCACTTGTAAGTCCAAGCGGCTACGATAATCTAGAGGGGGGGTGAATAGATTATCTCCATCTTTTTTAATTTCGCCCTCTTTTTGCAATCGAATGCTCAAAGACAATAATAAAGGTGCGGAATGTAAACAACACACGTCGATTTAAAGAGGTTCAACCCACCTAGGGCCTAATCCTCTACCACCCCAAAGATATCAGGGATGGATTTCAAAAGAAAAAGAATTTTATTAATTACCAAAATTAATACAAATTCAACTTACAACACCTTGAAGAGCACCTCACTCTTCTTCAACACCACCTTTCGGAGATTACCACAATCTCACTTTGAAGATTACCACAATCTTCAACGGCACCTTGTGAAGATTACCACAATCTTCAACCTTGAAGAATACCAAATCCTTCAACACCTCAATAAGAAGATCGCCACAATCTTCTTGCACCTATCACCTAGATCATCCAAGTGTGTTCTTACCACAAGAACACTCACAAGGATATCTTGTGTTTGAATGATAGCCAAAAATCAAGATTACAACTCAATAATGAATATTACAATTTGAGTGCAAGGTGTAATCAAGAATAGCCTAGACCTCAAAGATGTGAAAGTGATGTTTAGGCAAATTTTACAACAAGAATAATAATAATGAAAGACCAAATGTTTGCTTGAAGTGTATCTTGTTGTGTTGTATCACAATTGTTGTATAGGTTGCTCCAAAACTTCCTCTATTTATAGGAGATGATTGATCAAGCATAGGCTCCTCTTGGGGATTGAAAATCTGTTTAAAAATACAATTAAAATCAAGAATATAGTGTTAGAAATCAATCCCACAATTTAAGGAAATGTGTCTGTTTGTCAAACGGTCATATTTTTTTGTCATCAATTCACGATGGCGGCCGCACGTAAATAAGAGAAATAAGAACACTTTGAAAATTACAACAGCGGCGGCCGACGAAGCCAGGTCGGCCGACTGCCTCAACCGGTCCCCCTAATCAAAAAATGAGGAGATTTTGTTCTCGCTTTCAAAACCAAAACATGCAGTACCTAGATCGGGCCGACCCAGCGGCCGTCTCGCCGCCGACGTCGACGCCTTGATGCACGGCCGACCGCTTGTTTTTACTTCCGTCTCATTTTTGTTTCTAAAAACATCTTCGTACGGGTTGCCCTATGGGAGGCGGCCATGTCGACCGACCACGACAGATTTAAATGTTGTCCAATTTTTGTCGAAAATAAAACTCAAGAAATACTCCGAAAATTTAGTAAAAACATTTTAAACCGATCGAGAGTATTTAGACAACATTTAGGAACCTGTTATAGGAGTAAAAACTCATTGATATAAAATCAATAAAAGTGTTGTCCATTATTAACAAAAATAAACTTGAGGAAATACTTCGGAAAATATTAAAACCATTTTAAATCATTTAGGAGTAATTGGACAACCTTTAAAAACATTGTTTTGGTAATAAAATAAAATCATCAAAATTAAGATAAAAACATGTATCAAACAGAAAATACAAAGAAAAAAATTGGGTCGGCCGGCTCGACCCAGTCTAATGGACTGGGCCAAAAAACCCAGCTCATTTCGGGTCTAAGAAAGTGTAGTCCAGTCCGGCCACTTTACCGGGTCGGGCCAAATTGACAGCTCTAGCCGTGTTGAAGGATTCAGATACTACATAATGAAAATTGACAAAAACTCAGATGAGATGGTCTTACGGATTTTATTTCATGAGATGGACCCTAAAATGATCATATTAGCTAACACATTTAAATTTGAATCTGACTTGATTTCCATTGTAAAATATATTGGATCAGTTTTATGAAGTTAAACTCATGAGACGGTCTCACATGAGACTTCCTCATGAAAATATATCCCCAAGCCATGACTGAATTCAATACCTTTCGTATTGCGATAACCTCCGTTGAGTAGAGGTGTCGATGAAAAGGCGTTATAATTAATAATTATATGATGTTGAGGAGTTTCTATGGAATATAATCATGTGGATTAGCGACAAAAATACTGATAGTAAAATTGAAATTGATACTGAGGACTATCCATTGATTTCACTAATATGATGTAACCAGATCTACCAACTCTAAATAAGAAGGATTTGAAATCCTTCCAAATGATTCCAAATATATTTTCCAATGATTTGATATCTATTGTAGAATGACTTCATCCAAACAACTCAATGGACTTGTTATTATGGATTTGAAATTCTTAGCTCTAAATCCGTCAATTCAAATGGAGTTTTAAAGTCTATCAAGTAGCACGAATTCATAGGATTACAACCAATTAGAGTGATATCACATTAGAGTTATTATTTGACATTTCATTTTGCATTTTTTTCTTTTTTTGCTAGAGAAGAGAAACAAAATTTTAATTTGCAAAAAGAAAAATAGATTTGGCAAGTATGATTAGATGTGAGATGAAATTACAAGACGACTGTTGATATGATGTCTGTTTTTAGCTATATGTATTTTTTTTTTTATCATTGTACTTGTGTTGATGTGTTCTCTATCCGCGCTGGTTGGGAACTTATGTCTTAGCCAAATTGGCTCAGACGCTCAGTTATAATATTTCACTTTACTTAAAAAAATTAAAGAAAAAAAAACTGAATTTTTATAAATAAACAGAAGATTCCCAATCATTTTGGGTGGGGAAATTGGGGTTCCTATTCGTGTGTATTCAGTATTGTGGAGAAAAAATCTTATGGGTGATATTGGACTATGTTCTATTGGGTTGGGTAGTGAATATCCACTCCTAAAGTCAAATGATCAATATCAATAAATAAAGATTCAAACCCAGAAACAAAACGGGTACTAAATTACAATTTGGTGAGATTAGGCCCAAAACAACTGGATGTAGTGACCCAACTAACCAAATACTTTTAGCATCTCTTTCAAGTTTCAATCCCATGTATTAACCAAGGGCCAAGTAAGAAGAGAAAAACTGGCCATTCTAGATCTCTATGGCCAGTTTCAAAAAAAGTTCAAAAAGATTAAGAGAAAAAAAGGAGGAAATAAGAAATAAAGATTAAAAAGGGAAAGGAAAAGAAACTGGGGCCCAAAATGATATAGAAGGCTATTTTGGCAAAGCATGATGTGCTTCAAGACATGGCCTGGTACCCAAACAAACTTTTATATTTCCTCCGTATCACAAAGATAGGTACGTTTTTTTTTTCCTGCTCGTCCCATATTATAAGCTTATATTTTCATTCAGAGTATTGATTATACAACAATAGACTAAAATATTCCTATTTAATTCACTTTATTAAAAAAAAATTGTCTTATTTAATAATGCAAGAGTAAAATAGAAAGAATATAAAAAAAGATTAATCTCAATTATATTTATTATGTTCTTGTGTGAATTATTTTGTAAGTCTATTTTAGTGGGACTGGGGGAATAGTTTATAATTATTCTCAAAACTACAAGAATTATCTTGTCCTCTTTCACCCACAATTGGCCTCCCCCCCCCAAAAAAAAAAAAAAATGAGATAAGCTTCAATATAAATGCCAATATGGTTCTAGTTTGATTATTGCTATTGAAAGGAAAAGAGTAACATAATATTGACATTTCTCGCTATGAAAAAAATAATGGAACAACAAGCTTTCGTTTGAATTATGCGAGAAATAACACATTCTCTATTATAGTACATTGATAGGCTTGTGGTGATAGGCTTGCTCGTTGGATGACTCAATCTAAATATTCTATGACCAAATCTCCCATGACGCATCTCAATTAGTTGATCAATCAACAATGTTGTCTTACTTCCAATAGTAGAGTAGAAGTTCAAATCTCACTCGAAACCAATGACTTCTTGGGGGATAAGGCTATAAGGGGATAATATGGCATGGTGTACAAACCTTGTTGAGAATATAAGGCTAGTTAAAGTACGTCCCTGAGATTCACATCCTTCAGGACTCTAAGGACGGGGTCCTAGCCGTGTTGGAGCCTAGGATTAGTCTGACAAAATCAGAAACCTGAGACACTAAAAAAGATTGATACTTCAGTTGTTTCTCCCTGTGTTTTTTTTCTTATTTATTATAAAAAGGTTTAAAAAAGTAATAAACATTTTAATCTGGTAAATAAAACACTTCTTGATGTAGAGAGTGTTTGGTGGATAATTAAGTTGTAAAAGTGTTTTATTACTTTATAAAAAAAAAGACAAAACAAAAATAAAATTAGAAATCTAAAGCCCCCTTCCCAGCTTTTCAACAAACTCTGATTAAATGAAACAGAATCTGAAGTAGAAGCTGACACTTGTAAACACTAAAAATAATTTCTTTTCTAGCTAAAAGTTGATAATCATTTCTTTTTAGAGTATTTGCAAACACTCCATTAGTATGATCAACTACTTCCAATTAAGCCAATTAACCTTTGCTTAGCGGTAAGGAGAAAGCCTGCGGACCTTTGTGGTCCAAGATTCAAGACCCCCGGGGTACACCTCAATCGATTGACCAATTAATAATATTGTCTTGCTTTCAGCGACAGGGTGGGGGTTCAAATCACACCAAAAACTATCGGCTTCTTGGGTGGCTAGAAGATGGCAGTGTGACATTAGACTCTTTGTGCCAGAAGAGTGCATGTCTTGTTGTGAACATGAGGCTAATTGAGCCACATCCCGTGAATTACATTCTTTTAAAATCGGATTCTAGGGCCAGATTAGTCCAAGAAAGCTAGGAACTTGAGAAATAATAATAAATAAAATACTTCCAATCAATTGTTCTAACTTCTACGGTTCTAGCCAGTAGCCACCTAGATTTTAAGTCCCATAAATAACCACCATAAATGGGTGAACAAGTGTTAGTTCTACACTGTAATGTCACATGCCCATTCTTAACCTGCCCATGCCTAGCGACTGACCTGCTTCAACTTTTCTAGAAACACTATAAAAAGAATTAATTATTATATCCATAGGTATTTAGGTGTGTAATTAAAGAAATGAAATAATTAAGCTCTCAGTTAAAAATATCTTGTACATACATCAAACGATGATCGAACACTATGCCAGCTTGCTTAATTAGTGTTAAAACACTTTGTTAGGCAAAAATCACAGACCATTTTTTTCAATAATGTTGTCACGAAAATCAATGTAGCCAGACGTATGAACGAATCATCGTACAAGACTTTAGATTCATTGTTTCAAAAAGGATTCCACTAACAAAGCTTAATTTCATCCCTTTAATTATGGTAAAGATAATTATTGATTATTTCGAGTTACTACAATTACTGAATTGACGAAACGCGAATCTCTATAAGTTCAATGATTGCCATCTGCCTAATGTTTTTGTTGATGTGAGAGGGATTATTCAAAATAAATCGAGGTTTATTAAGAAAAAAAAGTAAATAAAATATTGAGTAATAGTTAAAATTATTATTAATCGATGGGGAAAGTTCAAAATTGGTCCTATAACTATAAGCAGTTTGCAATTTTGGTCATGTAATTATTGAGTTTGCAAAATTGGTCCTGTAAGTTTGAAAGTTTTTGCAAAATTGGTCATATATGTTTTATACCTAAGCAATTTCGATCCTGTAATTTTCAAGTTGTTGCAAAATTGGTCCCCTGGGGTTATTTCATATTTTTAAAATACCAAGAATACCCTTATGCACACAATTGACTTATTTGACTAAGTGTTTTGCCTAAAATGGTATCAGAGCCCAAAATTATTAAGAACTTTAAGTTATATTTATTATTTGGGATAATTTCATTTTCATACCCAATCTATACCCTAATTTCACTTTTGATACCCTGTTTTCAACCTAATCAAGATTGGTACCTAATGTTCACAAAATTAATCATATTTGGTACCTCTCCGTTAACTCTAAGTTAACTCTAACAGTTTAACTTTGTTATAGCGGGTTTCTTCTTAGAACAACCTTTCAATTTTCCTAATGTTTTATGAATAATCTCTTCCGACCCATACTTTACTGCTACAATAATGGAAATAGTCCATTACGACCATATCGTGCCCAACATGCTTCCGTAAAATTAATAGATCTCTTAAAATTCATACCTCTTTTGACCGAAACACCGCAGGGTTAAGTGGTTCGCAACGCCACCAGTCGGAAAATTACGCGGATCGTTTGACAAAACTCCTCACTTTCAACCTCACCCTCGGGGAAGATGATCGCAAGTTATCCCACCCCTTCAAAGACTCGGCCAAAGACCTTGGTTCGTTTCTACTCCGGCGTAAAAGTATTTCTTCAAAGGGATAGATCAATAGAACACTATGAACACATGTTGAACAAAAGCCTTTATTTTATTAAGAACTTAAAGAAAAATTTATTACATTAGTAATTTCCTTTTGGGAGAGAAAACTTGTTTAGCCTCTCATTATTGAGGCTTGCACTCGAAAATACATAAATTTAAAAACTAAACACTCAAACTTATTACAAATTTTCACTCAGATTTTATTGTAAGAAAACTAAGGAAAATGTTCGATCCCCGCCTTCCTTCAAATCCAAATCCTGCATTTTATAGAGGTAAGTCCAGGACTTCAAAGGCGGACTTCAAATCTTGTTGATACTTATGACGTCCTTTTTTTTCGCTTACGTCATATCCGCATTATTGCCTCGCCACGGTGGTTTTCTTTTTTCTTCCGCGTGACTCGGCCCATGTGAAAGTTGTCGGGGAATCTTCTAAAAAGTTGGTTTTGCGTGGTCCCGAGGATAACGCGCGTTTTGTGAGTTGGGCCCTTATCCTTTCCGGTGCATGATCTTGTCGGTCGGGTTTGGGTCGGAATCATTTCCCAAACTCGGGTTCCTTTTGTTCGGGGCATGCTTGTGAGAGATCCGGTCGATCAACGGCCAACATGCGCCATATTCTGAATTTCGGTAAGTGTCTTTGCTTTCCTTAGGAATCTTGTTTTCCCAGAGAATTCTTCTTTGGTCTCGAAGAGTTCTTACGCAAACCCGTGGTTGATCCAATCATCGAATTCAAAAGGAAAGATCCATTCGCGAGTGCGGAAGAACTTGAATGGATATTTGACTTTGTCCATTTCGATTAGACAAACCCAAAGACCCCATGCTCGCGTCTTGTAGAAGCCGTCTTGAGAAAATGCTCCTACTAATATGGTCCTTCTTAGGTGAAGCTGCGCTTAATATATTTTAAAGCATTTTCATCGGTCTCCTTAGCTTGATAAAATGAAAAGCTTCATTAAAGCCTTTCTTTCTTTGGTTCGGGAGAGCCGCACATCGATAAAATACGGTTCAAAATACCGCCTCGGCCAAATGTGGATTATTGGCCCAAGTCTCGTAAAACCGCTTCCCCAATCCATTTCGGTAATTTTGAAATTTACGGGGAATCCTGGTGACACGATATAGATTGAAGCTAAGGCTCCAAAAGTATACCATTCTGCATCTTCATTTGGATGACTTCTGGTTTCATCCACACTCGGGATACTTTCTGAGATATCAACCATTGTTTTCTCGGGTTAATACTTGTCTTGTAACTAGTTTCTCCCATTGCCGATATACCTGCATAGGAGAAATCTTATTTCGTCGGTTTGAACCTTAGATTTGCCATGTCGTGGCCTAAGATTCAACTCTCCCTCTTTTACCCCGAGGTGTTGGGTTGACTTGAAGACTCGGGTTGTGACAGGAGCTTCAACATTAAATTACGATTTGTACACCCGGGGGATGCATCACCGCAACACTTGTGATTATGGTACTTGAATCCATAACCTCCGGGTTAGAGCCCCGTACTCTCTCGGCCCCTTTTTGCATCGTAGGAGATGCGGCTGGAAGAGAGGCTTTGCGATCTAAGAACAATTGTCCTTGAGCGGCGGCATGCTCGTATTTGACTAGAAGCGGTTTACGGTCGGCTGTTGAAGTCGTCCGGCAAACACGCATTGAGACATAACGTCCCAAAATCTCGTTCTAGACTCTCCAGGTTTTCCCGAGATGTCTTACTCGTTTAAGGACTCAAATCGAAACGCGCGTCCTTCCATCTCGTGTCAAGAAATCGCAAGAATATTTTCATGAGATTTGATAATGACAATATCATAATCATAATATTGACATTGACTTGCCATCTATGTAATCGAGCCTTTTCTGGTTTTGATTCAATTTTGTTTTTCGAAAAGCTTGACACTTGAATTATCAATTTTAAAGTAAACTTTTTAGCGATAAAAATAGAGGCCATTTTTTAAAAGCCTTTACATTTGCAAAGAATTCTTTCTCGTTTATATGCCACCGAGTTGCTTCACTAGGGGTGAATAAACGGCTGCGATATCTGCATGGCACTTCCTCGTTTGGTGTGACTTTCGTAAGAACTTTGCCCACCAATCATCATTTGGCATCCGTGTACGAGAACTAGTTCGTCCTCGTCTTGGGAATCGCAAGCTTTGGAAGCTTTTTACAAACTTCTTTTAGTTGCTTAATTCCTAATTGATGTTCATCTTCCCATTTGAATATTGCATCTTTTTTTAAGCAATGGGCTAAACACCTTCCGTAATATGCCAAATTGTTTATGAACATCGGCAAAATTAACAACTCAAGAAAACTCAAGCTGCTTCTTGTCTTTTAGTGTATTTGGAAATCCATATCTTTTCCACAATATGATTCTCGTAGAATAATTCAGTTCATCGATTTCAATTCCAAGGAATTCAATGTCTTGTTGCAATTACGCCTTCTTTTCGAAAGCACTAATCCTTCTTTGTGACAAACATCCAAAATATTTCCAAATGTTTGATATGCTCCTTCATGTTCTTTGATGCGATTAGGATGTCATCGATATACGAACATGAAAGCTGAAATAATCTTTGAAAAGATTATCCATCTTTCTTTGATATATCCGGGTGCGTTAGCAATCCCATAGGCATTACGTTCCAAATATAGTGTCCTTGTGGTGTAGAAAATTTCGTAAACTTCTTACTTTTTCTTCCTTCATCTTAATGGTAGAATCGGACTTGCAATCAAACTTTGAGAATATCTTGGCACCTTTGATACGATTAACGGATGTTCTCTGCTTGGGATATAGTATCCGTCGAACTCCAATATGTTATTAATTCCTTGTAATTAATAACAAGTCTTAACTTTTTCTCTTTTGATTTCTCCATGGTTTCTCACTAAGAACCTGGACTTTGTATGGAGAAACTCTGGTGAAATTAACTTAAGGTCAAGATGTTAAGTAAGTATCTTCGCATATCCTCACGATCCGTCAGTTCATAAGATTGGTTTGAATCTTACGAACTCGTACTCCTTTCCAGGTTTAACCTTTAAGGAAGCTTTAAGCTCGTTCTTATCCCACCAAGCCAAAGGATCTTCATTGTAATTCCTTTGGATCTTCTTCTGATATCCTCGAGTGATATTTGTTCCTCAGGTTACATCACTCGTGGATTCTCCATTAGACTCATCCATAAGTCGCAATGGCTTTACGGTGACTCGTTCTTCTCCTTGTACTACGAATGAATACAAGTTATTATCCCATATCTTACGATCCTTACGGATGGAACCAAATTGTCATAGGATAATAAAGCTTCACCAAATTTCCTTGATCCGCCATTTTTGGATTGCGGTTTGGCTTCATCACCACGCTTTGCTGCGAAAATTAATGGGCATTTTTAAGCGTAAAAATGCTTCGCGATCTCGGACAATAATCTTATGATCACATAAGGTTGTGAAAATAAGTCTTCTCGTCTCGTTCTCTTGTGTGAACCGCTTGAATGTTTGTAGGAAATTATTTCCCGACAAAATATACACTTTTTGTGTCATGGAAATAGATTGGTGGCGTCTTTACTTTGTACCATGGTCTTTGCCGCTCCTCCAGATCATTATTTACGCTTGTTTAATTCCGTAAGGATAAGAATCCTTTTAGAGAAATCTCTTCTGCAATGGCTGGTAAATCTTCTCAATTTCTTTAGGAAAAACATCCGCTTTGCGGTACATATTCCGGCACTGAATCGATATAGGCGGCAAAATACTCGGCCTTGTATTGACATACAACATTCCAATAGAAATGTATATGGAGAATGGACTAGTGGTCATATGATTACGTATCTTTTATTAGCCGTTTGTGAACTCCATTCCGTCTTGTAATCTTTCCCAAGGTTTATGTTCCTCAAGAAATTCAATTCCCAGTATTAATTGTTCGGGACCTTTCTGCAACTCTGTGATAGTAAGCTCAATTTCTCTATCTTGGGCTTCTTCGATACCTTCCAACGATTGGTTGTTGGAGATAATATAAAACATCACAAGGAAAAATGTTATCCTTTTGAGTGATGTCGAATATTACTTCAACCTCTCGCCATCTTTCTGGACATTTCGGCTCTCTGCTTTGTTTTAAAAACATCGGGATGCTATTTGAAATTTACTTGGTCTCCTTTCTTCCCAACGGCTACTACTCACCATTCTGTCTTGCCGGAAAGACATCCTTCAGGCTCAACTCGAGACTTCGACTTTTGTTGGTGGTTGATCTTGAATTATCATATCAATCTCCTTAATAGTTGGAGATTGATAATTTCAGTAACACCACCCTGGCAAAGTCCTCAAAGATTATGGGACTTCAATAAATTCCTTTCTCAAGAATACTTGAATGATGGGTATTCGAGAGAGCATAGAAATCTTGTATGTGATCGAGTAAGGCTGTTTCCTTCTTTCATCAAATCGACTCTTTTGAAATCTTGATGAAGGGTTAGGACTCTCATCAAGTCTCGATCTCCCAAATTGTATGCAATTCTAGGATAGACATTAAATGCCAATTTCCGCATACAAATTTCTCAGAATCGCTCAAGGCGTGAATCCTTGAGATGCGAGATTCGCTTGTCAAAGATAGCAAGATTAAGAGGCGAATCTATTCCTTCTTTGAATGTTGCTTTAATAATTACTCTTATGGCTCGATATGAATCCATGAGAGTGTATTTGCAACTTCTCTTTTAACTTTGCTTTTGATCTCTTGTATTTCTTTAATAGGGACCAAGCGCATCTCGATCGTTCTTGGTAAACTCCATCGAATAGCAAATTCACGGTTGTTACCTGTGGATAATTTGGTGTTTTCATTTACGAAATCAATTTTATCCAATGCTTTTTCCATAGCTCAATTGTAAATCCATCATAGACTTGAAGCTTTGGATCTTCCTTCATGATTCTCATAAGAGTTTTATGAGAAACCGTCGTGTCGAGAGAGGAATCGACATATCCTCCCGATCTGTGAAGAATTTCATCTTCACTCACGATTTGAATGGATTCACTTCCATCATCGAGAATATATCTCTTCTTCATAGATGCTTTCATCCGAGGGAATATCCTCAAATTGATACACCTGTATTAAATCGATAATAAACTTCTTCGATTTACGGTGTTGCCTCGAACTGTCGACTCGACTCGTTTTTGATTATGCGGGCAATCCGTTGAGATATGCCCTCTTGCTCCACATGTCCAAGCAATTACGATCTTTGAAACTTTCATTAGCTCTAGTGTGAGCACGCTGAAAGTTCTTCTCCTGGATTTCTCTGGTACTTGCTTGATTAGAACACGATGATGAGGCTCTACTCTCCTTGGTCTTTGGTCTTTGCCCACGATTTATAACCCGGGCTTTTTGTTTTGACGAGAACCTTCTAGGTCTCCATGAAGACCGCTTCTTTTCTTCTTCGCCGCCGGTGGTATGGATGGCTTCGCTCATTCTTCCTTTTGTGCCGCCTTGGTTGACCTCCCACAATTGTTGGGATATCATTATCCACGCAACATAGGAATCGCTTTGTTAATTCCTCTTAATCTCTTGTAGTTCTGTGCGGAGCCGCTTGATAGCACCATTCGATAACTTGGCCTTTAGGAAAGACATTTTTCGGCCCACGATTTCTACTTGACTCCACCCTTGTATTCCCGATAAGCATTTCTCTCCGGGGACTCGGAATCTTGGCAAAGAATAGGTATGCGGCTTCTTTTTCCTCAATCTAGGATTTCCACCGTATTCGGTGAACAACTTGATATATTCGTCAATATGACAAATATCCGATAACTTCAAGGCTATAGAGGGCTTGTTTATATTTCTTTCTTTTTCATCCTCTAATCCTCGAAATAACGTCGTGCCGATGAATTGGATTTTGAATAGTTTTGCCATACCATCGACAATTCCTTTAAGTGATTCCCGATGTGGCCGAACTTTTTGTACTAGCATCGGTCATATCCTGCAATCTTTACCGATCCTTCAAGACTCATTTCAAGGAGTAAAATGAATGAATCCTTTGTCTGGAAGTATCTCGTTCCACTGGTACTCCATCGGGAATCATTGTTCGATGGGAATTTTCATGAACAGTTTCTTAAGAACTTAAAAAGTTGGAGATCTTGAAATTAAGAATTGGCCACGAGGAAACGATGGTGAAATATCGGGAAGGAAACTCTTGAACTCCTTCATGATATTGAAACGAGTCAAGAACCGGAGGACAGCCGAGTTCATCAGGAGGAAGAAACATATTGATTTTGGGGACGGTACCCTATTTACACCAAAAAGGGAAACCAACCAGAAGTTATACGAAAAATGACGAGATGAGAGAAGCTCATTGCTCTCATCAAAGGAAAATCCATCAAAAATTAAAAAGATGGATATGGAAAAGATGAATCTTAAAGATCTACACGACTGGCGGAGAATCCATCGCGGGATTAGGTATTGTAGATTTAAAGATGAAACGCGGTGAGAATCGAACTTTGGTTACCTATGACCCACAAGGTAGACCAATTCCTCCACCACCGCCACCGATTAATCCTAACGTCGAAGAAAGACGGGTTCACATCATGGAGCTCGGGACGAGAGGATGCCACATGCGGGGATTTCACGATCGGGAGTGATCCACTTTCGGGGACGGGGAGGTCGAAACCCTTGCGGGAACAGGACAACCTACCGGAAGGCGAATATTTATCGGATGCCTTATGGAAGATCGCACTGGACCCAATACATCCGTATGGGTTGATGTTAAATCGGACATCCCGATTTTAAAAGCGAAGAAGTTCTCATTGATGAATGGGCTTGGTATGAGAATTTCAGCAGAACCCTCGATCTTACAAAGGATTCATTCATTTTACTCCTTGAAATGAGTCTTGAAGGATCGGTGAAGATTATGCGGGATATGACCGATGCTAGTACAAAAGTTCGGTCATCGGGGGAATCACTTAAAGGAATTGTCGATGGTATGGCAAAACTATTCAAAATCCAATTCATCGCACGAGTTATTTCGAGGATTAGAGGATGAAAAAAGAAAGAAATATAAACAAGCCCTCTATAGCCTTGAGTTATTGGATATTTGTCATATTGACGAATATATCAAGTTGTTCACCGAATACGGTGGAAATCTAGATTGAGAAAAAGAAGGCATGACTATTCTTTGCCAAGATTCCGAGTCCCTGGAGAGAAATGCTTATCGGGGAATACAAGGGTGGAGTCAAGTAGAAGCGTGGCGAGAAAAATATCTTTCCTAAAGGCAAGTTATCTCGAATGGTCTTTATCAAGCGGCTCCGCACGGGAACTACAAGAGATTAAGAGGAATTAACAAAGCGGTTTATACATGTTGCGTGGATAATGATATCCCAACGATTGTGGGAGGTCAACCGAGCGGCGGCACAAAAGGAAGAATGGCGAAGCCATCCATACCGCCTGCGAGAAGCAAAGAAGCGTGACAAAAAAGAAGCGGTCTTCATGGAGACCTAGAAGGTTAGTCAAAACAAAAGCCCGAAGTTATAAATCGGGCAAAGACGGCCAAGCGAGGAGTAGAGCCTCATCATCAGGTTCTAATCAAGCAAGTACCGGCAGAATCCGGGAGAAGAACTTTCGGGCGTGCTCACACTAGAGCTAATGAAAGTTTCAAAGATGTAATTTTGGACATGTGGAGCAAAGAGGGCATATCTCAGCGGATTGCCCGGACAATCAAAAACGAGTCGAGTCGAGTTCGAGGCAACACCGTAAATCGAAGAAGGCATGTCTATTATCGAGGATTTAATACGGGTGTATCAATTTGAGGATATTCCCCGGATGAAAGCATCTATGAAGAAGAGATATATTCGATGATGGAAGTGAATCGATTAATCGGAGTGAAGATGAAATTCTTGGTGACGATCGAGGAGGATATGTCAGGATTCCTCTCGCACACGACGGTTTCTCATAAAACTCTTATGAGAATCATGAAGGAAGATCCAAAGCTTCAAGTCTCATGATGGATTTACAATTGGAGCTATGGAAAAAGCATTGGATAAAATTGGATTTTCGTAATGCAAGAAAATACCAAATTATCCACGGGTAACAACCTAGGTGAATTTGCTATTAGATGGAGTTTACAAAGAACTTTGATCGAGATGCGGTTGGTCCCTATTAAAGAAATACAAGAGATCAAAAGCAAAGTTAAAAGAGAAGTTGCAAATACACTCTCATGGATTCATATCGGAGCCATAAGAGTAATTATTAAAGCAACATTCAAAGAAGGAATAGATTCGCCTCTTAATCTTGCTATCTTTGACAAGCGAATCTCGCATCTCAAGGATTCATGCCTTGGAGCTGATTCTGAGGAAATTTGTATGCGGGAAATTGGCATTTAATGTCTATCCTAGAATTGCATACAATTTGGGAGATCGAGACTTGATGGAGTCCTAACCCTTCATCAAGATTTCAAAAAAGTCGATTTGATGAAAGAAGGAAGCAGCCTTACTCGATCACATACAAGATTTCTATGCTCTCTCGAATACCCATCATTCGAAGTATTCTTGAGAAAGGAATTTATTGAAGTCCCAATAATCTTTGAGGACTTTGCAGGGTGGTGTTACGAGAAATTATTGAATCTCCAACTATTAAGGAGATTGATATGATAATTCAAGATCAACCAGTCTTCAACAAAAGTCGAAGTCTCGAGTTGAGCACAGAAGGATGTCTTTCGTAAACGAGAATGGTGAGTAGTAGCCGTTGGGAAGAAAGGAGACCAAATGCGATTGCGCATCCCCGATGTTTTTAAAACAAGAAGAGAGTGAAATGTCGAGAAAAAGATGGCGAGAGGTTGAAGTAATATTCGACATCACTCAAAAAGGATAACATTTTTCCTTGTGATGTTTTATATTATCTCCAACAACCAATCGTTGGAAGGTATCAAGGAAGCACGAAGATAGGAGAAATTGAGCTTACTATCACGGGAGTTGCGGGGAAAGGTCCCGAGAACAATTAATCTTGGGAATTGAATTTCTTGAGGAACATAAACCTTGGGAAAGATTACAAGACGGAATGGAGTTCACGGCTAATAAAAGATACTGAGAATCATATGACCACTAGTCCATTCTCCATATACATTTCTATTGGAATGTTATATCTTTGAATCAAGGCCGAGTATTTCGCCGCCTATATTGATTCAGTCTTGGAATATGTCTTTGCAAAGCGGATGTTTTTCCTAAAGAAATTGGAGAAGATTTACCGACCATTGCGGGAAGAGATTTCTCTAAAAGGATTCTTATCCTTACTTGGGGAATTAAACAAGCGTAAATAATGATCGGAGGAAATGCGGTTACCCGTGGTACAAAGTAAAGACGCCACCAATCTATTTCCATGACACAGTGCGAGATATTTCTTCGGGAAATAATTTCCTACAAACATTCAAGCGGTTCACACAAGAGAAGCGAGGCGAGAAGACTTATTTTCACAACCTTATGTGATCATAAGATTATTGTCAGAGATCGAGGAAGCATTTTACGAGAAAAATGCCCATTAATTTTCGCGACAAAGCGTGGTGATGAAGCCAAACCGCAATCCAAAATGGCGGATCGAAGGAAATTTGGTGAAGCTTTATTATCCTATAGACAATTTGGTTCCATCAGGAAGGATCGAGAAGATATGGGATAATAACTTGTATTCATTCAGTACAAGGAGAAGAAACGAGTCACTCGGAAGCCATTGCGAATTATGGATGAGTCTAATGGAGAATCCACAGAGTGATGTAACCTTAGAGGAACAAATATCACTCGAGGATATCAAGAAGAAGATCCAAAGGAATTACAATGAAGATCCTTTGGCTTGGTGGGATAAAACGAGCTTAAAGCTTCCTTAAAGGTTAAACCTGGAAAGGAGTACGAGTTTGTAAGATTCAAACCAATCCTTATGAACCGGGCGGATCGTGAGGATATCGGAAGATACTTAAGGAACATCTTGACCTTAAGTTAATTTCACCAGGAGTTTCTCCATACAGCAGTCCAGGGTTCTTAGTGAGAAACCATGGAGAAATCAAAAGATGAAAGCGAAGACTTGTTATTAATTACAAGGGAATTAATAACATATTGGAGTTAAAAGCGGATACTATATCCCAAGCGAGAGAACATCCGGTTAAGCGTATCAAAGGTGCAAGATATTCTCAAAGTTTGATTGCAAGTCCGGATTCTACCAGATTAAGATGAATGAAGAAAGTAAGAAGTTTCGACTTTCTCTTACACCCATGGGGACACTATATTTGGAGCGTAATGCCATGGGATTGGCTAACGCACCCCGGATATATCAAAGAAAGATGGATAATCTTTTCAAAGATTATTTGATTTCATGTTCGTGTATATCGATGACATCCTAATCGCATCAAAGAACATGAAGGAGCATATCAAACATTTGGAAATATTTTCGGATGTTTGTCACAAAGAAAAAAGGATTAGTGCTTTCGGAAAAGAAGGCGGTAATTGCAACAAGACGATTGAATTCCTTGGAATTGAAATCGATGAATCGGAATTATTCTGAGAATCATATTGTGGAAAAGATACGAGGATTTCCAAATACACTAAAAGACAAAAGCGACTTGAGTTTTCTTGGAGTTGTTAATTTTTTAGGGAGCATATTACATGAAGGTGTTTAGCCCATTGCTTAAAAAAGATGCAATATTCAAATGGGAAGATGAACATCAATTAGGAATTAAGCAACTAAAGAAGTTTGTAAAAAGCTTCCAAAGCTTGCGATTCCCAAGACGAGGACGAATCGGTTGCGTACGGATGCGGTGATGATTGGTGGCGGCGGTTCTTACGAAAGTCACACCAAGCGAGGAAGTGCCATGCAGATATTTGCGGTGGTTTATTCACCCTAGTGAAGCAACTCGGTGGCATATAAACGAGAAAGAATTCTTTGCGATCGAGAAAGGCTTTTAAAAAATGGCCTCTATTTTCTTGGCTAAAAAGTTTACTTTAAAAATTGATAATTCAAGTGTCAAGGCTTTTCGAAAAACAAAATTGAATCAAAACCAGAAAAGGCTCGATTACTTAGATGGCAAGCTGAATGTCAATATTATGATTATGATATTGTCATTATAAAATCTCATGAAAATATTCTTGCGATTTCTTGACACGAGATGGAAGGACGCGTTCGCGGCGAGGTCCTTAAACGAGTAAGACATCTCGAGGAAAACCTGGAGAGTCTAGAAGCGAGATTTTGGGGCGTTATGTCTCAATGCGAAGTTGTTTGGGCGACTTCAACAGGTGACCAGAAATCCGTTTCTAGTCAAATACGAGCATGCCGGTTCGCTCAAGGACAATTGTTCTTAGCCTTTGCAAGGGCCTCTCTTCCAGCCGCATCTCCTACGATGCAAAAAGGGGCCGAGAGAGTACGGGGCTCTAACCCTTGGGAGGTTATGGATTCAAGTACCATAATCACAAGTGTTGCAGGTGATGCATCCCCGAGGGTGTACAAAGCGTGAGCGAATGTTGAAGCTCGGTGTCACAACCCGAGTCTTCAAGTCAACCCAACACCTCGGGGTAAAGAGGAGAGTTGAATCTTAGGCCCGAGACAGGCAAATCTAAGGTTCAAACTGAGAATAAGATTTATCTATGCGGGTATATCGGCGGCAATGGGAGAAACTAGTTACAAGACAAGGTATTAACCCGGAGAAAACAATGGTTGATATCTCGGAAAGTATCCCGAGTGTGGATGAAACCAGGAAGTCATCCAAATGAAGTACGGGGAATGGTATACTTTTGGAGCCTTAGCTTCAATCTATACGTGTCACCGGGATTCCCAGAAATTTCAAAATTAGAAATGGATTGGGAAGCGATTTCGAGACTTGGGCAATAATCCACATTTGGCGGAGGCGATATTTTGAACTGTATTTTATCGGTGCGAGCTCACGAACCAAAGAAAAAAGGCTTTAATGAAGCTTTTCATTTTATCAAGCTAAGGAGACAGGATGAAAATGCTTTAAAATATATTAAAGCGCCTTCAGGAAGAAGGACCGATATTAGTAGGAGCATTTTCTCAAGAGCGAAGCTTCTACAAGGCGAGCATGGGTCTTTGGGTTTGTCTAATCGAAATGGACAAAGTCAAATATCCATTCAAGTTCTTCCAAATTCGGCGAATGGATCTTTCCTTTTGAATTCGATGATTGGATCAACCACGGGGTTTGCGGAAGAACTCTTCGAGACCAAAAGAAGAATTCTCTCGGGAAAACAAGATTCCGGCAAGCAAAGACACTTAAGGAAATTCGTAACATGGCGCATGTTGGCCGTTGGATCGCCGGATCTGTCAAGCATGCCCCGAACAAAAGGAACCGAGTTTGGGAAAGGATTCCACCCAAACCCGACCGACAAGATCATCGTTTTGGAAAGGATAAGGGCCAGACTCACAAAACGTGTTATCCCGGGGACCACGCAAACCAACTTTTTAGAAGATTCCCGACAACTTTCATACGGGCCGAGTCACGCGGAAGAAAAATAAAACCGGTGGCGAGGCGATAACACGAGGATATGACGTAAGTCGTGACGTCATAAGTATCGCAAGATTTGAAGTCCGCTTTGAAGTGGGACTTACCTCTATAAAATGCGAGGATTTGAAGGAAGGCGAGGAGATGGAACATTTTCCTTAGTTTTCTTACAATAAAATACGAGTGAAAATTTGTAATAAGTTTGAGTGTTTAGTTTTTAAATTTATGTATTTTTCGAGTGCAAGCCTCAATAATGAGAGGCTAAACAAGTTTTCTCCTCCCAAAAGGAAATTACTAATGTAATAAATTTTTCTTTAAGTTCTTAATAAAATAAAAGCTTTTGTTCAACATGTGTTCATAGTGTTCTATTGATCTATCCCTTTGAAGAAATACTTTTACGCCTGGAGTAGGAAACGAACCATTTGTCTTTGGCAGTCTTTGAAGGGCCGGATAACTGCGCAGATCATCTTCCCGAGGGTGAGGTTGAGCAGTGAGGATCTGTTTGTCAAGCGATCTGGGGCGTAATTTTCCGGGCGTGGCGTTGCGAACCACTTAACGGCGGTGTTTGGTCAAAAGAGGTATGAATTTTAAGAGATCTATTAATTTACGGAAGCATGTTGGGCGATATGGTCGTAATGGACTATTTCCATTATTGTATAAGTAAAGTATGGGTCTTTGGAAGAGATTATTCATAAACCATTAGGATCTTGAAATTGAAAGGTTGTTCTAAGAAGGAAACTTTGCTATAACAGTTAAATGTTAGAGTTAACGGAGAGTTAACGGAGAGGTACCAAATATGATTAATTTTGTGAACATTAGGTACCAATCTTGATTAGGTTGAAAACAGGGGTATCAAAAGTGAAATTAGGGTATAGATTGGGTATGAAAAATGAAATTATCCCATTTTATCGTTATAAATTTGTGAAGATCATTAATATATATATTAAATAAATCATTTTATCACGTAATATGATAATTAATATGCTAGCTATTATATATCATATATATTTGTTAGTGTATTGCAGAAATAAAATTATCAGTTGTTCAGCTATTTATGTGTGATGGTGATTGTCAACTTTTGGGACTCCAATCTAGGGTTTAGTCGTTGCTACCCACTTGGGTAGCTACCCAAATGGGTTCTATACCATTGGATTAATTAATTATGAAGTAGTGGATCATATATATTGATTCGAGAAGTATTATTTCACATAATCAAGTATACTAATTATTTTTTTATCTTGTATATAGCTACATGACTTTTATATCTATTACTTAATATGTTATTACACACACACACATATATATAGGGATTGATATCAATCCCTTTAGGTTAGTCCATAAGAACACTTATAGACTCTTGATTTAAAATTTTGGATGGTGAAGATCATTTTAGTTAATTTAGGCATATAAGGGTATACTTGTACTTTTATATTTAATTAGTTATGTTAATTGGACGGTTATTAGCTATATTTAAGGAAACATAATCCTATGTACCTTTCCAGTTACCCGATTTTTAGGGAGGAAAAATCATCAACTTCAAGCGTTTTTTTCAAAATTGTTAATTCTTTCCGCTATATTTGTGAACAGTCATTTTATTGTATACTTAGTTCAGTGGACTTGTATACTTAGTCATGTTTCAAGGTCTTGTTTGTGATTCTAATATCTTTTTGGATAGATCATAAATACTATCCGATTCAACATAATTATAAAAATTTCAGTTATCTTTACAAATTACAGATTATAAGTACCCGTGAGATTTGTGTTTGTTTACTATATAACTTACAAAATGTGTAATTTGTGAAATAGAAATAGATCTCAATGGGTATTTATAGTTGTGAAAGATTATTAAATTTATATTATAATTATTTTGAAATGTCAAGGATAATTTTATATTTACCCTTTTATTTTTTTCTTTTCTTTTTTTTTTTTATTTTTTTTTTTGATAACAGGGAACCGCAAGCCGCTACTCTTTGAGTGCGACTTTGGATAAACCTCAAATTTGGGCGTCGTATTTAGCGCAAACTACACCAACCAGGTAAAACCACACTTTAAGCCCGCAGTGTGTGCAATGCGCCAACCAAATAAAGTGTTGGTAGGGATCGAACTCGTGACCTTCGCCACAATATTCACCTACTCCATAACTGGCCTTGCGGGTTATTTTTTTCTTTTCTTTTCAACGCATATATACTTATGTTGACGTTATTGAGATAATATATACATATTCTTTTACGGCTAAGAATTAATATAATACATACTTTACAACAGTGTCAACATATATGTTAAATCAAACGACTATTGCTTTAATTTGAAATTGATATATAAAGTTACTGATAATTTTTTTTTATCCAAACTGTGTTTTTTAGACCCATAAATGTCACATATAGAGTTGCTCTTTTTTGCACTTTTAAAAATTATTAAACCGTAGAATCATCACCTTATGGAAATTTTAGGTGCATAAACGTGTAAAATTATTCTAATGTGCGTTTTTGATAATGTTTCTCGAATAAGAATAAAACGACAAGAAGTCAAGAACTCAAGGACTTTAAGGTGGCCCATTTGCTTTTACTTTCCAACTCAAAAAATCTATTGCCTTTACCAACCAGCACAATATAGTTGATATAATTACAACTCTTCTTAACTTAATATAAATATTATCAGGAGGAAATTATCTATTGCAACGAAACTTCTTCTATGCTTAAGTAGGCAAGTATACAATGATTAATCCAAGAGAAAATAAATTAGTTAAGTAATTAAGTTCATATTACATACCAATGAATATGGAGAGACTATTTATATCTTGGATGGTAAGCCTCGTGGACTTAGTGTAATCAACCGTATCTCATGGGTTGTACGCAATGATATGGGTCTTATGGTCTGTTTCATAATAATTTGACCCAACAATTAACAATAATGAACAATTAATAAATAATTTTGGAATCGAAATAATTAAATAAATTGATAATAATAAAAAAACAATTTTATTAAAAAGGACTAAACAATAAACATCATATGTAATTATGAGTTTTAAAAAGGATGAGCACATACCAAATTGAATATTAATATTTCCCTTCACAGTACACATGAATAATACTTACAGCAATGAAAACATATTAGTTCGTAACAAACATATATATTTTTCCTTCAAAAAATAATTTCTCAACTCTCCTAACAATTTGTTACTTTTATATTCCCATATTTTAAAATTAATTTTTAATTTTTTTTTTGGTTTATAAGAATCAAAAGGTCCAGATAGAATTAACGTGGGAGTACAAGGTACAAAGTTTGTCAAAGAAAAAACATTAAAACAAAAGAAAAAGGGACCAAAATTGAGGCGTGGCAAGAATCAGGATAAAATCGACAGGTCAGATAAAATACAATAGGTTATTTATTATATTTTTTGTTTATTTGGGCATGGGCCGGGTCAGGGGGTGGGGACGAGTCGCCATCGCGTGCATCAACTTGAATATGGTCGTCCCTTTGGGGTAAATGTTATTAAATTTTACATTCATAAAAGTTGTAACTTGTAAATAAACGCTGTAAATAAAAAAAGAAATGACATATATAATTACTAGGGAATAGGGATCATATCTCAAAACTAAAAAAATATCTCATGTTTGATTCTGTTTTAATTTTAAGGGGGTTATTGTAATATTTATAGAAATAACATGGGAGATTTTTTCTTTTTTTTTTATGAAGGGGACTGCAAAACTTAATCAAACTTCGAGATATTTTTGTTTTTTGCAATTTTCGAAAACCTCTCATCTGGATTTTTTTTCGCAATTAGCTCGTAACTATGTGTGTTTTTTTTTTTTTTATAATTGTCCCTAATTACTATAACTAAAGAAAAGCAGACGAGACAACAGATAAAGTGAGAGGACTGGATCTAGCTATATTGATGTTGATAAACATGAATAATTTATCCATAATAAAAAAATGAGTATTCATCACATCTCTGTCACTTTGCTTTCAAATATAATTAGATAAATTACTTATGGGATTATATTATTTTGATTAGATTGGTGAAGGCGACATGCTTATGAAAAACATTATCGATCCATGTTTAGGACAAAAAGGTCTAGGTCTTGACGAAACATTGTGCTCTTTAGTCAACAATGTTGGACATCAACTCTTGATGAGCAAAGTTGTCACACATTTAGATTATAAATTTACTGGTTACATAATACCAAAATCTTTGACAATCTCTCTAGGTAAATAATAATAATAATACCATGGCCTACATAGGTGATAGTTAATAGTCTTTTAATAGATGACTTAACTCATAATTCCTATGATTTTTATTACTTAAGTCTATACTGAAATAGTCACAAGTTGGATTTTTGAATTCATAAATTTGTGTTCGTGGACTTTGAAATCTCAGTCTTGGCCACTTAGATAAGACATAGGAAGTGTCTGCGAACGTTTTTAAGAAGTGATTTATGGTAGTAAAAATAAAAGTAGTTGAGAATTAAAAATTGGTATTGTTTGTAAATTAAATCTATAAAATTGGAAAAAATTGGATTGTTTAGGAAACAAAACTTCCAATATTAGTTTTGTGATAGAAAGAGAAAAAGACTCACATGAATGGCAAATATTTAGGAAGAAAGGGGACAATTTTGAATTATAATAAAAATTTATGGATAGGAATGTAAAAGACAAACTTTTTATTTATATAAATGCCAAATTAAAGGCACTTTTTTCAAAATTAGAAGCACCACACCCAAAACTTTCAGATTTCGATCAAATAAAGTAGAAATTAAGTAAAAACTGGTTTTTGCAAACACTAAAAAATAATTTTGTTTTTAAACTAAAAGATGATAGTCACTTTTTTTTATTGTTTGCAAACACTTCATTTATCGACTATCTCATGCTTATTGAGTCTTGGACCTCATATAAGTGGTGTTTAGTTATTTGATCAAATTTGCAACTATACTTTTCCTGGAGAACGAGAAATATAAAATATTACTACTACATTTTTATGGTCGAAAATTATTCTGGAATTACTATGCTTAACTCTTTTCAAATTTTGTTATAGTTACAGGTTTTGGATGTAGCTCGTATTCAAAGGGCGTGTTGTTGTGGGGGAGGACTAGGTTCGAATCTCATTATCTCCCATCCCAGTACATTTCATTTATCCGTTCCCATTTAAAGAAAAGAAAATGGTATAACTGTTGAGTTGAGCTAATATGGCGATGATATATCCATTTTGATTGTTAATTATGTCAAAGTTGATATTAATTATGATTTAACGTGATAAGTTCATGAGCAACTTGTATATATGAAAACAAAACACTACACTATACATAATGTGCACTGCAATAACATACATTTTTACACCGGTTGTAGGAGTCATTCTACATCGCTATACAACCGATGTAGACTCAAGTGTAGTACTTGAAAATATGATTTTCTATATTGAGTAAACGGCGGTGTAAAAATTAGATTCTATATATTGCTTATAGTTGTAACTGATAAAGAAGTGATAGAACGTGAAAACTTTTACATCATTTAAGCTTTAAACTGATGTAAATTAAAACTGTTATATCGGTTATACGTACAATTGATTAAAAGACGTAGCTTTTACATTGATTTAAGCTTTAAAATTATTACATCATTTTGCATAGGCTATTATCCGACTGACGTAGAATGTCCAACTTTTACATTTGTTATCAAGGAAAATAGATGTAAAAATCTAAAAAACAAAAATTGCAATATGTACCATCCTTTTTTTTTTGCATTGGTTGCTTCATAACCGATGTATAAACTGACAAGCAACCGCTGAATTTACCTCGATTATCAAGCAACCATTGTAGAATGTTTGATTTTACATCGGTTGTGAAGATAATCGATATAACAATATTTTAAAAAATTATGATTATGCCACCACAATTTTTTACATTTGTTGGTTAATAACCAATGTAAAATCTATTCGTAAAATCGATTTTTTGTGGTAGTGAACCATACATGTAAACGATATAAACTAAAGTATTCATCAATTAAAATTTGCATAGTTTTCATGATATAACTTCCAACAAAAACAGGGTATCGGTTACTTGATAAAAATAAATGAATTAGAATATTGAAATATAAGATTTACTTGATCCGTTTATTACTATCAAATGGGAAATTAAAATATGATAAATATGTCAATTTCTGATTAAATTAAAGGTAATGAAATTACTATATTGATTACAATCAGTTATATTCACTATCTCATTTTCTCTATTTCATTTAATATTTCACTTGCTTAGATGAATAATACGAAATAAGATAAATATGTATTGTTGATTGTTTAAATGTATTTATTCATGTAATTCATATAACAAAGTGAAATATGAGATGAAATATGAAATCTCATCCCTTTTTTTTTTTTTTTTTTTTTTTTTTGATAACTCGCCTTCCAGAACTTACGCCGACTATGCCTCGAGGACAACACTCGGCTCCTCATTCTGCCGCCAAGGTAAACCGCGGATGTGCACGCACCGACCCGGTGTTACGGCGACGGGTCTGCTGACGTACAACCAGATTCTCCCATGTAAAGAGAACAATTATGTTCGACCCCCCAATCTACTAATAACGATCTCTCCCCGAATCGAACCCAAACAGATGCTATTCAGTATGAGTTCCCACCAAATCTTCACCAGCTCGCATATGCCCCGGGGAGCAATTTGATGGAGCAGGGATATGAACCCCTGACTTCCACCCCACAAACAATTTGATGGAGCAGGGATTTAAACCCCTGACCTCCATCCCACAATTGCTTGTGGTGGCCAGGTGGGCTAAGCCACGTGGTTAATCTCATCCCTTAATTAGACTTCTAGTATAGAAATAAAAATAAAAAATGCACCAAAATCTTGTATTAAACTATTAATTGGTACGTCGGATCATGTTCCCCAAAGCATCCCACAAATTATTCAACTTCCACTTCTACACCGGAAAAGAGTGGCCTTTTGACTTCTTTTGATATGTTTATTAAAGCACTCGGTGATATTATAATTAGTTAATATGATTGAAGTCCTATTATCCTATAAGCTAATTGTTTATTATTTTTAATCTTTTACAGCACGTCTGAGGCGTTGGGATTCCAAATTTCATAGTTTTACTTTTTTGAAAATAAAAATTTTAATTAATAGTTTGGATATTTCAATATTTTATTGTACTTCATATATATCTGATATTTTAATACATGTAGTACATGCATGCACGGATGACGGATGTATCCAGAATTTTTTCACAACGATCACACAATTTTTTTAACATAATAAATATATAGACTTTAAATAATAAATAATAAATAGAAAAATAATAAATATTTAAAGAAAAAGGAAAAATGCTATGGTACATGAATTGGACAATTTTTTAATTATTAAATAAAAAATATATAGATTTAAAAAAATAATAATAGTAAAAGGAAATAAAAAAATCTATGGGGCACGTGCCCCCATGATGAGATCTCCTATTCCACTATCTATTCCACTCCTTATTCCATACATTCGATGACCGACACATGAGATGAGATCTCCTATTCCATTTTCCCTATTCCACTCATATACCATTGCATTGGATGAAAGACACGTGTACAAGATGATGTCACGTGATGTCGCAATTGTACACGTGTCTTCCATCCAACACATGGAATAAGGAGTGAACCATGGAAAGTGAAATAGGAGATCTCAACCCCCGACACATATATAATTGTAATATTATGTGATATCATCATGCATGTACACGTGTCATTCACTTGAGTTAGTGGAATATGAGCGAAATAGGGAAAGTGGAACAAGCTTAATCCCCTACTCCCATAGTTGGTTACATTGCTCCGTCCTTGAGTAAATGCCATGTATACGATAATGCCATTATCCATGACATTCGCATGACGAATTGAAACACTGAATGAATAAGGGCCCATAGCTGGTTACATTGCTCCCTCCTTGAGTAAATGTCATGTTTGAATTACGATACAATAAAAACATTATCCATGACATTCACATGACGAATTGAAACACTAAAAGAAACAAACACTATAAAGAATATGAGATGTAATGTGATAAATAGTGTCTATTCAAAGAAATTACAAATCTTACCTACTTAAATATTAGTTTATTTTTATGGTTTTTTTATAGTTTTAATTTACGTATCGAATAACATTATTAAACATTAATAGTAGTTATTTTGATCATGTTGGTTGCATTTAGTTAGCATTTATATATATCTTGATTCACTGAATGATATATTGTTAAAAGTATATATATAATAATAATAACTGTTTATTATTGAATTAAAATGTTTATATGATTATCAGCTACTATCTTTGACCAATTTTTAATTAATTTAATAACGTAACAATATCATAATAATGTCATTTATTCTTTGAGCAATGAACGTGAGAAAGTAATCTTACTAATAAACTTCCAATGAAGTGTATATCGAATATTATTCTCTTTAGACAATATATTTTATACAAGTATGAAACTTGTATGTTGCAATAGTTTTTAATGTATTTTAGAGGATTCTTGATCTTATATGATCATCAACTAACCAAACGTGACAACAAGTCATGTCCTTCATTTTTCATCCAATAGATTTCCTTTTGCCTTTCATGAGAATATCAAGGCCTTGTATGGTTACGTTTCCATGAACCATTTTTAGTGTTGGAAAATGAGTTTTGAGAATTTATTGGTTTTCGTGTAGAAATTGGAATTATGTTTGGATGAGTGAATGAAAATGAGTTTTATGTAGGTTTGAAATGAGATTATGTTTGGTTAAATAGTTTTGAAGTAATATTTTATGTATGTAATAATTTGAAAAGTTGATAGTGATTGAATATTTTAATTGAATATGTAATATTATATTTGTAAAATTGTAGGCTAGTGGGTCCCATTAGATATATATGTAATATTTTAAGTATATAAAGTTGATAATGAGGGGTTCCACATATATATTTGGATAAAAAAATGATAATAGTGATTGATGAGTGATGTAGGGTAGTGTATATGGTTGAGAATTAAAATTATAGGTTTGAGATGTTTTATGTAAAAAATGGAAAATGAAAATGATGGTTTCTATTGAAAAAATTTATAAACAAACATGATTTTATTTCTATGAATAGTTGGAAATTGAAAATGTGGGCTTGGAAACATAAACAAACAAGGCCCAAGTATCCTAGCCAGTTTCCACGTAATCGTCTATATCTCATTCAAAAAATACTTATATGTATATAGGATATTTGGATTAAACCAAAAAAATAAACCATAAATGAAAGACTAGTAATCTCGAAAAAAGTACATAACATATTATTATTATTATTATTATTATTATTATTATTATTATTATTGTTATTACATCTCATCAAACATAAAATTGCACTTGCATTTTTGTCAAATACTCCCTCATATTCAAAATAAGTGTAGTTCTAGAAAAAAACACATATTAAGGAATGTATTAAAATACCAAATATACCCTAATTAATCATAAATAATGCTTTGAAATAAAATTAAATTTAGACATTATTGGTAATAAATATGACAGGCAATTTGGGGAAAAAAATTGAACACGAAAATCAACCCATCAATCATTTGCTTGCTACAATAAAATTTGTGCTAGAATTTTTCTTAGCATCCCCACTTCTTGACAGTATTTTTTTAATCCAAACCAGACATCAAATCTGACTAATAATTGGGTTATTGGATCACCAGTTCAACTAGTTAGACCGTTATTAAAATATCGATTGGCTCGTAAGTCGTATACATATATCTATATATCTATATATATGTATACACATATAAAAGATAAATATAAGTGCAAATGTAAAGAACATAACAATTAAAGATAAAAATAAAAATAAAATATAAGGAGAAGTTTATGTATTTATTAAATATTTTTCTCTTCAAATTTACTGAATAAAAAAAATTGAACCAGGTTAATAAGGTCATTGGTTTTCGGATTTTTGCTAAATTTGATCGAGTGACAATGGTTTTTTAGCCACCCAATTTTAATACATAACCAGACGAGCGTCGGGGCATGTGACATATTCCCAGTTAACTTGGTCGAACCAACGACCCAATCCGAGTTTTAAAACATTAGTAGGATATCAGTGGGTCGAGTCTCGGGTAAGTCCATTGAGAACTAAGACCCAACCCACTAAAAAACATAAGACCCAAACCCCATCCTCACCCACTTTACTAGCTTAGACCCAAATTCGCCTAACTCGGTAACTAGTAGTAACCGTGTAACCATGTTTAGTAGGTAAGACCAGTTAGATTTATTATAAAATCAATTTCATATATTTAGCCAATTTTATATGTTTTTTATTCATACTATTATTTTTAAAATAAGCCAAATTTATATATATTTTTTTATAAATATTATATATGAAATAAACATCAACAACTTATATAAATCAAAAGCTCTTGAATAACAATATACATATAAACTAATCATATGGTTCGTGTTTGGGTCAGACCCCGCTAAACCAGTTACTCGACCTAGTTCCGTGTGGGTCTAGAAAAGAGTATCCGTTACATATTTACATGTCTTCTACCATCTATTTGTTCCATTGTCATCCCTATTCTCTAGTCTCCAATACACCAAAATGAAAACTTCAGCGGGGGTAGTTTTGTCTATGCACCTACAGCATAGTCAATTTCAATCTTTGTGCATCCAAACTGGAAAAATAAATAATGCCCCAGGATTCGCTGACCATGACACGTCATTCACCAATCAGTATTGTCCACGTCAGAAGCCCATAGACGATCGAGATAACTTCTTAATTTCCATCTACGGCTGAAATTTACCATTCTAGACCTTTCCACAAAACGAGACTATGTAACTCAGGTTCGCTTCAACTAACCGTAGTTAACTCGTGACTTCAGTCACTATAGGGTTAAAATTTGTCATTCTGAGAAGAGGCACGCAAAGAAAAAAAGAAAGAGAAAAAAGAAAAGCAAAATAAAATTATTTTTGATTATATATACTGTATACACATATTACTGATATATCCAGTTATAGATACAGAGGAAAGACGAATCAGAGACAACGGAAAGCACAGAGCAGGAGAGGAAGGCGGAAATACTCCGATCAAATCCTAGCCGTAAACCATCTGGTTGTGTGTTTTTCCGACCGTTGGATTGTTCTGATTTTTCCAACATCTATATCAACTTCTTGTAGTAGTTTAGGGAAGAAGAAAGGAGACAGTCTTCAGATCTGGCCTTCTGGTTAGTTGATTTGCATAACATACGTTTAAAATTTGTGGTGTCTTCGTCTATTAGGTTTTAGAACTAATGTGATTGCATCAAAACTGCGTTTTTCTTTTTACTTTTTAATGAAATGGGTGAGTCAATTGTTATGCTTGATCAAGTAAAGTTTCTTATTTTATAATTATAGGATTGAGTTTTCCGTTATTAAAAATATGTGGAAATGTAGCGTATTAAATGTGTGAGGCTTGAGTATGAAATTGATCAGTACAGTAAAAATCAAGATTCAGTGAATTACGTGTGTTTTGCGTGTACTAGCTGAGTTTCGCTTTTATTTCAAGATTTTATTGTTGCCTAACGTTAGTTAATATTGCTTGCTTCCGGGGGACTTCGTTTGGTCTAAATCGTTTAGTTTATCTGATTAATGGGATTTATTTTGCTTTCAAGAAGCAATTAAGAAGCCTATTAAATGAATTTCTGTTAACCTGCTTCCTTTTTAGCAACCAACTATATATATGTTTTGACACCGGGGAGACAAATTCGAATTACAGATAGTGTTTCTTTTTATTCTTTCAGTTTTTGAGCGGATGGAAATGTTACACTATTAAGTCTTGTTATTGACCTGTTCATTTTTGTACCTTCAGATTGTGGTGTGATACTTAATTGGAATTATCTCATGGCTCTCTCTATGCACTGATTGCATAAATCACTCTCTTCCTCCACTTGGATCTTCTATTGGTGCTACGATTCACTTGAGTTTCAGTAGTTTTGACAATAGAAATAGATCTGGTTCGCCAATTGATGATCATTGTTGGAACAGATATATTTCTGGTTCCATTGCATTGGGCTTCTAAGTTTGGCGTTCATCTGAGAGTGAGTGGAAATCTCTCTCGGGTTGTCATCTTGGTTGCCGGCTGTGAGAAGAACCATCGTTGGTCATTCTCTTCCTTTCATGTCTCGTAACTTGGATAGCCCTGTTCATACCCAGATGGCTGTGGCAGCTTTCAAGAGTCCGTTTGGCAGTGGGGAGTACCGTGGAACTAATAGAATGGAAGGGAAATCGGCCTGCTGGAGACGTGTTTTTGTACAGACTGATACAGGTTGTGTGTTGGGAATGGAGTTGGACAGGAGCGACAATGCACATACTGTGAAGAAGAGGCTGCAGCTTGCCCTAAATATCCCCATTGAGGAGAGTTCTTTGACATTTGGGGATATGATTCTGAAGAATGATCTCAGTGCCATTCGAAATGATTCTCCTCTCCTGCTGACAAGGAATTTGATGCATAGAAGCTCGTCAACTCCATGTTTGTCGCCCACTGGTAGGGACAGTCAACGGAGAGATCAAAGTGGGCCAATCGAAATTTTGGGCCATTCAAATCGTTTTGCCAAGACAAAACAACTTGTTAAGGAGATTGTCAAGGGAATGAAGAATGGGGTTGATCCAATTCCTGTTCATAGTGGTCTTGGAGGAGCATATTATTTCAGAAACGTCCGAGGCGAGAGTGTTGCAATTGTGAAGCCCACAGATGAGGAGCCATTTGCTCCGAACAATCCAAAAGGCTTTGTTGGTAAAGCTCTTGGTCAACCGGGCTTAAAACGATCTGTGAGGGTCGGTGAAACAGGTTTCAGAGAAGTTGCTGCTTATCTTCTTGATTATGATCATTTTGCAAATGTGCCGCCTACTGCACTTGTGAAGATCACTCACTCAATCTTCAATGTTAATGATGGTGTGAATGGAAACAAACCTAAGAACAAGAAGCTTGTCAGCAAGATCGCGTCTTTCCAACAGTACATGCGCCATGATTTTGATGCTAGTGATCATGGGACCTCAAGTTTCCCTGTGTCTGGTGTGCATCGCATTGGGATTTTAGACATTAGGATCCTTAACACAGATAGGCATGCGGGTAATCTTTTAGTTAGGAAGCTTGATGATGTAGGGAGATTTGGTCAAGTGGAACTGATTCCCATCGATCACGGTCTTTGCTTGCCTGAGAGTTTAGAAGATCCATATTTTGAGTGGATTCATTGGCCTCAGGCTTCCATCCCGTTCTCAGATGACGAACTCGAGTACATCAGGAACCTCGATCCTGCTCGTGATTCGGAGATGTTGCGAAGTGAGCTCCCCATGATTCGAGAGGCTTGTTTGCGCGTCTTGTTTCTCTGCACAATTTTCCTCAAGGAAGCTGCTGCAAATGGGCTGTGCCTTGCTGAGATTGGGGAGATGATGAGTAGGGAGTTCCGTAGTGGTGATGAGGAACCTAGTGAGCTCGAGGTTATATGCATCGAGGCAAGAAGGCTTATCGCTGAGGAGATGTTATCTCAAAGGGTGAACCAGATTTTGACGAGGTTCAATTCGACTTAGATTGTGAAGATGGTGGTTATCAAAAATTGCCCTCTGAAGATTTTGTCGCAGGACCACCATTCCATTTTGGATTTGGAAGCGTTAATGGTTGTACTCCACTTTCTAAACTAGATGAATGTGTTGAGGAGGAAGAAGAGGAAAGTGAAGGAGAAAACCAAAAGAGGTTAGTTAGTGTTTCAACTTTACCCAAGTGTCAAAATATTTCTAAACTGTCCATGTCACTGAAAAATACTAGCTTAGGCGAGAAAAAGCTCAAGTTCCCAAAATTTTCAGGAGCCAAACAAGAGTTTGGCTCTCTTGCTACTTCATCATCATCCGGTCACAGGAGTGTGAATGAGCAGCTCCCAGCAAGTGTCAGTTTTGTGAAACTAGCGGATATGACTGAGGACGAATGGGTACTGTTTTGGAGAGGTTCAGGAGTTACTCTATCCTGCGTTTGCCAAACGGAAGTCTATCACGCTTGGCCAGAGGCAGAGACAGAGGCTCGGGACTTCTTGCCAGTTTTGAGAGTTTTGAAGTATGAGTAATGTAATGTTGCTATGATAGATGAAGAAAATAAGACTCTGGGCTTGTTGAGCGAGAGTGAATAGGGTAGATTTGGTATATGTAAATATTCTTTGGACTCAGCTTTAATGTAAAAGCTGAGTACACTGGTTGTATGTTTTTTAACTGTTTTTTTTTTTTTTTTCATTTCTCTGATAAACATTGTTGGATAAATAATTTGTAGAATGCAATCTTGGAAAGGAAAATGGATCTTGTACATATTGAATTTGCTCTTATCTGGATATTGTTTTTCTCCATTTATGTTTCTAACGGTCTTCTTTTTATATTTCTTTCCCTTTGTTTATCAGAGAAGAAGTGCTATTTGCTCTGTAGTAGTTGCCTGGGGATGACAGATCTCAAGAAATGTAAAACATTGTGGTTTCATCATTTTTATGGTTTATAAGATTTATTCAACTTTGTGTAGTGGTGTTGAAAATGGGTCCCGGTGCTTCTGGGGTTTAGTCAAGGTTGCATAAATAGCTAGCAGCTAATCAACTGGCAGTTCGGCTCTTAGCGCTTAGGCGGTCGTCTAGAAACAATACTATTTTTTTTTTCTATTTTCTATCGTTGGGTTTAATAGAGTTCACTGTAAATCCAAAGGGGGAAGAAAGACAAATTAGAAATTCAAATGACATATGTCAAAACTTAAAAAAAAATATTCAAGTGAAAAGCATTTTGCAAGCTTGTAGTTAGGGTAGAACCTGGCTTGGTTTTATTCAAAGTTGATTTTTCCAGCTATGCTCTTGAGTGAAATTCAATTTCTTCTCTAATGTTTAGGATACCTTATAAATTGTATTTTATGTTTATTGAGAACTAAACTTTTTTGTATTTGGATTAAATTATAAAAGGAGAGACAGAAAAGCGGCGTTTGATGCCATCACGAACAGAAGAACAAAATTGCAAAAAACTCTTAAAATTAATTTTGTGCTCCATTATTGGGTATACACATCAAGGCCCCAGATATTTTCGACATTGATCTTCATATTCCAAGTATGATTAATTTTCTATTACATCAAAAAGACATGACTAGATTCCTAATGTGACAGCAAAAATATTGTTTATTTCAAGATAAGTTGTACTCTTTTATGCAGGGAATGACACGAAAAAAGCCCAATTGATACTGACTTTTCTAATATAGCAGATTACAGCTATCAATATTTGGACATTCATAACTCATACAAAACCATTGGCACTAGCCGGCGAGAGCATTGTGTTCTCTCAATCCAACACAACCATTGTTGAAGCATCTGATAGATGGGCGTTGTCTACAACACGAACTCGAATTGCTCACTGGATGACTGCTTGCGTCACAAATAATCGTCACGAACTCGAATTGCTCATTGGGTGACTGCCTGTGACGCTTAAGTCAACTCTAGAATAGAGAGAAAATCCATAAAATTTGAGAGCTAGTAATTGTTGAATGAATTGCGTACCTTTGAATAATGAGAATTAGAAGTATTCAGTGGTGAATTAGTGGGTCTTCGTGGATTTTTCGGCCATAAGGGCTTAATGGGCTTAATTTTATATTGTTACCCAAATTAACTAGATAATATGTATTACTCATATAATTAATTATATTGGGACTTTATTTGTTTTTCGGTCCATAATCTCACATAATTGCATTATACTTGGCTTATCGAGCTTATTTGAATTATAGCCCATGAATTATCTTGATTGATTCTTACAGTACTAACAAATTATTAGAGGGAGATAGTTATGAAGGCTCCAAATATCGGCAGGATATTGTTTTTTACTGTCATTTAACATCAAACAGAGACATAGCTCAACGTACAAATCGAAGCTAGCTAAGGAAAGTGATAAGGATGAAATGTTTCGTGGAAGTCCCTATCCTTAGCAGTCAATTGTTTGGCAAAACCTCTCTATTGATTAATGAAAACTTGCTTAAAAAATGAAAAGAATATCTGAAAATGAATATCAATCAATACATAAAATGACTAGGTGATGTTATAGCATGGATGGCTACAAGTTTTCTAGGCAAAAATATATCAGGGTGAACCGATACATGAAATTGGGGTGGGTCGAATAAAAAAACTGGAAAAAAATATCATATAAAAGTTAACTAAATATTTTTTTCTTAAAAAATTACACCAGTGTTTGCAGGCTCACAGTGTACTGGCCCTTTGTTCTTTTTTGTACATTTGTAATCTAATAATGCAACTTGTTCTTTATGTGGGGCTTCATTTCTATTTTCTTGTATGATTTTTAATTTAAGTTATAATGATTGAGAACAAAATTGAAATAGTTTGTGGGGTTTGGAGTTGTCTATTTGTTGGTGTGCGTATTATTTTGAATGGAAGTTATGACTTGAATTTGAGTCATGGAACTAATTTAGTATAAATTAATAACTAAAGAGTTAGTATACAATTAAAAGTAGCCAATGTTCTTAACTGTTATTTAGTTTGATCATTAATCACCATTCATATACAACTGAGGGTCAATAAAATTAAACATACTCGTCATTAGCAATATGATCTTATTAATGATTTTTTGTTAGGACGTAACATCGTGGTAGAAGGTCACTTAATTTATAAAAGTTCGATATTGGTGAGGTTCAATATTATTATATTTGAAAAGTTATTGAATAATGGGTATTTATGGTAGAGCTGTCAAAACGGGCTAGGTCCGTCGGACCGCCTCGGCCTACCCCGCCTAACATCGTGGTGGCCTAAATGGGCTAGCCCGCAGCGGGCTGCGGGCTTGGCGGGCTGCATGGGCTAGCCCGCCAGAAATAAAAAAAGAAAAAAAAAGAAAAATTAGATAAAATAGACAAAAAAATAGTATAATTGATATTTTATATTTTTATCTATTATAAAAAGTGTATATAATATTTTTATAAAATATGTATTTGTTATCCATTAGTATATTAAATTCATTAAAATTAATAATATGAATAAAAAAATATTTTTTTAATTTTTGGCGGCTCGGCCCGTCCAACCCGCAACCCAAGGCGGATTGGGTTGGGCTGAGGTTTTCTCGGCCCGCCACCTCGGCGGGCTAGCCCACCCCGCTGGCCCGTTTTGACATCTCTAATTTATGGTGTCAAATATTTGCGCTGCGAAATAATATGGACTACATTCTTTTTTCTTTTCTTTTTTTTTTTCCTGAAAGGAATAATATTTGACCGAATACGATCCCTCTTTATTTTGGGCCATGTTTTGGGCCATCGTTAGCCCAACTAATCACCCTTGCATTTTGGCCCAACTAATCCCATGTTTGTACAGGTCTTGGTTTTTCATCTTAATTTCAAGCTTAACCCACAAATTGATGGAATGTTGGGAATTTGATCTAAGTTTGGATCGAAGTTGTGGATTTCCAGAATCGAAGGACATCAATGCAATAAAAAAACTTTCTTTTTATTTCCCAATAAATCTTCCATTAAATCCATAAAAAAATGCTGACAAATGACAATATAAATTCATAAATAAGATACATTATCCCAAAAACTGATAACAAGCAATTCAAACTTCCTATTGGATCTATCCCCCAAAACCACAATTAATCATTACGTAAATTAAAATTAATTATGTAACTTAGGTTTTTATAAGTAATTTATTTTTTTGCTAGATCTTATCAGACATGTCTCCAAGGCCTTTCTGCAAGATTTACACACTCTCCATATCTGAAACAATCAACGAGATGATCAACGGTCATCCCTGCTGCTTGCATGAACGAATACACGATAACGGGCCCCACGAACCGGAACCCGCGTCTCACCAGATCCTTGCTAAGTACCTCTGCCTTTGGACTTCTTAATGGAACATTTCTTGGATGTCTGAATTTGTTGATCACTGGTTTGTAACTCACATATTCCCACATATAGCTACTGAAAGATCCATATTCCTTAGCAACCTAACATAGCAAAGCAAACATGCATTTGTTTGTTTTATGTTACATTTGGTGGAGTGCATATATGTTATAACATATTAGGCTAAATTACAATTTTAGTCTTGTAGGTTGTAGCTATAGGGATTGGCGACAATAGTTTTGCAAAAAAGGTTGGAAAAAGTCCGTAACTTTTAAAACACTCTCGATTTTAGTCTTTTGTTCATCGTAAGTTGAGAAATTTGTACGAAAAATGCACCTTTCAACATATCCGTTCAAAATTAACCAGCTGATGTGAGAACCAATTTCGCTTATATGAACATCCTCCAGGACCAGGTGAGTTCTTGACATGTTAATTGGAACAAAATCTGAGGAAATAAAAACTTAGTCCAATAAGTGAAATTGGTTTCCACATTAGCGAGTTTGGCCAGTCGGAGCAGATTTTCCCATTAAATTTTTCAATTTCTGTCGACCGAAGGACTAAAATAGAGAGTTTATTGTTAAAAGTTATCGAACATATTCGTAAATCGTGATTTCTGCGAGACTATTTTTGCCAACCTTTTATGCTACACGATTAAAGATGCAATTTAGCCTAAAATATTAAGTTAATTACAAAAACCACCATCGAGTTTCAGCCTAATTACAATAAAATCTAGTATTCTTGCAAAATTACAAATACCTCATCGACATTTATTTCTCTTTTACAAATTGCACCCCCATGAAGGGGAGTATTAATTTGTTAGGTACATACAAATATAAAGAGGTGTTTGTAGCACTTTAAGGGGTATTTATAACTTTGAAAAATAAATGGAGTTTTGTAATTAAGCTAAACTTGAGTGGAAGTTTTTGTAATTATTATTATCCCCAAAATGTTAGCAGAAACTTGCCTTTGTTATGCATTTTGCATTGTCCACTATGCACCTAACTCTGCTTTCTGCTAAAGACAATTCTTTGTTGGAGGCTATTTCAGTTATCTCTTTTTCAGCCAATTTGCTCACATTGTTGGGATCAAAACCAGCAAAAGCCTCTCTATATGGTTATACAATGCAATATTCTTGCTCAAATTAATATGCAGTAAAATTATGGTAAAATAGAATATTATTTTTTTAAAAGGAATTTTTCTTAACTATGAACTATGAACAGAAAAATCTGACCTTAGAAGTTGCCTCCTTTTAATGATTTCAGTCCAGTTGAAATCCATAAGCATTCCACACATTGCAAGCAGCTCAAACAGCTGACTATTTTTATAATTTATAATTTTTTTTATACAGTATTAGTATCAATCATGATTTATTAGAGGCTGAATTTGAATTATAAGGTAATTAATTTAACTTACTTGTCATCATATACTGGAACTCCCCAGCATTCATCATGAAATTGTACGTAAACTTTATCTGTTAACCAGTTTCAAATTTTGAATTAGTTTCAAGAAAATCAATTTAGAAAAAAAAAAAAAATAATAATAATAATAATAAATCTATCAAGCGAATAGCCAACTTTGGGTTATGATGAAAAAGTATATAATTGTGCCAATATAATTAATCATTGAGCTGAAGTAACAATGTGTCATGTGGTTGTAACAACCATTTTTAAAAGACAGGTCCAAAATAAAGTACTGAGTTTAGATAATCATGATTAATGGAATCATAACCACTCTCAATTTTACCAACACTAACTAAAACTATTCTAAAGAGGCATCTAAAATTAGGTATATATGAAGAATTCAGCAATGATTGAAACCCCTTGTAGTGAGTTGAATTTTCTATTATTAGTAAACATTTTTGCCAGGTTTTGCATGGAATAGATTCCATGTCCTACACTCCATTTTCTCTATCAGACCCTTGAGATGTAGTTATTGAACATGCAAAATTCAGAAATTGAATTATATGTTAGGAAAAATTAAATCATTCTGAGGGGAACCATGGCCAAAATGTCGGCTTAATTGCAATTTTGGTGAGTAGCATATATTTTATGTAGCAATTTCTTTGGTCATTATAGATCTAAAAGGGTGACATATTTGATCTTGTAAATATCATGTGTAGCAATTTCAGTACTGTAAATTTTGGTTTTTGTGAAATTTTGGTCAAATAAGTTCTAATTCTATGCAATTTGGTCCCGAATGGGTACTTCAAGATTTCACCATTTCGGGACCAAAAATGCAGAAAAGTAGAATTTTATGAGGCCAAAATTGCATAAAAACAAAAATATATAAGATACTTATAAGACCAATTATGTCACCTCTTAAAACGTAGGGGACTAAAATTGCTATACAAACAGGATTAATATGTCACCCCTTATACTAAAATTACAATTAAGACCCGAATTGTCCTATACTGTGGCTAGCTGTAAGTGAAAAATAAGTAATCTTTACTTTTTTTTTTTTTTTTTTTTTAAGTAATCTTTACTTATGTGTTAGCATTACACATGCTATAAAATGATGATCATGGAAAAATTTGAAAAAATATACCCGAAATAAAAAATAATATGAATGAATTCTGCATATATTCTATGTCTAATGCTCAGTTTTTGCTGTGAATTAACTAATTATCATGTGCATGAATATTAAGAACAGAAAACAAACAATCCCATTATTTCCAAAACAGCCTATAGCTTACCACTGTTTTTGGTAATCCAGTTGCACCTCCTTGTCCCTTCATCACTAGGACTATAATTTGTACTAGGTTGTTCCACAATTTTGGTCACAGGGGCTTCTTTTTTCCCGACAGGGGCTATTAAACGAAGAGCGAATGATATTTTCCGATCAATTGGAGTCGACGAATCAGTTAAGGAAGAATCAGTGGAGTTTTGTGACAAAGATAATGATAAAGAGGATAATGAAAGAGGCGATGAGCAAGTTCTTGGTAGCCCAATTGGGTATATTTTTTTCAGGTTTTTGGAAAATAAGTTAGTTTTTGGCTTATCCTTTTCCCTGGAATTTGGAAATGTTAATTTTGGTCTTATCCAGGGCCTGTTTTTTGAAAAACTGTTTGGACATGATGGATTAAGTTGGGAAATGTTTAATTTCTATAGGTAGCAATATGCCTTAAATAGGATGATGTGAAGTAGTTTAGAGTTTTATATTTAATTTGCAAAAACAGAGTATGTCAAATGGTTTGGTAGGAGAAATGTGGATTTCATCATACAATTTTTTTTCCTTTGTACTTAGTTGTTAAGCAAAAGTACTAATAAAAAGCATGTTGGACTTGTAAAATAGTTGTGGAAAAGGACAGTTGAATTTCAAGAATTATCTATTCTTCAAACAGCAGAATTGATTCTTATTCTGGAAAACCAATGTGATTATCTTATACAACATATATATCAAGAACATTATACTAATTAATTCATGCAGAACATTATTTCCGGTCTTGGACATCTGAAAATTTAAATATTTTGCCATCCATTAATAAGTTCACCTGTTACAGTTTTGAAATTACAACTTGATCTTTATTATTACCGGAAATTTCTTCCCAATAGTTTCAGGATGTAATGATATACAAACCCTCATGGCTGAACCATGGAAGAATCTAATTTCCTTTTCACAAAGTGTATAGCGGTTTGTCTACTAAACTTTGAAAATAAATGTTCTGCCCTCCGAGCTATATGATTCGTTGCCTTTACCCTTGAACCAGGGCAGTGTGGGGGCTAAAAAACTCCATTATTTTATATATATTAATTTAAATATTAGTTTTTTGTATTTAAATATTTATTTTCTATTGATTTAGGCCCACTAAATTAACTATCCTCCTAAAGTTAAATGTGTAGCTCTGTCTCTCGAGCCGTCGAACCAATCAAAAGTTGTATATGTCAACTTATAATTAGTCCAAGTCATTCACGGTGTTAAGTGCAAAATACTTAAAGTTGTATATGCAAAAGAAAATTTTCCAAAATTTAGTAAGCAAAGTACTAAAAATACTATAGTTTGTAAGGCAAACTACAATTATCCCTCCCCCGATAAAAAGTAGAGTATCCCTATCCAAGAAAAAAAGAAAACATTTGTCATTATAAATCTTTATGATCAGCACTGATCTTAGTTGAAGTGTTTATCTCAGTAAATTGCAATTGGGTCCTATTTTAAACTTAAGCCCCACTCTTTTTCGCACTTAAGAATGAGGCCCTTTGCCTGCAAAGACAAAGATATATCATCTCTCTTTCTTTGACTACAGACTCTGTTCTTCAATGATGATATATCAAAATAGTAATAGTATTCATTTTTACCCATTTTTTTCGCAGTTTGTAAACAAATAATAGTTCTTACACACACTTTGAAGTTTATATATATTGTAATTTGATATTTTGCCTCGGTATATTATATTTCATAATACATGCTGATCCGTCATCATAAAAGACCTTGACCAAAGTTTTTCCAAATTAAAGGGGATATAACGCTTAAATTAACATCACATTTAGACGCCCCAACTCTACAACCCCAGTATCTATGAATATTTCAAAGCCCACTAATCTACCAAGTCCAAAATGGTCTGTGTGTGCAGTAGCATAGTGCCAGAGCCAGAAAATGAAGACGGGTGGGACGATATTTATTTTCTGTAGAAAATAGTGGATAAAAGAGTATTTTTTATTTATTTATGTTGGGAAAAATCGGATCTCACATTCATCCCCTAAGGACAAGCAGAAATAACCGAGAAATAAAATAAAAATAACAACAATCCACAACACAAGAATTTAAGTGGAAACTCCAAAACCGGAGAAAAAACCACGGGCCCACCAAAAAAGAAATTCCACTATGTGAAACATTTTTACAACCACACAGACATTCTCTCTCCCGACCCCAGTACCCCACACTCTTACGAATCTTTGACTAACTCACACCTCTCTCCCAACTCTCCATACTAGAGAATACAAGAAAAAAATTTAACTAGAGTCAAACCACAAAGGTTAAAGTGTATTTGACTGGTGCAATTGAAACAACACCACATGGGTTCCTTCAATAACCTTAAGGCTTCCACCTATTTTGTTCCACAACCAATGTGGGATAAAACCCACTTCTTTTATTTGACACCAAAAACCAACAATTTAGGTGGGGAAAAATCTGAAATCTAACAATTATATATAGTTTATATTAATTTTATGAAATTTTAAAAGTTGAGGGGTTCCTTGCTCTTTTTTTTTTTTAAATTCGGTCATGCAGATACTCGAATTTGGACCTCTCAATGAAGAGTAATACATATGGCCATTGGGCTAAACCCATTGATTCGCCCATCCTTGCTTTGGATAGCCTATGTACTTCCACCATTTAAAAGTAAGCATTTTAATGCAATATTACTCGAGTTTCATCACAAAGACTCAAGATTCAAGAACCCTCCCACGGCTCGGTGACTCAATACGGAACCTGTGACTTGTGAGGCCCATATTTCATAAAAAAAAAAAAAAAAAAAAAAAGAGAGAGAGCTTGGCAACTCTGTCCAGGAAACTAGCCCATACCCGCCAGCCACTTGATGGGCCATCAAAGGTTTTACGGACTGATAGAGCCATGATAACGCCTCATTATTAGAGTTGTCTAAATTAGCCCGACCCCATTATATGGTCAGATCGGGCTACAATTTTAGTAACCGAAAGTAACTAGACCTATTTGGCCCGAAAGATTTGAGCGCCCCGACACATTTTACATTTAATTTTTTTATATATGGGTCGGCGGGCTCCCAAAATAGTAACCGATGGTTTTTGGACCAACCCGACCCGATTTTTCGATGTGGTCGGGTCAGGTCTTGATGCGGTAAATTTCTTGGTACAGATTGAAAAATGATTCTCGGTCCCAAAAACATACCGCATGAGAAATGAAGAAATGGCTAAATAATATTTTTGTTACGGATAAATGATCAAAAATCCGACGGACTCTAATATGATAATTGGCGCGCCAAGTAGAAGTTATCACATCACAAACCATTTTCCAGGAAACTTATCAAGAGAAATTAAAGGCCAACAAAAATAAGCTAGTCAAGGCTGATCATGATGTACGTACTCGTGGCAAAATTCAAAAAGTTGGTCAAATAATTTAGTTAACAAAAAGAATTACGTTTTCTTGATTTCTAGGTAACTTCATTTAAATATTCAGAAACAAGACCATCATCAAACTTGAGCTTGTTCACCAAGAAAATATATGCTTATAAATAACAAAATACATATGTTCTCTTTTCCCTATAGCCCATCAAGAAACAAGCAAAATCGCAAGAAATTAAATATTTAACCTGAGTGACAAGAATTGTTTTTCCAAGATATTACAAGAATTAGATTCAAATGAAGAAGCATATTGGAGAGAAATATTGGTACTCTTCGATTTTCAAATCAATGGGTTCTTGCTTTTATGCCTCAGATAAAAGTGAAAAAGTGAAGGCTTCAAAAACTGAAACTCCTAATTATGCACCTGAGGCGGCTATGGTTGCTGCATCAAAGCATTTCTCTAGCAAAGTTAGACTAATTTGATAGTCATTTCAGGTTGTCAGCATATCATAATCATGTTATATTAATCAATTATTTTTCTCTGACTTATTTTTTTCTTCCGATTTCTTGATTTTGAATTTGAATTAATTTGATAGTCATTTGCGATGCATCTCGTGCTGTACTACATGAAAGTGGCATGTAGTTAAATTGTAAAGTAGTGATGATTGATTTTTTTATATATTTTGAAAACATGTCATAAAACTAAAATCGTAGTTACTATGAAACAAAGCAATATAATAACAGAGCAAGCCACAGATATATGCACGAAAAATGACGTTTATTCAAAAGACCTTTTTGCCTTAAGCTAGCCTTAGTAATGAATATATAGTACGTATATATGGGTTTAAATGCAATATTGGTCCAGTAAATATAAGAAAGTGGCGTAATTAGTCATTTAAGTATTCCGTGTAGCGATTTTGATCCGTAAGTATAAATATATGTCTTATTTGGTCCTCCGAGTATCCTACAAATTATTGGTCCCATATTAATTTTTTTTTGTTGCACAATTTCAATTTCATAAGGTTTGATTTTTGTGCAATTTTGGCCCCATGAAGGTGATGAAATTTTGAAGTGCCCATTTTAGACTAAAATTGCACAAGATTAGAACTTATGAACTAAACTAGCTTGCACAAAAATCAAAATTCATGGGATCGAAATTGCTATATATATAAGAGACTTTCAAGTTACAAGACCAAATATGCCATCCATTTAGATTTGAAAGACCAAAATTGTGCAAAAATAAAAATTGATGGGACCAAAATTGCTATATAGATACTTACAAGACTAAACATGTCATCCCCTTAATTATACTTATATATATAGGACCAAAATCGCAATTAAACTGTATATATGGTATACTTGATTGAGCAAATTAAATTAAACCAAGAACATAAAATGAAATAAGTTATAGTTTACAGGCTAGGATTATAAAATTGGTCTATCAACAAAAAATAAGGCTCACCATCAGCACATACAGTCAAGAACCAAAATTTCTTGCATGATATATATAAGAACAATAATAATATTAATACATAATAGACAAATAAGACTTTTACAGTAGTAATAGTTCTCTTAATTAGGGATCGAAATATTTGGATTAACAACATGCAAAAGACAGAGATAATAAATAAGCAAAACATTTATAAAGAAAAGCCTTTATTTCATTATATATGCCTAATGCCTCTCAATTATTCCTAGGTGGATGATGCCTAGGGCCCTTATAATCAGCATTGAAGGCAACAAATCTAGCTCGATAATTTTCCCTGAGAATTCTAGATTTTTTGGGATGTTTTATTCGTACGCCAATTTCTTTCGTCTTCTCCATCTTCATCATCGTGAATTTGTGATCATACGCCATTTTTCGTCCTCCAAATTTGTTTTCGCCTGTAGTTTGAAGGGTCTGAAAATTGAAAAACATGTAACGAATTAAAAACATATATATGAGATGTACACACACACATTCAATTTATATATAACATGATCATATATATAAAAGCGCATATTACAAACTAAAATGGTTCATACCTTTCTTTTCAAAATTACCAAGTTGCATTTTCCAGCTGCATAATCATCTCCACCTACAAAAATTTTGGAGAAAAATAATAGCATGCAATAACTAAACACTACAAAAAAATAACATGCGGTTTATTGAGAATTTCTTGATAAAAATGTTTCTGACGATAATAATTTTGTTAATAAAATTTACAAATGACCTCAAAGATATACCGACATATATAATAAAAATATTGATTCCCCCAAACTATACCGACCAATTACCGGCAAATCACCAATAATTTTTAAATTTATCGGCAGAAATATTATATATATTTATCAACAGTTTTAGATTTTGTTGGTAAATATTTACCTACCATAATTTTACCTACATATTACAATCATCTTAGTACTTAAGTACAAATTTTTCACAGTAAATTAGTTTTTTTCTTACGCCGTTGCGTGCACTACACCATCAAAGATTTAAAAAAGAGAAAAGAATAGTACCTTGAACTAAGTATGCAATAGAGAGACTTGCAGTAACCAAATAAAAGAGTATCAGAAATACTGCTTTTCTTGCAGTAACCAGCATTCTTTCTCAGTATGTATGTCTTGTTTCTGAGGCACCCAAAGAGAAAAGTTACTTCAAATAAATGTGGGATTTATAGAAAGAAAGAATTTTGAGCACAAGTCAAATTTATTGGTCCAAAGTATTTAGAATTTGTACATTCCCAAGTCAAAACTAAAGACTAGGGTTCCAATGTGCTACCATATTAATATACCTTAAATTTCACGTTTCACTAAAATAAAGAGGGGGACCAAATTTCAGTGGCATGCAATTCTATGATAGGGTAATTTTACATGTACATGGTTTGTGTGAATCCATGTGTGACTCATCTCACTGATGGCAGTGCTTCTAGGATCTCGAGATTATTAATTTCGATTCCACTAGAAATTGAAAACCGGCCTTATTAGTTATTGGTACGTACTTATCTTCCACTGATTAATCTTGATACTAGCTCAATATTCTTGAAAAGTTATGTAAAAAGTTAATTTTGCTAAAATTGATTTGAGCTATTTTGGAAACAATGTACACAAGTAGTATAAGACATGATAAAAATGTTGATTACAATGTTACAACGGGAAGCCTTAAACAATGGCTTTACAAACAGTAAAAGAAATTACAACAAAATGAGAATCTGACTATTACAAATTGAAAACAGAAAGTCGAGTTGAGTGAAACTCTTTCCGCAAGACAAATATGTTCCGGCTAGTACTCACGGTACTAATTAATGTCTCCAAAGATAAAATGGCTTAACCTCCTCTGTGTACAGTAGCACCACTGATACAAAGGCATCTTTCGAACTTGAAGGAGCGAGAACTGGCTGCTGAACTCAAATGCAGAATGAAATGTTCTTGAAAATGTGCTTCGAAATGTTGCAACACTTTTAATGACACTTTTGAAATATGCAGAGTGTCTGCGATTTTTCTGTGTATTCAAAACTGCAATGAAACCAGCTATCTATAGACAACAAAAATCCACCTGCAGGAAATTAAACATGGTAAGGTAATGGGCATTAATAGGGCTGCACTCGAACCGAACCGAGCCGAGCTTTTGAGTGTTTGAGTTTGGCTCGTTTATTATCGAGTCGAACTCGAGCCTGAATTTATCGAACATATTGATGACTCACGAACCTTTTCCGAGCTTAATCGAGCCTAAACGAGCTTAGTACGTAAATATTAATTATAAATTAAATTATTCTTCAATTTATTACAAAAGTAAATTATACATATCTAAAACGCATAATATATTTACTAAAACTTATACTTTTATTCAAACAAATAAGTTTATTGAAATATTTTTATATTATCATAAGTAAAAATATGAAAAATTAAAATTAAAATCAAATTATTAGTTTAATTTATACAAGTTTACTATCGAGCCTATTCACGAGCTTACTAACGAGCCCGTTCACGAGCTAACGAACCGAATATCTCTAAGTTTGAGTTTGGTTCGTTTATTTTAACGAGCCTCACTAAAAACTCGAACGAGCTTTTATCGAATCGAGCTCCGAAAGCTCACGGGCGGCTTGGTTCATTTGCAGCCCTAGGCGTTAACCTTCCTTGTAACAGAAGAGTTACAGACTCCAACAGTCAACTACGAATCTGGACACCTGCAATGCCCAGGTTCATCGGGAGGCCCAACAGTCACTTGAATCTGGGCCAAGCCCATTTTCGAGTGACAAAAGTGTAGTGGACCTGGACCCAGGCCCAAGACCAGGTTGGTCCGGGCGCGCGCGTGTGACCCACTTGTAATCATCCACTTATGTTATAGTATATCCAACTAATAACATTTTCTAGTTTATAAGTTAGGATAAACTTTGTTTTATAAGCTATGTGGGATGGAGAAAAATCATTTCAACTCCCTTTACCTAATGCTCATTCGTGTGACTAACTTCGTTTATTAATTTCTCACTCGCCGAAATTCGGTTTTGAGAAATAAAAAATACGACGAACATCTACTCGGAAAGTAGATTAATAATATACAATTTAATTTCTCCATCCCAGAATTAAATTCTTAGCCACCGAAAATTTGGTCAAAATCAGGTCGATCGACGCCCACTTTCTCAAACCCAAATTTCCAACAGAAAATATATAGACATATATATTTGGCAGATAGAATTATAAATTAATTATAAATTTACACACAACCACACATGCATAGCGTGTATTATGTGCAAATCTATGGTAAATACTACACTTGGTGTATTCTCCAGAAGTAACATCTACTAGGCCTATATAAATATGGTACCTTCCTGCTCAACGTTCAGAAAGTAGCTTTTATACCCGCATTTACTTTGTTTATCAACTTAAAAGATTTTATTTGCCTAATTAAGCTCACTCAAGCGTCGGAGGATTTTAAATTAGAGCCACTCTAACAAAACCTAACATGTGTTATTACTTCTGATTTCTCCAAACTAATATAAACTTCAATTACCATTGATTTGATTAACTCAAAACAAATGTATCAAATAGTAGGATCTGTTGGAATTAAGTTTTGGTAAAATGGGTGTTGATCCGATTTTGACCAAATAATTAAGTAGTTTTCATTAGTGAAAAATGAAATTAAATTATTTGTAAAAATTCTACTAAGAGAGTAGATGAGAAAATCATTTAGAATTTCTCAAAACCAATTCCGGGCGAATGAGAAATTAATGCTAGAATTAGCCACTTAATACAAGTAAATGGTATAAAAAATGGAAAATGTGGAGAAGGAGAAATACTCCATCCCACATAGGATAAAGAGACAAAGTTTGCACACTATATTTATCCCAAGTTGGACTTATGGGTTTGGGTTTGGGTTTGGGGCACCCAAGTTTTAAAGGGGTGGGGACCTAGATGCTTGTGGGTTTGGTTCACATCAAACAAGCGCGCGCGCGCCGCCGCCGCCGGCCGGCTCGGCCCTGGGCTTGGGCTTCAAGGCCCTTATTCATTTTGGACCAAAAAACCTTTAAAATAAAATAGTTATTAATTAACTAATTAACGGATACCAAGTGGGAAAGAGGTTCGCACCCGAGCACGGGCGGACGCACGGCCCTTGCGTCAGGCAAACCTGTTCGCATCCGAAGCTTGGCCGACGACGCCCCCAAGCGTCGGGTTGTCGCGCCACGCCGTAGCTTTGCCATTTTGGTTCGTGATCCATGACGGGTAGCGCGACGGCGCGTCGCGCCAGGTCGTCGCGTCGATCGGGCGCGAACATATCGCGTTTGTTCATTCAAAACCTGTCTTTTCGAGCCAAAAGACGTGATTTTCTATACGGGCACTTGCTTGCCTATATAACAGAAGCCCCTACAGATGATTTTATACACGAAGTTCATAAATCACAAGCATAAAAATCGGTCATCTGCATAATCTGCATATTAACAATCCCTCTTTCATAGCTTGAAAGTCTAAATACTCTTAGTTCGCTGTGTTTCGGGTTGTAAGTGTTGTAAACTCGAAACTGAAATAGTCGTATTTTAGGGACATACGCCGGAACCGTTAGCACTTGTATACGAGGCGTTTTTCGTCTTGCGGAGACTGAATCCAATTCAGGCCTCGACTAAGCCAAACACTCAGACATTAGCCATTTTTCTTTAAAACAGAAACCTTCATAAATTTTACCCAATAGGATCCAAAAACAAGTGTTGATTATAGTAAATGATTATATATGTAAGGAACTAATGAAATGTACAAGGAAAAATCAGGGAGTTGATTCAGTGGATTTGAAGAGTATTTGATGCATGTAAATTGGGAAAAAAAAAAAAAAAAGAGGAGATTGGAATGTGTATTAGTAACGTGGAGATGAAGGTACGTACAAGTGTTTCGCGCTTGTCTGCCCGTCATACATTCTACGAGACACAAAAAGTTTGCTTAGTTTGTTGAGCCCTACATGGCCTCAACTAACTTTTCTCCATTTCGTTTTTTATATATAGCACATAATATACTAAAATCACACACACACACACCCATGTGTATGTGTGTGTATATTGGTTTTCTCCATAATTAAAAGTGTTGGGCATTTCTAGGAGTTTCCTCATTCATACCATTCAAGAAGGCGATGAATACTTTTCATCAACCAGGTGGTTTAGCCCACCTGGCCACCACAAGTAATTGTAGGGTGGAGGTCAGGGGTTCAAATCCCTGCTCCATCAAATTGTTTGTGGGGTGGAGGTCGGGGTTCTTATTCCTACTCCATCAAATTGCTCCTCGGCAGGGGCATATGCGGTAGTGAAGATTTGGTGGGAACTCATCTTGAATAGCATCCGTGTGGGTTCGATTCGGGAGAGGTCGTTATTAGTAGATTGGGGGTCGAACATAATTGTTCTCTTTACCGGGAGGATACGGTTGTACGTCGCAGACCCGTCGAACACCTTTGGCCGCGTGCGTGCACATCCGCAGTTTACCTTAGCGGCGGCAATGAGGAGCCGGAGTTGTTGTCCTCGGGCATAGTCGGCGTAGCAGCTGGAAGGCGAGTTATCAAAAAAAAAAAAAAAAAAAATGAATACTTTTCATCAGAATGTAAAGACTTTCCGTACAATGCATTTAAATATAGTTTTTTTTTTCTTTTTTTTCCCTAATGAGAAAGTTGAATTTTTGGGGATAGCAAATAAATTTTAGTGCCTTAGTTAGATTTGGTAGTTGCATCTCGGATGGACATATATATTTGAAATTTCATATATATATTAAATAAAATTTGAAATTTATTCATTTTATTATTTTCAGATGCATTATAATTTAATATGAGTTAAAATATCTATCTCGTTCCTGATTGAAAACTAGTGTTTAATTTAATAAATAACCTTATTTTCAAAAGACCAAGCTTGGCGCGCGATTTCTCAACTACTTTGCTTGTCTTTCACTCATATGACTCATCACAAGCTATGAATGATATGCAATTGCGGTTCGAGGATCCTAAGCCGACATTCCACAAGATACATCAGACCATCAAGACGATACTTAGCTTGAGCACATGCTAAAAAAACAAATGACAATGTCATTCGAAAATCCTCTAAAATAGACGTCCTTCATTTAAATTGCGATTTTAAGTTATTTTTGTTATTTCTTTTTTCTGAAGTTTAGCATTATTTTTCCTTTTCTTTCTTTTTATATATTTTCATTTCTTTTTTTTTTAAAAGGCCTAGGCTATACCCTCTTTATGAAAAATGCTTTTGATTTTACATATATAGCAAGTGAATCAAATTTTATCTAAAAATGAAAGTCAACACAACTTATCAGTTTAAACTTTACAGCTTGTTTTCACATTTAAAGCATTCACCATTTCCAGTAAAAGAGAAAAAGAAAAACATTTTCTAAAATTAAATCCAAACTTTAGAAAGCTTAAGCTGAAAAGTAATTGGTACTTCTAATTAGGTCAATCAAATGTATTTTCAGACCATCTCTAACCCATTACACCAAATTTGGTGTAAAAACTACACCAAATTTGGTGTTTTGGTGTAATTTTGTCAAAACCATCTCCAACCCATTACACCAAATTTTACGCCAAATGAATATTTTATTATTTTTTCTTCATTTTATAGTAACAAAATTTATTTATTTATACAATTATTTTATTTACTTATATTTTTTTAAATAGTAATGTAATTAACTATAAACTTTCATTTAATTAATATTATATTAATTAGTTATATTACTAAAATAAATATTAAAATTATTTCTTTTAATTTACATTATAATTATTTGTTATTTATTAATTTATAGAAAATATTAATCAATTATTAAAATCATGTTATATAAATTAATTATATGTAAAATTAGGATATAATTGGAATTTAATTTTGAGGTAAAAGGGAATTGGAGGGCAAATGTGGGATTTTTGCATTACACCAAATTTGGTGTAAATGAATAGTGTTACACCAAATTTAGTGTAATACTATTCACTACACCAAATTTGGTGTGAAGTTTAGAGTTGGGTTGGAGAGGGATTTTTGCATATTTGGTGTAATAAGGTGGGATTTGAAGTTGGGTTGGAGATGTCCTCAGCAACTTAAATAGTACAAAAACACAGAAATACAAATACAAACAAACAAGCCCCTTGCATGGGCCTTGATTTTCTTGAAAATTTTCCGAATTACACAATTTAGGTAAAACTTCAAGATAATTTCTTGTTTCGGGTCAAAATGCAAAAACTGCAACTCCCAAAAGTTTTGACATTTAATTTGAGAACTCATCTCTGTTAAATAAAAACTTTATGTTTAGGTCATACATTCGAAACAATTCCCTATTTATTAGGTGGACATTTAATAATACTGGTGAAAGGTATATATAAACAGAAGTTACAGACTGTTTTCTGAATCACAGATCAGGCACAAAAATAATAGGAGTATATGTATTGATTCTTACAATTAGCAAGTAAAGACCGACATTAGCATCGAATCAAGTGATTAAATAACATGGCCAACGGATTACTGCATTGAATCACTCACAGATTAATCATAGACGTTAAATTAAACAAAGAAAGTATTTATTTTAATTTTAGTAAGTTTAAGGTTTGTATTATATGAAATGGGCAGTCAAATACTTTAGGGACTTTGAACTACAGTTTAATTCAGACTTAGTCAAGTTTCTGAATATGTAAATTTGATGAAGCCTCCACGACTATTATAAGTAATGTTCTAGGCGTTGTCCTCGTTTGTTTTAGGCCAGACTCCTTTGGTTCTTTACATTTTTCTACCGATAAGTCTAATCATATTTGTATCCCGCCTAATCTTGTTCAAGCCATGTCTTGACGCTAAGCTAGGTCTCAATCTACCGTGGTCCATATGCCTAGTACTTAACACTTTCTAGAACATTGAATATAATTAGTGTTTCATGGATACTAGGAATTGAAAATCGTTGTAAGTCTCAATCAAGAACAATAACACTATTGTAAGTCTCAATCAAGAACTATAACACTATCTATTATATATATATATATATATATATATATATATATATGATTTAGATATGTTGAGTCAGGATAAGTTACGTAAGTATGTGATCAAATCAGAGCGTTGAGTTATTTTTTAAATGGTCTAGATTAATCGAGTTTTGTTTTTTTAATGGTTAATACTTAATTTATTGAAGAAAATGACTTTTTGGTAAATCCAACTTTATATCAATTGTTAGGAGGAGTTATTTTTGGTGTTGGCTTTTCACATTCCTAGAATTAAGGGATCTCAAAAGAGACGTATTATTCTCTCTCGAACGAACCCCTCTCTTTGTGAAAGAATTCTTCATCTCTCTCTCTTGAAAGAACCTCTCGTCATCTTCTCGACGACTCTTCTTCGAGGCGGCACCAACTCGATGCGCGTTCTCGAGGCGACACCATCTCCAAGTCGATCGAACAACCTCATCTTTCTTCTCCGAGTCGATGGCCACATCGGTGAAATAAGGTTTTTCTTTTTCTTCATTTTTCGGATTTTTTTTTTTTTTTAGAATTTTTGGGTTAAGTCCTTTGTACAAGCATATGATAATGTATAATATTTCGGATTTTTTTAATATTTTTTTGTTATTGTTGCGAGTTTTCAAACCCTAGAACCCTAGAATATTTGTGGGTTTCTTTTTTTACTTTATTTTTCTTGGTCTTTTAGGGTGTATTGTTTGCGTTTTTTAGGATATTGCTATATTTTTATTTTAGTTTTGAGTTTGGGTAAATTGATCTATTGGGTAAATTGCTCTTGTTTTGAGTTTGGGTAAATTGCTATGTTTTTTATTTTAGTTTTTGATATAACACGGTGAAAATTTAGGGAAATGGGGTTTAAATTGCTCTGTTTTGTTCAAGCACGTGCAAATGCTTATTGATTTTCTTAATATTGCGTATCTATGTTCTCCTAACTCGCTTAGCTAGGCTGTTGTGGGTTTTGTTTTTTTATTTCGTTTTATTGGATTTTTAGGGTGTATTGTTGCAGTTTTTAGGATGTTGCTATGTTTCTGATTTAGTTTGGAGTTTGGGTAAATTGTTTTCGTTGTAACACGATAAAAACTTAGGGAAATAGAGTTCAAATTGCTCTGTTGTATTCAAATATGTGGCAAATGTTTATTGATTTTCTTAATATTGCTTATCTATGTTCTTCTAACTGCTTAGGTAGGCTCTGTTTGCTGTTTTTAAGTAAATAGAATTTTTAATTGAAAAATAAATTGGAGAAATGGGGACTACTTAGGAGTGTTCTGTTTTAATTGAAAAAACAAAGTGGAGAAATAAGGGATAATTAGGATTGTTATGTTTTTTTTAAGTCTTGGAAATTGCTTATTGAGGTTTTCAGCAATGCTTGTCCAGGTTTGTTTAATTGCTTACACATGTTTTATATTATGCTTAAAATAATTGGTGAATTATGGTTTAAATAGGATTGCTCTTTCTCTTATATTTTACACATGTTTTCCACTGCTCATTGTTATTTCTGATTATGCTTATGTGTGCTTTATATTCTAATTATGCGAAGGAAATATGCAGCTGCAATATGTTTGGATGACATGAACGAGCATAGAGAGTTGAATTTGGGGAAGGCGAATAAGTTTGCTGGAATGAGTTAGGATCACAACGAAACGATGTTGTTTTATACTTTTGATCAAATGGTTAAATATTGTAGTATTTTATATTAATTTAAATTCTGGTTGGTTTTGACGTACATGCGTAGTTGATGTAGGAATGTTTTTGAGTTAGTGACGTATTTATTTGATGATTTTTAGATACTATAAGCATATTGTAATTGCTTTGTAAGAAATATTTTTGGTATAAATATGTTGTGTCATAGACGAGTACATGAATATCTTATATTTTTTTATTTGTTTGGTACCATGTAAAATTTGATCAAAAAGCAATATAACAACCTTACATAAGCAATACTTTACACACCAATAAGCAGTAGAACATATGGAATAAATAAGCAATTTTGCTTGGTTGTTTGCCCAGAAAAGCATTAATGCAGCCACACATAAGCAGTGCATAGTACGTGAATAAGCATATAAAAAATTTGGACAAAATAAGCAATTTGTTTTGGTTCCTGAACAACTGGCTAAAAAAGCAGTAAACTAAGCACACATAGGCAACTTTTAATACGTGAATAAGCAGAACACCATATTTTACAAAAACATGTTTTTTTTAATGTTACATCTTTGTATAAGATCACAATTATTAAAAAATAGTTTTAAAATGGTATCAAGTGGTCACAAAATCTTAACAAAAAAAAAATGACATTACAAAGCACAATTACTGCCAACAGACGACATGCTCAAAATTCATTCAATTGTCTACATTTTTGTATAATTGTATTCCATTGTCTATATTATCAAATTTATTCCTCTTTTAATGTCATATTCTCGTCACATTTTGGTATCCAATTCGGTGTTGAATCCGATGTTATTTCGATCTGCTGTTGCGGCATATATGTAATCCCCCCTGATACAAACACATTAAACAAGTAAGCAACATTTTGAATACGTATAAGCAAGTATTTATGCACATCTAAGCAATATTCTAGTCATACCAAAGCAAAGTTTTGGGTTAAAAAAACTGAGAATGATGAAATGAATGAGGAGATAAGCAACATTTTGAATACGTAAAAGCAAGTATTTATGCACATCTGAGCAACATTTTACTCATACCAAAGCAAAGTAATGAGTTAAAAAAAACTGGGAATGATGAAATAAATTGGGAGTCCATACACTTCTAGTTTTTGTTTTTTTTGCATAACATGATAGTTTCTATTCAGCAAAACTATTTTTAATATGAGAACGCATAACACAGTAAACGAGTAAGCAACATCTTGCATACTTACAAGCAAGTATTTAAGCACAACCAAGCAACATGTTAGTCATTCGAAAGCAAATTTTTGGATTAAAAAACTGGAAATGATGAAATGAATGGGGAGTCTATATAAGGCCTTTTTTTTCATAACATGATAGTTTATATTCAGCAAAACTATTTTTAATGTGAGAACGCAAAACACAGTAAACGAGTAAGCGACATTTTGCATACTTACAAGCAAGTATTTAAGCACGACTAAGTAACATGCTAGTCATTCAAAAGCAAAATTCTGGGTAAAAAAAAAAACCGGAAATGAATGGGGAGTCCATATAAGACCAGTCTTTTTTTTTTTTTTCGCATAACATGATTTTTGTTTTTTGACAGTGAATAATTGAAGAAGGAATTGACACACTAAATAATCGAATCGTGAGAAAATGCTGGGGGTTACCTTGTTGATCATGAGTGTTGAAGCATTCTTCGTAGGTGTCATCCATTTTTTTGTTGCTAGATTTTTCAATTGTTCGACTTGAATATGTGGTTTTTGGTTTTCTATGCAACAGGCGTGGTGGAGAAGAAGACTGAATCGATTTTTTTGATAGAGATTATGATAACAATTTGGAAGAAAAGATAACACCAATTGTGGGCAACTCATCCTATTTTCATGGGATTTACTAGATTTAGTCGCCCCCTTCCCCCTATTTTTTATGTGGACTAATTTGTCCCCATTTTGATTTTATTAGATTTTTTATAAATATTAAACAGGTTTAATAATAACCAGTGAAATAGGTAGATCTGTGGTTTGGATTTGGTCCTATGTACTTATATAATGCTTGGGCCCTAGGGATGGCAACGGGGCGGGTTTGGGGCGGGTTTGGCCAAACCCGGGACCCGCCCCGCCCGCCTCAAGACCCGCCCCGCCCAGCCTCAAGACCCGCCTCAAGACCCGCCCCGCCTCAAAACCCGCCGGGGCGGGTCTAGACCCGCTAGACCCGCCAAATATATTTTTTAAATTATAATAATTTATATTTTTCTATTTGTGGCCAAATTTTCAAAAGTAATCAAATGTCAATAGATTAAAAAATAAATAAATATAATTATGCAACTTATTATAACTATTTTTTTTTAGAATTGGCTACTATTAAGATTTTTTTTAAAAACAAATACTATTAGTATACTACATAGTACTCAACTAATACTTAAAATAATTATTCAAAGTAGAATATTACAAGATATTATATTAGTAAATTAAACTTTAAAAGTAAATAATATTATAATAGTACTCAACTAATATTTTTAAACATATAACACTCAAATTTAAAAGTAAATAATGCAAAAATATTTTAATATATATTTAAAAATTTAATAAAAATTAACATGCGGGCGGGTCCTATAGGACCGGGACCCGCCCCGGACCCGGGCGGATTTTGCAACCTTAGACCGGACCCGCCGGGACCCATTTATCCGGTCTCAGACCCGCCTACATCGGGCGGGTTTAATGCGATGGCGGGTTTTGACCCGTCCCATTGCCATCCCCTGTTGGGCCCTATACAACCCCTATATAAATATATATAATTCAAAATTATATTAATAATAGAACTTGTAACATAACTTTAAGATTCTAAATTTCAACTATGATTTAATATAACCTTTACTGTACCAGTATTTTCAGTATTTCTCACTCACCATTAAATCTATTAACTTGATTAAAGCATGGTCTGTTAGAGTAAGGTCACTATATATGTTAGGTATCTATCCGCTTTAGATAGTACAAATCGAGCACAAATACAGACTCAATAGAATACCTATTATACAGAACAGTACTATAGGACTCAGTAAGAAAATTACAGTACAACAAATAGAAGTAAAATCAAGTATATGGGATAAAACCCTAAAACTGAAATATTAAGAATTTCGGCTCAGGACCAGTTATTCCCAAACCACAGTTGTCACCAGAGAACCACCAAAGAACCAGAAGATGGTGCCCACAGAGCCTCGCCACAACAACCCTCAAAATTCCCACTCGAACCAGCAACACAAAGATTAGAAACCCTAGAAATACCCCCAAAACCACAACAAACCCTAGTTTACAGAAAACCTCAGAGTTTGTCCACAAAGAACGTGAACAAGTGAAGACAACACTCAGATCTCTCACTTTATCACAAAATCACACAGAAATATCACGAGGAGTTGAGATTTCTAGAGAGAGAAGTGATTCACAGATAAGATCGAAGAATCGAGAGAGGAGAGAGAAAGTGAGATTACAGATATGAGATTAGGGTTTCTGTAGAAGGGTATTAATAGGATTAACCAATTGATTAGATCAACTCACAGAGATCGGATGATCATGATCAAACAAGAGGATCCGCGGATGCTAAGTCGGATCCCGCAATCCGAATAAGTGGCCCGATCACGAATGGGCTGGGTTTGAGTTGGACTTGTTGCTAGATCGACTGCTTCTGTGGGCTCAGTTATTGTAATGAGCCAAATGAATTAAGGGCCAATAAATACAACACACTAAATATTTATCATCCTTATTATACATATCAATCAATTCATTGAATATATCAAGTTTCAACAATAATCGAAAAATAACCTTTGCAGGGGTAAATTGTATTTTACTGGCCGATGAGGCCTTGCCCTAGGAGGCCGTGAGACTATATATAAATATTAGATATAATATAAGAATACATAAAAATTATATTATAATATAGGATTTGGTTCAAATGAGACCACCCTGCCTAGGTGAGACAGTGTGGACTTATCTTACCCATTGATCTTAAAAAATGAAGGGATATAATTAATTCAGTTTTTTTAATTATTTCCTAATTTTCGCTGATTTTAAGGGTAAGATTGTAATTTTGTAATTCAAATTAGTGGTCCCAGCGGATTTTATGGGTTGAAATTGACACTGCCGGATTTTGTGGCGGAATTTAAGGAACCTGTTTTCTTTCCAAATATTTTTATTTTACAAAGATAGTTAGGGTTCTTCTCTCGCATAATTAGACATCAAATAATGCATATTTAGTTATTTTGTTGGCCTTTGTTTACGAAAAACAAGACATAATTGAATATAACGTCATCGCATATGTAGTTATACTACACCGCATAAATAGGTTCAATATAATGTATATTTAGTTATGAAAATGGGATGTTGCTTTTGGAAATTATAAAAATGGGATGTTACATAATGTTTGCATATTTAGTTATTCCACAATACATAGATAGTTTCTAGATAATACACGATTAGTTGATTTTGTTGCATAGTTTATGACGTCTTGCATAGTTGGATATATTGTACTACATATTAGTTTTTTACGTTTGCATAGATAGTTTTCGGATAATCCATATTTAGTTGAGTTTTGTTGCATATTTAGTTTTCGAACTCACTGTTCGTTATTTCTCTGTAATATTGCACCGATTTTTCTTATTTTTCTCTGTAATTTTCATGAACTGTAATTTTCGAGTTCTTCACAGTTTTCTTTATTTGCGTTAATGGAGGAATGAGAGAGAGAGAGAGAGAGAGAGAGATGTGAGATTGGGGAAATTGGGAGATGTATGAGAGAGAAAGAGATTTGATTCCATTTTTGTAATTAACTTGTTATGTTATTTTACCCTACTACCCTTATATTGATTAAATTAATATTTTAATATATTTTTATCCATTAAATCATACCCATTGATTAATAGTGGGAGATGGTTAAGATTTTTTTTTAAAAAAAAATAACACCCCGGGGGGTGAGGGATTGAGGCGTGATCCCCTACCTGTATATCAAATAATCAAAATATCATACAATGTCATGCCCGTCAAGCGGGGAGAGAATCAAAGAACAAATAACCTATCACTACGATATCTAGAAAGACTATCATAGAGAGAAATGTAAAGAATAAAAGGAAAACCAATGATCTATGAGAATCTGAAGCTCGGATATCCCAACTGGTCCATCCGAATGAGCGCAAGAAGGTGGTGAAGCCGTGCCCTCATGAACAATGATTTGCGGCAAACGACTCCCAACTCGCTAGGTGATCATTTGGTCGATTCCCCTCTCTGTGTATGTGGGAAATCGAATCAAGGTCCTCATCATGTTCGAATGCTAATCCCAGGGTGTCTTTGAACTGCCAAGAGCAAGGCCACGTAAGTAATCGTGGTGACCACGCCATTGCGTCCAACTCGATCCAAATCAAGAAAACCGTCGGGCATGCCGTAGTCCCATTTCCGCTAGTAGCTCGGCATGAAAGCTAGACACCGCTCGGAATGAAGCGTGAAACGCCAACATAAGTCCGCCCAAATGATCGAATCAATCCCCCTCGCTATTATCGGTGTCGGATCAAACGAACCATCCGTGTTCGACTGATCACGAGGGAGCCGAGAGCTCGCCAAGTTACCATCCCTACCACGTGGAACCTGTGGTGGAGCACTCCCGCAAAAAGCCAAAAAGAGGTAAGCATCCGCACCAATGATGGGTTGACGCCGACCGAAACAAGGATCCGGAGATACCGTTCCACCGCCAAATAATATGAGAAGCCAAGAAAGGAATGTCGATCTTTGACACTATTCATTTCCGTCCAAACAAACCATAAAATCAAGCAGGGAACCAAGAAACTCAAGTGCCTCGTGTGTGATCCGTGTGTGCGATTCCTCCAAAATGAAAGGAACAATATCATATCGGTGGTGTGTGGAAGTGCGTGTCAAACCAAGGAAGAAAGTGATTCCACACTGACCGAACAAAGATATCATTCATCAAAAAAAGAGGTGAGGGATAGATTCGACGAGGAGATGAATGTGGATTATTCAAGCAACACCAGCAACGTGAGGCATGGTTAAGATTAGTCCATTGTGTCTCACCTAGAGACATGGTCTCACTTGATCCTCCCCCTTATAATATATATTATATATGGGCGAGTCGAAATTGTCATTCCTAGAGACTAGTAGCCAGTAGGTCTCTAGTTTCGATTCCCCGATGTTGGCATATGGGTTAATTTTCCTCTCTTGTGCCTAATTGTTTCTAGGCAAAAACTTGTATAAGACCGTCTTACAGATCCCATTCCGTAAGACGGATCCCCAACCCACCCGACCCGCCCGCATAAAAAAAAAACTGCATCTAATATACAAGTACTTGCCACACTGGGCCGCTCGCCCAAGTTGCCCGCCCCGCCCGCTGGGCCCAACTCCAGCCCAAGTTGGGCGTGCCCCCCACCCAATGGTTGGATCCTCTTACTCAAAAAGTTAAGAAATTTGCACCAGCTAGGAATTGAACCCGGGTCTGTAACCAAAGAGAGGTGTTATTCTACCGCTGGACCAATGGTGCTTGTTGTGCATATTTAGTATAACCATGAATATAACCATGAATATAAAGCTTCATTATCATCCCTTCATTTTAGAAATTAAAATTCTCTGAATACCAAGTGAAACTTTATCTGAAAATAGTGATACTTTTGAGTAATAAATATGATACTTTTAAGGTGAACATTGATACTTTAATTTTTACATATTCAAAAAATAAGAATTTTTGATATACGCATTCTAGTTTCATAGCTAATGTTTTTTACATTGAAAAACTGATACTTATGATGGAAATAATGATACATTTGATATTAAATATGGTACTTTTATGATGGACAATGACATTTTAAAATTTTAAATTCTCTGAATAAAAAATAATACTTTATCCGAAAATAGTGATACTTTTGAGTAAGAAATATGATACTTTTAAGGTGAACATTGATACTTTAATTTTTACATATCCAAAAAATAAGATTTTTTGATGTATTCATTCTAGTCTCATAGCTAATGTTTTTTACATTGAAAAACTGATACTTATGTTAGAAATAGTGATACATTTGATATTAAATATGATACTTTCATGATGGACAATGACATTTTAAAATTTTAAATTCTCGGAAAAAAATTGATACTTTATATTAAAAAATAGTGATACTTTTGATAAGAAATATGACACTTTTAAGGTGAACGTTGACACTTTAATTCTTATATATTCAAAAAATAAGATTTTTTATATTAAAATATGTGACCGTATTAAAAAAACATGATACTTTATCTCAAAAAATAGATACTTTTATAAGTATCCATTTATTGAGATAATGTATCAAGATTTTTTAATAGACTTGGGTTCAGTTCTTAGCCTTTACATTTATAGGCATTTTTCATTTTTTTAATTAATGACGTATTTATGAATGGGTTTATATAAATTATTATACTAAAATTGCACAATGAGTACTAGTGGTGTAGTGGTAGAACACCACCTTAAGTATATTAAGGTTGCGAGTTCAATTCCGCATTGGAGCAATTTTTTTTTTAAATAAGAGGTGCGGCTGGTGGGCTGGGCTGGGTGTGGGCGTGTGCGTTGGGGTGGGTTGGGTGTGGCGTGTGCGTTGGGCTAGGGGGGTGGGGGCGGGGGGCGTTGGATTGTTATGGATTGTAAAACGGTCCTACAGGAGACCTACTCTTGTTTCTATTAAGGAAGCTCAACCTAGATTTTATTTGGATTGTTATGGATTGTTATTTGTTGTGGATTATAGCGCGTTTTATAATTTGTATTTAAAAAAAATAGTTTTTTACTGCCCGTCAAATCCTAACCCAATACCATGCCAGAACCCATAACATTATCAAAGTCCTAAACCAATCCCGTCGAAGAAAGCCGAAACCAAGTACCAACTACTATTTGGGCTTGATAACTACTGTCGGTCTATCGATTTTATCATGGACTCTTTATCAGGTCCAAACATTATTGGGCTCAGATTTGTATCAATCCAATGTCGGTTGAATTGCTCGTGTATCCGGGCAAATCCAGGAACCAAACGAGCTTTGTATACAATTACGTGTTATCTTCTTATATTTTCTCGTTTATACTTTATAAGAGGATTTGATATCGGATTAGTGAACATAATAAAAACTGGAATTTGGCAGATAACATCATAATGCCATTTGTCTACTTACGAATGTTACTCTCAAGTCTCAACAAATGTAGCATTTTGTGATTACCATCATAATCATAAAGACTACTTATACTACGAAATAAATTATTGTTGCCTAATTTATACAGGATTGAGTTATGTCGGATTTGAAAATTACATCGCTCCCAATGTCCATTTTATTTCTAATTAGCACTTATCATAATTATTCATCGCAACTAAATTGACAAAACGAGTTCGGCTCAATGATAAGGCCAAGTGTGCTATAATTTCATGGGCGCGAATAGAACTTGACCTATTTGGCCGAAGACCGGACCGGTTCAGTACATTTCGCTTGCATTTTTAGTGTATGGGCCAAGTCAAATCCAAAAAGAGCGGTCTGTTAGAATTTCGGGTCATCCCGACCTGTTTTTTCTCTTTGGTTCGTTTCAACATCGCCCCACCCGATCCATTTGACACCTCTAATCCCACCTTCCAAGGGCTATTTATATTGTGAAATGAAATTAACCACTATTGCTAATTCCTTAAATTTACAAACTGATTAAATACACACTCAATTAAAAACAATTTTGCACCCTCTCTCTCTACCCCTTTTCTCTTCATTCTCTCTAGAAAAAAAAGAAGCATAACCTATTTCCCATTCCTCCTTCACCTCCACAACCGCCACCCTCATCCCTCCCCCTCCCCTCCTCCTTCCCCTCCATGCTTTCACTTTGGGAGCGGGGCGATAGCGATTCGCTTGTGATATTCGGAGGTGGCCGATATATTTTCGTTCCAGGGGTGAAAGCGGGCCGGAGCTCCATGGAGGTGTCTCGGAGCTGAGTAGATGATGGGCTGCAGCAGTAGAGTTGGGCGAGGGAGACAATTTTTTGTTTTTTTTCTCTCATTTTTTAGTTATAGTTGTTGTTTTCTTATTTTGTTTGTATTTTCTTTTCCCGGTTGATTTGCGAAACTCGTAAAGCGGATCGGCGTTTTCTGTTCTGCAGTATATAGTGGTTGCTTGTGCCCGGTTTTAGTTTTTTTTTAGTGTGTTACAGTCTCCATTAAGGAGTGTTGAAGTCTCTTGGCATGGAGTGATTTAGTTTGGGGTGGGTAGTTTTTTAAGTACATGTTGTAAATATGAATTGGTCTTACCAATTTCCCGCTTGACTTTTAGTTACACGTTTACTTCTTGGGTTTGGCTACGATTATAGTTGTAATTTTAGTTTTTAAGTTGTTAGAATAAAATACTCTCGTTCGAAAAAAAAAAAATTTAAATACACACTCAATTAATTGACCAAAAGCGTTAAGAAAAAGTATCTAAAAATCATCAGGATATTGTAATGGCTGAAATGGCAGCATCTACGCCTTACAATTTTCACATCACAAAATTCCAAACTAAACCTCAGAATTCTAGAACCCTCCAATCTCTCCGCTTAAACCCCTCGCACGGGTTTTCAATACATAATAGAAAGTAAACTCACTCCCCAGTTATCTACTTCGCCTCCCACCTACTCACCAAAAAAAAAGAAAAAGGATCCATTTTGCTGGTATATTCGATAAACCCCGAAACAATTAGACTATATTCATATACAAAACACGGGTTTTTTTGCTCAGAAATTGAAAAGATGGCGCCTGTGGTGAGCAGAAGCCTGGCCGCTGCTGGGGTGGCTGCAATCCCGCAAACTGCGTCGTTTTCTATCAAGAATAGTGGCAAGAGCAATAGGGGTTTGTTGAGAAGCGCCTTTTTGCCTAGGAATGGATTGAAAAACACGTTTTCGAGGAGTGTGTTGGAGTGGAAGGTGGAGAGGAGGGAGAGCAGAGTGGTGGTGAGATGTGAAGCTGCTACTGTGGCTGAAAAGGAGGCTCCTGAGAGCGCTGAAGAAACATATGAGTATCAGGCTGAGGTGGGCATTTCATTTTTGTTTTTGACTTAAATAAAATTGTTGGAATTCAATTGTTGCTTTTTGTGAACTTGTGTTTGGTAGAATTAATAAGAAATCCAATTGCAAGATGGTTGACAAGCTGGAAAAAATAAGTTTTGGAATAGATTGAAGTTGTTAATGTTTGAGGATTGGGTCCTTTTTTTCATTTATTAATTTGTGTTGAAAGATTTGAATTTTTTTGGCTAAGTACTTCTAATGTTTTATGTTTTGAATAATTTGGATTGGGTTATAGATGTAATTAAGTCTGTTGATATGCTGAGGATTGAAACTTTATGTCTTGCTGTTGAATATTTATATTGCTTTCAGGTGAGTCGGTTGATGGACTTGATAGTCCACAGTTTGTACAGCCACAAGGAAGTGTTTCTTCGAGAGCTCGTGAGGTGAGCACATGTCTATTGTGCTTTAGTTTTCTGGTTCATATAAATTCATGGCATGGATTAATCAGATAGTTAATTTTTGTAGTAGAGCTAGTTTTGACAAATTTTACGTTTTTGCAGTAATGCAAGTGATGCTCTTGATAAGTTGAGGTTTTTAAGTGTGACGGAGCCTTCATTACTTGGAGATGCTGGTGAGCTAGAGATTCGTATCAAACCCGACCCGGATAATGGAACTGTTACAATAACGTATGTCTTATTTTATTCCATGCGTGGTTGTTGAAATGAAAAAAAGTAGCTTAGTGTAATTTTCTCCTGGCAGGGATACTGGTATTGGGATGACAAAAGAGGAGCTTATAGATTGTCTTGGAACTATTGCGCAGAGTGGCACTTCTAGATTCCTGAAGGCATTGAAGGTAGTATTCTCTGTGTTTATCATGTGTGGACTTCCATTGTTTGAGATACGGCTGACTGTTATGATTAATTGATTATTCACTTAAAAAGTTAATTGGAGATTCACTTTGTGTAGGAGAACAAGGAAGTTGGGGCTGACAATAGCTTGATTGGTCAATTTGGTGTTGGATTCTATTCTGCTTTTCTGGTTGCTGAAAAGGTACTCTTGGCTTACCTATGTCCACTAATTCATGTTTATTAATTATATGTTGGATGTTTAATCTTTTGTCTTTGTTGATGCTGATTTTTGGTTTAAGCTTTTTCTCTATTATTCTAGGTGGTTGTGACAACAAAGAGCCCGAGGTCTGATAAGCAGTATGTTTGGGAAGCTGCAGCTGATAGTAGCTCCTACTTAATTAGGGAGGAAACTGATCCCAATAAGTTCCTGAGTAGAGGCACACAGATCACCCTTTATCTGAGGGTATTTTTCTTATTCTTTTGCATTCCTTGAGTAAAATACCTTTTTGCTTGTGCCGACAGAAAGTTACTTAGGTGATTTGTTCTTTTGAACTTGCTAGTAGTTTTATATTTTATTTAAAAACTTACTAATGTTTGGGTTGCAGGAAGACGATAAGTATGAATACTCGGAGCCGACAAAGATCCAGAATTTGGTGAAGAATTACTCACAATTTGTTTCGTTCCCCATCTATACATGGCAAGAGAAGTCCAGGACTATTGAGGTTTGATTTTTATGCCATGAACAGTAGACTTTCATTTTGTTTTTTGGTGGTGGCTTCTCTGCATCTACTAGTTCTGTGAATAAATGTAACCTTCAGACAATATTTGCATGCTCAGTGGTGTGCATGATGCATATAACCATCAGACCATGCTTAGAAGTGTTCATAGTATTGGATTTCTATGTCGGCCCTTGACTATTTTTAGTCCGATCCTACTCTAGGTTGATATGAATGTACACAATGGTCGTGTTTTTCTTAATTTTCCAAAACAGATATTTGAAGAAAAAACCTTGTGTTACTTGTTAGTTGTTTGTAATATTTAGTGTGACGCAAACTTAAATTCGATCCAATTCCAATTTTTTGTTCTTAGTTATATTGTGGCTTCAGTGGATTTTATATTTTATTGATCATGAATTTCAAATTCTTGTAGGTAGAAGAAGAGGAAGAACCAAAAGAGGGAGAAGAAGTACCAGAGGTAATAGCCTTATAGAACACTTCTTAATGATTTTCTTTTCGTGTTTTGAAGGAGATGAAGATGATGTTGACATTTTCTTCTTTTGCTTTGACTCTTCCAAGGGAGAGAAGAAGAAGACCAAAACTGAAAAATATTGGGACTGGGAATTAGCCAACGAAACAAAACCCATATGGGTGAGCCCGAGCTATTTTTCGTCTGATGTTTCTCTGTGACTCTCATTTGACATCTCTATATGTATGCCTTATGCCTTTCTTTTTGTTTAACGATGCAGATGCGCAACCCAAAGGAAGTCGAAAAGGATCAATATCAAGAATTTTACAAGAAGACATTCAATGAATTTTTGGATCCAATTGCCTATACCCATTTCACTACAGAGGTACCAATGCTTTATCTTAGATGGGCTGGTAAAGCCTTGATATTTTCTTCTTTTAGTATTGATCAAAACTTCTGCAGGGTGAGGTGGAGTTTAGAAGTGTGCTATATATTCCTGGAATGGCACCTCTTAACAACGAAGAAGTTATCAATCCCAAGACAAAAAATATTCGTTTATATGTGAAGCGCGTATTCATTTCAGATGATTTTGATGGTGAACTGGTAAGAACTCTCTGCCTTGGCTTGAGATTTGTTAGGGTGAGATTGAATATGCTTTCATTTTGAAATTTTTTCTTTTGCTATAGAATAGTGGTAAAAAAAATTTTGATAGAAAAAAGATGAATTTTGAGAATGTGATTGGATGTGAGATGAAAAAGTAATGATGAAAGTTGATTTGATCTAAAATATTAAAATAATGATTGGATATGATTAGTAGTTAGAAATGTGTGAGTGAGTGAATTGTGAAATTTGTGGGAGAATGTGTAATAATGATTAGGTTTTTGTGAAAAAATGTGTAGATGTGATTGATAAGAGAAAAAAATGAGAAAAAGTGAAAGTAAGAGAATAGTATATTTTCTGAAAATTTCCATAAACAATTGTATGTTTGGTTAAAAAAATTTCTCCAGCTGAACGAAAATGAAAATCCTTCCATATGTTTAGGTTTTTCTTGCTTCTTTTGTGATAACTTATGGCTTCCTCTTTCAGTTTCAGGAAATGCTTTCTTGCTTCTGCATTCTGTACATCTAACAACCTGATTTGAACAAGCTTATCGCACAATTTTATCCTTTGGTTGCTGTGTTACTGAGCATATGATGTAGTTCTATCTCTTCTGCCCTCTCTGCTGAATCAAGTGTGTCAACATTTTATCTAAAAAGATGCATGAGCATATTGCGGGCTAGAATGCTTGAATTACAGTATTATAAATAGTCAAACAGATAATGTACGATATCCGTAATTAAAGTTAGTAGTTATTATGATATTTTGTCCAATTATTAGCAAGTTAGTGATTTGATTTTTGTGTTTCCACTTTTAAATTTTCACTCTGTACTAGTGAGCGAACAAGTTATGTTCATCGTAAATAAAACTAATTTGAGGACTTGCAGTTCCCAAGGTACTTGAGCTTTGTGAGGGGTGTGGTGGACTCAGATGATCTTCCTCTTAATGTTTCCAGGGAGATCCTCCAGGAGAGCCGTATTGTAAGGAATCCTCTCTTCCGATCGCATATATTGACTCAGTATCGTAAATTACATTTTTATTTTAAGTATTAATGCTTATTCTATTGTCTTCATCCAGGTAAGGATAATGAGAAAGAGACTGGTTAGGAAGACATTTGACATGATTCAAGATCTTTCTGAAAGTGAGAACAAAGAGGTTGGTGACTGAATAAATAATTAGTTTCTTTTTTCTTTTCATGTAGAAAACATTACTTTCATGATGGTGGTAGTGTTATTTTAGGATTACAAGAAATTTTGGGAGAACTTTGGTAAGTTTTTGAAGTTGGGTTGCATTGAAGACACCGGAAATCACAAGAGGATAACTCCTTTGTTGAGATTTTTCTCTTCCAAGAGTGAGGAAGACCTGATAAGTTTAGATGATTATGTTGAGAACATGGGTGAGAACCAAAATGCTATTTATTACTTGGCAACAGACAGCTTAAAAAGTGCCAAGTCTGCTCCTTTCGTGGAAAAATTGATCCAGAAAGGCATTGAGGTATGTACTGCAACAAAGATCAATGAATCCTCCATTCTTATGACAATCTAGTTCTCAAATGAAAAAGAGTCGTTGATATTGATTAATGTTTATAGATCATTTGTACCATTATGAGTTCTCCACTCAATTGGGGATGTTTTGATTGTGGCCATAACAAGGACTGTGGGATCTACATAGTTTCATATTTCTGTTTTAGTTCAATTGCCTCTGTGGTTGAATTATCTTACAGTATCTTATTAATAAATTGATTAACAGGTGCTTTACCTAATTGAGCCAATTGATGAAGTCGCCATCCAGAATTTACAGACGTACAAGGAAAAAAAATTCGTTGATATTAGCAAGGAGGATCTGGAGCTTGGTTAGTAGCATTTTTGTGTTCTTAAATTGTGACTCTTCAGAGCAATAGTTGAACATTAACCTAACCGAATGTTATACATGTATGACAGGTGACGAGGATGAGGTGAAAGAAAGGGAAACTAAGCAAGAGTATAATCTCCTTTGTGACTGGATAAAGCAACAACTCGGTGATAAGGTAGCTAAAGTGCAAATCTCAAAACGCCTGAGCTCATCACCGTGTGTGCTTGTTTCTGGAAAATTTGGATGGTCAGCAAACATGGAAAGGTATCACATGAAGTATATATACGAATTATTGGTTTAAACTTTAAATGTGCAGATGTTATCATGTCGTATCTTGTTTCTGTTAGTCATCCACCTTTTTTTTCGGTTTGATTTCCTCGAAACAGATTGATGCGAGCACAGACACTTGGAGACACTTCAAGCCTGGAATTCATGAGGGGAAGGAGAATATTGGAGATCAATCCAGATCATCCCATCGTCAAAGATCTCAACGTATGATCTTCCACCCAATCTTCTAATCATTAAATTTCTTTGGCATTTTTCTTACAATCCCTATTGGAGGTCTGAAAAGTAAACGAATTGCCTATGGTAGAGGTTATTAAAAATTCTTGTTTTACGGAACTTCTCAAAACATGGAGGTTCAGGACATATGGTGTTCTTTGTTTGATATCATCTTTTATAATCTTATGGAGAATAGATTTGAGGTATAATTACAAAAAGTACCCCTGAGGGTTTGACCTAATTACAAAAAAACCCAGCTAACTTTCAGAATTACAAAAAGTACCATTGAGATTTGATTCAGTGTTAAAATTAAGGGGTAAACTGCAATGATTTTATAAATATGAAGGGGGATTTTGAATTTTCTTTGCTTATGAAGGGTTTAAACGTTAGACAAAATAAAACATCGGGGGTATTTTTTGTAATTTTGAAAGTTAGCTGGGTTTATTTTTAATTAGGTCAAACCTCAAAGGTACTTTTTGTAATTAACCCTAGATTTGACTTTAAACTAAATCCGCCCCTAATTTTGTTGCTCCTACTTTCCATTGTATAGCTCCTTTAATATAAGTCAGCCAGATAGCGACCCTAAAGATTTTGAGATCAGAATTTTAGGTTGGAAATTACTTCTAGAACCTAGGGTATATGTTGCTCTAAAAGGTGATTAATTTGAAGTCCGAAATGGAGAACATATATAACATATTGAGCGAGGTACTGAATATCAACTTTCATAATGATAGAGAATCTTTCAAGTGGTAAGTAATGGATTTCTTAGACGAGATGCATGGTGGAAAAAGAAATTATAGTTTGAAACACTCCAAAAATCGGAGGCCGTGGCAATATAAATCCTAAATCCAAAACGCTGGTTATGCACGTAATTTAGTTTCACCATTTATTTTTGCAGGCTGCATGCAAGAATGCACCCGAGAGCACAGATGCCAAGAGGGCGGTGGAACTTCTGTATGATACAGCTTTGATCTCTAGTGGATTCACTGTAAGTATTGAAGAGTTCTCCAATACTTCTTGAGGTTAATTACAAAGAATACCCTTGAGGTTCGGTCTAATTATAAAAAAGCTTAGTTATCTTTCAAAATTACAAATACAAATACCCTCCTTGATAGACTCATATTTTTGGTAGTTTATCCTATTTCTACTCCTTGTTTTTCGAGTAGCTCTCTTGACAGACTTTTCTGTAATGTCCTTGACAGCCCGATAGTCCTGCTGAGCTTGGCAACAAGATATACGAGATGATGGCTATGGCCCTCGGAGGAAGATGGGGTCGATTGGAGGACGATGAAACGGAGGGCACTGAAAATGCCTCAGAGACTGATGGAAGCTCGGCCGACGGTTCTGAAACACAAGTCATTGAGCCTTCAGAAGTGAGGACTGAGAGTGATCCTTGGAGCGATTGATTTTCATTTATTTTCGACATCTTTTATCAATTTTTTTTTTTTGTATAATTGCGGCAAACAGCTGCAATTTTGACTTTTGAAGTAGGCAGGCTAGGGGGTAAGATCCAATGGTAAAAGGAAACAATGCATTGGTGAAATTTTGCTGCAAACGATGGCTAAAGTTGCTATATTTTCAATTGCATAATGTATTAAGGGAATGCCAAAGTGTTACCAAAAGAGCTTGTTAAACATCTTAGGACATAGTCTTGATGGTTTGCTTTTCTGTCGTTCTCCTACAATTTAATGCATTACCCCTATCAGTCGGGGATAAGATGTCATGTTTTATTCCACTGTATTGGATGAAAGACACATGATATTATTCCAATGCAATTAAATAGAAAATGGGACAGGGAATCTTAGTCCTAGTAGTCACTTTAACTTTGAATGAGGAAATAATTTAACTTTGCAAAATAAAATAAAAAAGTCACTGTAACTTTGCACTATCTTTGTTCAATTGAGAGTGAATTTTTGGAGAAAAAATTGATTATGAAAGATGATTGATGACTGCAGATAAAAATGCAAGAAAATCAATTTTTATAGCTAATGAAAGTTTTTTTTTTTTTGTCATTTTCTATGGTAAATTATATTGAACGATAGTTTTATTTTAATTAGACCAAAAAGTTAAATATGGAGTATAATATTTTTCTATTACATATCTTATTTATATGTTAAATCACTGAAATTTTATTCGTAGGGTTATTTTTGTTATTTTTAATTTTTTAATATAAATACAAAAGTTTTTTTAACGGAATATTGTATTTTTTTTTTATCGTGTTACACAATTGAACCGAAAAAAAATTAGCTTAAAAATATAGTCAAAAACGGCTTTACGATCACCATAAAGAAAAACGGTCATTCCGTCACCGATTTCTGCAGAGTTTTTTTATAATATTTAAAACAAAATAAAGACGGCTAGTTGTTGGACGTCTTTTGCAATTAACAGTGAGTAATTTTTTATGCTATTTTTAGTGTATTGTATGTTCAACTATTCTTATTTTGTGTAAATTTTTTAGAGAAAAACTATACTATTTAGTGGTGTAAACATAATATAATTATATAAGAATTAAAAAAATTGCTAAATAAAGTTATATAATAATTTGGTATATATAATATACTAATATAATATAATATAATATAATATAATATAATATAATATGATTATACTATTATTATACGCAGAGCCGGTCGGGTTAGAGCTAAAAAATGTCTACTTTCAAATATATTAATTTCAATATATAAAATATTTTTTGTAAAATTGTAGGTGGTAGGTTTTATTAGACAAGTGATGACAATTTTGGCTCGTCTCGCCCCGATCGCTTCCGCCCTGCGGGTACCATACCCGCCCCACCTAATATTTTATTTTCTTAAAATATATAAACGAGGCAGGCATAGGTCTTCAAGTATCCATCTCGCCCATCATCCCTATATTGGATAGATATAATTTAAAAAATATAATATAGTGAGAATTTAAAAAAAAATAGTTATAATTTGTATTATTTTTCCTTGGATTTTCTATCTGGCCCACTCCATTTTCGTGTATCGGTCCACCCTACTAAAGTGTCATGGCTCTGACATTGGGCACGGTTGGTACTTGAAGACCTATGCCCAACCAGTCAATATGTTTTAAAAATAAAAATATTAGGCAGAGCGGGGAGAGGGTACCCACATGGTTGAAGTGGATCGGAGCGGGTTTGGCCAAAATTGCCATCGCAAATCTAATAAGACCTACCACCTAAAATTTTACAAATATAATTTTATATATTCAAATTAAAACATTAAAAGTTGAATTTTTTTTATTTTTTGTTCAAAATCCCTCGAAATCTAAGACCGACTCTGTATATAATAATAATATAATATGATTATGTATACCAAATTATTGTATAAATGACTCCAGGTTAATGTGCATGGTCATGAAAGGTAAAAGTTGGCCAATAACTAGCAGTCTTTATTTTTGTTTTAAATATTAAAAAAAAATCTGCAGCTTTTAAATTTTTTTGCAGAAATCGGTCATTGCATAACCGTTTTTCTTTTATTAAAAAACAAAAAAAGAAAATCCCACAAAAAACGGTCTGCAGCTTTCCGACTCTCAAGAAAAAGGCGATTCCAAAGCCGTTTTCTATTATATTTTTATGCTATTATTTTTTCGGTTCAATTGTGTAACATGGTAAAAAAAAATGCAATATTTTGTTAAAAAAGCTTAAATACAAAGGGCCTTATTATTTTTTTTGCTCCATGCCCCTTGAAACCTAGCTAAGACCGGCTTGGAAGAATCCTAGCTACTAGAATATATTGTTAGCAGTTAGCAGAGACTATATATAAAAGAAAATTGTGATCAAGAATTGGCGTTTGTAGTTCAATCATAATTTTATTCGTGATTCAGTCGATGTATTAAATTGATGGATTAATGAACCCCCCCAAGAATCATTTTCCACTGGTAGACTCCTGTGGCGCGGCGGGTGGGGTATTGTCGTCCACGCATATGCATTGAAAGAATGGACAAATAACTTTCTCGCAGCCAGGTGGTGCTGGAGACCAAGGAGGACAATCAGACCTCTTTCTACAGTGTCCATATGGTGGTAACGCCTCCGACAACATCGGACCACCTGCCATTATTTATAACTTTCATTAGTTTAATTTCTCCGGCAGAGGTAGTACGCTTAGGTTAGCATCAAGTAGACCATTGTAATTGTAGGTATGGATAAGTAAAAAAGATGACAAACTCACCCAAAGCCACCATCAACATGGTGACCAAGAAAATTACCACCTTGATTGAAGCCATCTCCACCTATAAAATATGTTGCAATTACAGAATGTGATATGATGAAAATATATGGGCTTTTATTTTTGCTGTGATGTACTACAATACTCACCCTTGAGTCTGTATTTATAGTGTGAAATTCGCATGTGCTGTTTGCAGGTAATAAATAAGGGAAATTAACCTCATTCATAATTATATTGTGTGTACAATATATAGGTTGTTAAAATCTGAAGTTAATTAAACTATCAATTTGAGAAATATTAGGAGAATAATTAATCTGATTCAGGCAATTCCTTCTGATATTGAGAAATCTGATATTCGAAATATATTGTGGAAATATTAATTGAATATGATGTTTCAGATGGAGCTGCCATATATGTTTTTTTAATTAAGACAACAAGATTTTTCTCAAAAGATAAGAATAGGTGTTATTACCGTTGACTGGATAGACTCATAGACATTCATTTAGGTCATATATTTATGAAATTTGAAAAATATGGGTCAAAAAAGAAAAATGAATGAACTCAAAAAGTTAGGGCGCGATTGGATATACTTTCATTTTGAAATTTTTTATTTTGGTAGAGAATAGTGGAGAAAAAAAATTTGGGAAAGAAAAGTTGAATTTTGAGAGTGTGATTGGATGTGAGATGAAAAGGTAATGATGTGAGTTGATTTGATTTAAAAATAGTAAAATAATGATTGAATGTGATTGGTAGTTAGAAATGTGTGAGTAGGTAAATAGTGAAATTTGTGGGAGAATGTGTAATAATAATTGGTTTTTTGTCAAAAAATGTGTAGATGTGATTGATAAGAGAAAAAATGAGACAAAATGAAAGTGAGAATAGTATATTTTTTGAAAATTTTCATAAACAATCGCATGTTTGGTCAAAAAAAATTCTCCAGTGGAACGAAAATAGATTCTCATTGACATCCAATCGCGGCCTTACAAATTTTCGAAACACCTCAACTGTTTTCTAAAACAAGCTTAAACTTTTCTTGGGTAATTGACAAATAAATAATAAAAATTAAAAATATTTGAAATTCATCCGAAAATTGTTAAGAAATAGAAAATGGTTTGTACGTGGTAAAATCATTTCCATTTGGTATTTGATGTTTCAAACTCTGAAATGATTCATTCACTTCTTATGTTGCATAAAAATTTACTTTTTGTATTATATTTTTGCATCCATTGTTAAGAAAAGAAAACTTACTGCTTAAAGAAATTAAGTTGCATATTAATGTTAGTGTGGAAGCCTTGCTTATAGTGGAGGTCGAAATGGTCTTTTCGTTAATTTTTTCATTTAATTATATTTACGAATTTTGATCTAGAAAACTTAATTTGAAATATAAACCGTGAATAATATTTTCACCAAGGCAACAATGGTATATGTATTTGGCAACAATGGAGTAATATACTTGCTCCGTCCCATTAAGTTAGACCATCTTTTATTTTTTGTTCGTCCCAAATTATAGATTTATTTTCTTATTGGGAATAATAATTACACAATAATAGACTAAAATACCCCAATTTAATTCACTTAATTTTAACAAATTTTAGTTTTTTTCAATATAGTTGGGTCCAGTTAATACAAAGAAAAAATAGGAAAATATGGAATGAGATTATATTTTCTTAATCTTTATGAATTATTCTCCTTGAATATCTAAGTGAGACGGACGAAGTATTTAATATTTTAAGAGAACTAGTCAAATGTTTTGACCTTGAAACTCTCTCTCTCCCTCTCTCTATTTATACCTATATAAAATTTTTACCGTGAAAATATTCAAACATTGATAAAAATGTTTGTGCTTTCCATGATTCCGAGGTACTCCAAATCTATGGTTACGAGATTAGATTGAGGATCATTAGTTTGTTTTCTTCATATTATACATTTATAATGCTGACGAATCTAAATTTTAAAACGGAAAAATATGATATTTAGTTCTGTAAGTTGGATCTTTTTGAGAATTAGTCATCTAAGTTGTCAACTTCATGTTTTATTCCTTTAACTTTCAAATTTCTAGATAGCAGCCCTTTAACTTAACAATTCTAGTTTTGATCCTATAACTTAATAAATTTCAGAAATTTAGTCCTATAGCTTAGCAATAAGTAAATTTAATTAATTTATTAAAAAGATTATTTCTTAATTAAATTTTATTTTTAAAATTGAATAATTTTAATTAACAGTTAACTTTTAAATAAAAACAAGTAATCATTTTTTAATTTATTTATTTTTTAAAAAAAATATTTCAAGCATTAGTTTTTTAAAATTTAAACCTTCTAAAATAAATACATCTTGTACACTAGTCCCAGTCCATTTCTTGGAGACAATTCTCCTCACCAAAGATTAATTACATAAATATGACAAATTATTCTTAATTTACTAATTTGATGTAACTATTTTGATTTTCCTAAAATTCGTTAATTGTTTTAGAAATTTCTATTTATTTTAATTTTTATTAATCGAATTAATTTAATTTTTAATTGCTTTGTAATTTATTTAATTTTCAAAAATTGAAATTCAATTATTTTACTTTGGTCCTATAAAAATGTAAAGTGTGGGTACTAACCTTTTAATAAATTAGTTAAATTTAACTATTATTAAGTTATAGGACTTAATATGTGAAATCTGTTAATTAGTTATAGAGCCAAAAGTAAAATTGCTAAGTTAAAGGACTGAATGTCTAGAAAATTTGAAAGTTAAAGGATTGTATATCTAGAAATTTGAAAGTTAAAGGACTAAAACAATAAGGTGAAAACTTAGAGGACTAATTCTCAAAAAGGTTCTACTTACAGGATTAAAAATCTTATTTTCCCTTTAAAAACTGATGATTTGACCTTGTTCAAAAAGAAAAAATTAATGATTTAATAATCAAAAGGAAATACTTAAAATTAAAATTTGGAAGCCATATATTATTGCTGAATATACGATTCTATAACAAAAATTCGAATACTTATATAGCATTATGTTAAAAAATAATCTCGATATGTTAGTCAAATTCATTATTATAAATATAAATTAAATATATTTATTAATATATTTACCAAAATCATTGGATTTGATTTTTCTGAAAAATAAATTTGAAAAAAGCAAAACATGCAGTCACCCAACACCCGTGCAACTCATTTTTTTCTTCATAAATTAGAAAAAAATAAATCCATACACAATATTTGACAACCGTAAAAGTCAATAAATTCAACCTAACTCCTATAATTATGTTGTTGCTTAATTCAAAATATTTTTATTTACAAAATACTTATTTTCAAATACAACAAAATTCATTTTAAAATCTATTTGAGTTTTCCAAAATTCGTTGTGCTTTACTTTGATAAATCTGTAAATAAATTAATTGATTATTTTTGGACAAATCAATATAAAAACAGTATACTTTGATATAATTAAGATTAACTAATAGAACTAATCATTAAGTTTATAATAGCAAATATAAATTTGATAGATAAATTTTTATTTTTGTTTACTTTAAATTTTATAGAACTAATCCTTAAGTTTATAATAGCATATATAATTAAGATTCCCATAATTGGCTTGCTCGGCATCAAGTGTGGCAGCTTCATGAATGGTTGCTGGTGGTATCTCAGTTTGTTGTGGTGTTCCGCCAGAATTCATGATGGCTAGTTGTTCCGACAAAGATGAGATTTGAGCTACTAAAGCCTACATAGTATCCAGCTCAAGAACACCGATAACTTTCCTTGGCACTGATCATTCGTAGGGCCATTGATAGATGTTTGTGACCATTTCTTCAAGTAGAAGTAATGCCTCTCTCGGAGTTTTAGCCATCAATGTGTCTCATGCTGCTGCATCTAATATCGTCCTCGTATGCCCATTCAGACCATTGTAGAAATACTGAACCCTCTGCCAGTCTGCATAACCATGTTGTGGACAGCTCCTCAACATATCCTTAAACCGCTCCCACGCTTCATACAACGGCTTAAAATCTATATGTTGGAATTAAGCAATCTCACTTTCAGTTGGAGTGTCTTACTGGAGGGGAAAAATTTCCTCATGAACTTTTGAGTCAGGCCATCTCAGCTTGTGATACTCCCAGGTGTAAATATTTGTAACCACTGCCTGGCTTTATCCCGGAGTGAAAACGGGAATAGCCTCAACCGGATAGCCTCATCATATACACCATTCATCTTGATGGTGTCACATATTTCCAAGAATATAGCTACGTGGGCATTTGGATTATCCATGAGACTTTCCCCAAACTGATTATGTTGAACCATGCTTATGAGGGTCGACTTCAATTCGAAATTGTTTGCATTGATAGGCTCGCGCACAATTCTGGAATAGTTCTTATTCATAGTAGGTCGAAAATAATCTCGGATCGCCCTTTCGTGTTCCTTTAGATGCGGTGGCACAATTGGAACCAAGTTTTTGTTATTCTCATGTTCTCTGTTGCCTGCCATTGCTTGATTTTCAGCTCGCTTTGTTGCTCTGATCGCTCGAAGTGTCCTTTCAAACTCTGGATCAAAAGAAAGCAAGTTAGTATCTTTAGATTTTCACATAAACAGACCACTCAATGAGAAATAATGAATTAATCATACCTAAACTAATCTAGATTAGGATTAAGACTACATAGTAACAGTATTAGCGCAAAATAAGATAAAACAATCCCCGACAACGGCTCCAAAAAATTGTTCAAAAATTTCTTACCGCAGGCATACAGTGTCAAGTTTTAATATAGATTAAGAGTAGGGTTATCATCTCCACAGGGATTGCTATCAAATATTAAACTAAATACTGTAAATATAATAACTAAATTCTATTTAGATAATCGAAAAGAGATGGTTTTGATTAAACTAAAAAAAACTAAAATTATAATAGCAAATCCGTTCAGACAATTTATCAAACACTTAGTGATATGAATTCTAGAGGATTGATTCACCTAGTTTTCCCCTAAGTTATCAATTCAGTCTATTAATCACACATTATCAACCTATAAGCTCAATATTCCTACCGATTATCACTTCCTCTCTCGAGGGCCAAGTGATTCTAGGTTTCAATCCTGATTTTAATATCTCTATAAAATATTATAAATCAAACCCTAATATGGTCAATTAATATTCTTTCACGGACTTCGAAAGATTCATAAACTTCTCAGTTCTAGTGTTAAATCAAACATACCAAACAATCTAAATTATTGATCAGATAATTCAGATGCCAACAATCCAAATAGCACAAACAGATTTAATAAGATGTGAATCAATAAACTGAAAATCAAAACATAGGTTCAAATGTTGGTTACATCGATCCCCTGGAAAATAAAGTTTATCTTATGATGGATGTACAAAAACTCATGAAAAAGTAATTATACATCTCAAAAGTTTAACAAAGATAGTGGAAAAAATAATTTTAGAAGATCAAGGAAATAATCCTTTCTGTTTCCAGAAGATAGCTTCGAATCTCGTCCCGAATTATTTTTTCATGCTCAAAGTTATCATGTGTACTCAATAGAATGTCGAACCCTTAATTCGTATGGCCCTCGTTGTTATTTATACTCCAAAATCCGTCCAAAAACCTTAAATAAAATTCCAAGTTCAGCTCGGATGTCACGCTGTGCAGCGCGCCTAAATGGGCGTTGCGACGCATAAAATTATGCCCGATGCCGTGTTTTTAGGTATTGCGTTGCAACCCTATATTAATTAGGAGTGTTGCAACGCTCCTGCAGTTCTAACGTTTATTGTGTTTTCTCTTCTTCAAGTGCGACTTCTTCCTCCCAAACACGTTTTCATCATTTTTCATCATGCTTCGATTACCATAACATGTATTGACTCCCTAACAATACCTAATGAAATAAAATGGACTCAAACTACTCTAAAACGCCCGAAAATAATGCAAAATCATAGTCTAGAATACTCAATTCATTGGTATAAAACCAACTTAACAAATACCCCCAAACTTGGATTATTGTTTGTCCTCAAACAATTTTACTAACTCTTGAAAAATAAAAGACACGGATCAAACAAAAATATCAACTACTAATGCAAACAAACTAACTGCAAAACTTCACAACCAAGCTCATTTGTCTCATAATTCATTTCACTATCGATCAAGCATGCATTTTAACAATGTGATCTCATGAGTGTGGTCTGTTCTTGTTAACTCCATTTTCATTATCCGGATAAATTCACGATGTTTTCCAAAATGATTCACTTTTGAGTATAGAGATGTAATGTTTACCGAACTCCATAGATTTGTCTTTCACACTATCTCCACTAATGAAGGCGAATGCAACACAAGGACCGATAAAACTTTCAAAGCTTGTAATGTGAGCTTAGGTTAAGGTAGAAAAATATGGAATTATGTGGCTCAAACCACCAAACACACAATTATTGAATCTTGTAATTACATGTTAATACCCAACCATCACTTTCTGACATTCCCATTGTTCTCGCTATATGAGCTTTCGACCCACAAATATTTCTATTTTTTTAAACACCCAAACTTAATCTTTTGCATACTTTCTACATGAGGTTATAATATTTTCAATTCCAGAGCAACTTCACGCAATTCATTCACCCTTTTCATCATAACCATCCTCAAAATTTAACCTTTTTTTCTAAAAATTGTGTGTATGAGTGAACTGTAATTGGGATTATTCACATGTAGGCTCTGGGTATTGAATTGGTTGCCAAAGAAATGGGTTTAAAGGCTCAAAAGGGAACACTAGGGTAATATATAAATGTAAAGGTGGGCATTTATAGACTCTAGTTGTTCAAACATGGCCCAAATCACTTCTTTAATGTTACTTCACCTAGGATTTCGCCTTGACTAGTGTTCAAACAAGTTCTAAAATCTGGTGGGATCATTCAGTAAACAACTAATCACATAAACTGTCTCCAAATAAATCAACAGAGTCAATCAAATGAATAGAAAAAGTGAAGGAAAACGGATCACGGCTCAAACACACATACTCTTTTGACAGTTCAACTTATATTTAACAAATTTACTTATGCATGCAGTTCTACAATTACAAGACGACTTGACTCGACTCAGGACTTTTTTTTTTCGCTTTTTTTATTGTTTTTTTAATATAAGACTCGACTCAACGAACGAATATAGACTACACCCCCCAAACTTATAATGAACATTGTCCTCAATGGAGAGGTGGGAAAAAAGACTTTCCTGATATCCAATGAGCTAGGGCTCCTTCTCAGAATGGTGTGGTGATACTACGTGTATTTAGGGATGTCAACAGGGCGGGGCGAGGGCGGTGGAGCAATCCCCATCCCCGCGATCATGGGAATCCCCGTCCCATCCTGCGAGACAAACGGGGAAAATTTCCCCCATCCCCGCCTCCGCGTCCCCGCGGGGATTTCCTGCTCCCCGTTTTGATTTATTTTTTTCGCAAAATTTTTTTTTTATAAAAATAATCATTTTAATATTAATAAATTATATAAAAAAACTAATAAACCACTCATTAATAAAATAAATTAAATATTTTGTCAATTTTTATATCTAATATGGATATATTTATAATATATTATATATACATTATAAATATTATATTATATATTTAATATGCGTTTCCCGTGGGGAATGGGACGGGGAGTATGATCCCCGTCCCCACGGGAGAAACTGTCGAGGAATCCCCACCCCGTTCGGGGCGGATCCACGCGGAAAACGGGAATTTCCCATGTATTAAGCTTCTCGTAGAAGAGCATTTGCGCCTCGCAAAAGCACAAACCGTCGGTTTAACCAAAACCGCCAAAGATATTAGTTGTTTCTGCCTCAACCGTTTCCATAGAGTAAGCATTTAGTGAGGGAGGTTATATTTTGAATGCTAGATGATCTATATTAATAGTAGAAAATGTAACACCTCATATTCGGAATACGATATAGAAAACCAATATAATAAATATTTGATTATCTTTTATTTGACTTGTGTGCTAGTTTATATTTTTTAATGATTTTATTTGTTAAGACATGTACCTTGATTTAATATAGCTAGGTAATTTAAGTGGGTCCATAGATTTAAATGAATATTCTATTACAATTAGAGCCCAAGATGAGCCCATTTTCCTTCTTCATTTCGGTCCAAGGTCATGGACTTCAAGCAATTTTGTAAAACAAATCCTAAAGCACAAATGAGATCCATTTTTATCTATAAATAGATGAGTGGAGGATCACTGCCTCACTTTAGTACTTAAAGATATTAGAGAGGGATAGTGAGAGTTGAGAGACATACTCCCTTTCAGCCGAGAGCTTCCACAGCCCACAGAATTTCGGTTAACAACAATTTGGTGGAAAAACAATGTTGGAACCGTAAGCTTGAGGGCCAACCTGGAGGCAAAATTTTTGGTTTGATTCTTCATACAAGTACAGATTCTAATAGTCTATAACTTGAGGAATTTGAAAGTGATATTCACTTGGAGACTTAAATTGGAGTTGTTGGTAGAATTTGTGGTTCATTTAACTTTCGACCAAGGTGGGTTAAAACTTATTATTATTATTTTTTTTCTTCAAATGAGTTTGCTTAAATTTCTATTAAATTTTAAATGGATTTAAAAATATTGAACGTCATATGTGAATATGTTAAATTGTGTGATTATTTATTGATTGGGTGAAGTGTAGTTGTTTTGTGAATTTAATCAGAGTTTGGACTACTTTATGAACAATCGACACATTAAGGACCAAACTAAAATTGTCGAATTTTTGGGACTGTTAAGTCTGGACCAAGGATTGTTACGGACTGATTTTATTGATATCGGGATGGTGTTAATTGAAACTATATTTTGCAGATTAAAAGTACGATTTATCGACGAATCAGGGACTAGAAATGCAATTTCTGGAAGTAGAGGTTGAGAAATAAAAAATTGACCAAGGGATCATTTTGAAACTTTATAAATGTTATACTTATTTGTGGGTAAAAATTTAGTTAAAAGTTAATTTTTGGGTGTTTTCATGAAATCCAAAATTCTAGGAGTCAAATAGCGAATTTCTGAAAACTGCTGTGTTGTTTTGGAATTCCTGAAACTTATTTGGGTCTCGTGAGATAGTTTCCTAAAAGTTTTTTTTGGTGAAGTTTACTAAAGAATTATTTGGGAATAATTGATAAAAATAGAAAGATTAAGGGCTTAATTGTAATTTTCCAAAACTGTGAGCCAACTTTTGTCAAGCTAACAACCTGTTTGGGGTTACTTTTGATACGAGCCGAATGTGTGTTGATTTACTCTGCAAAGTTTCAAAGTTCGATGTGAAAACTAAAAAGACCTTAAGTTCAATGACTACTTTTGTAATTTCAGAAGTTTAAGGAATACTTTGCTATTACTAAAACTATGTCAGATAGTTTTGTAAATCCTAAAAGCTTCAGGTTTTTTTTTTTTTTTTTTTTTTTTATCAAATAAACAAAATGTCATACAATGTCATGCCGCCAAGGCGGGAGAAAATCAAAGAACAAATAACCTATCACTAAGATATCTAGAAAGACTATCATAATGAGAATCTAAAAATACAATGAGAACCAATGATCTATGAAAATCAAGCTCGGGTATCCCAACCGTCCATCCGAATGAGCGCTAGGAGGTGGTGAGAGGCCGTGCCCTCATCAACAAAGTGATCGCCAAAGCGGCGAGCCTCCCAACTCCGCTAGGTGATCTGGTCGATTCCCCTCTCGTATGTGGGAAATCGAGTGCGAAGGTCCTCAAAGCATGTTCCGAATGCGAATCGGGGTATCTTTGAACTGCCAAGAGCAAGGCCACCGTGAAGTGATCGTGGTGACCACCGCCGCTGCCCAACTCGATCCAAATCAAGTGAGAACCGTCGGGCATGCCGCAATCCCATCTCAAGCGCTAGTAGCTCGGCATGAAAGCTGACAACACCGCCCTGGAAGGAACGTGAAAAGCCAACATAAGTCCCGCCCAAATGATCCCGTATCAAACCCTCCGCCAAGAATCAATGTGCCTGGATCAAACGAACCATCCGTGTTCGGCTTGATCCGGGGGCCGAGGAGCTCGCCAAATCACCATCCCGGCTGCGTGGAACTGTGGTGGAGCACTCCCGCAAAAAGCCAGCGGTAGGGAAGCATCCGGACCAATAACGATGGGCTCAGACGCCGACACGAAAACAAGGATCCGAGATACCGCTCCACCGCCAAATAATGTGAGATGCCAAGAAAGGAATTTGTCGATGCTTGTCGACACTATTCCTTTCCGGCCCGCATAAACCATAAAATCAAGCAGGGGAACCAAGAAACTCAAGTGCCTCGTGTGTGATCCGTGTGTGCGGTTCCTCCAGAATGAAAGGAACAATATCATATCGGTGGTGTGTGGAAGTGTAGTGTCAAACCAAGGAAGAAAGTGATTCCACACGGATTTGAACAAGATTATCATTCATCAAAAAGAGGTGAGGATAGATTCGACTGAGGAGAAGAGTGTGGATTATTCAAGCAACACCAGCAACGTGAGGCAAGGAAGTGCCACGTGCACGAAGCTTGATATCCACGGGAAGACGATTACGAAGGAGGCGCCAAAGGAATATGGAGATAGTAGGGATAAGAGCATCGTTCCAAATGGCACCGTGCAGAAGGTTCTGAGCAACAGTTACTAAAAGATCTAGATTCATTTAATCTACTATCTACTATCTACTATCTATCTACTACCTACTACTATCCTAAATGTTTGAATATTTCTGTAAATATTTGGATAGACTAAAATACCCTTTTAAAAGACTGGACTACAATATCCCTATGTTTAATGGTAAAATCGTAATTATGCACAACCTAATGAAAAGGTTTCTCTTTGATTCTCAAATGTCAAAAAAACGTGGTTTCCCTCTTCCCTCAATTACTCCCGTTCTAAACTCACTCGCGTCTTTTCAGTTGACAAAAAGAATTTCGTTCCCTCTTTCTTCTTCTTTTTTCCTAAGTTTTCCTCGGCAACAAAATGGAACAAAGACTCCCGCGGCAACTCCATGTGACACTCCGTTGGCTTCCACAGTTGAAAAGCCCCAAATTCCAGGTTTTTTTTTGGTTTATTCTTTTTCCTTTTTGCTCAATTTTTTGGTTGTTGCTCAGGTTTTTTGTACCTTTTTTTTTTTTTTTCTGGTGAGAGTTCCTTTGTGGAAATTTGTAATCGAATTTCTGATTAATTGTTTAATTTCCACAGTCCCATCTTTCTTTTTTTGGGTGAGTCAAATTTCAGGGATTATGTAATTAAACAACTTCACATATGAAACACTGAGTTTAATGTAAGATTGATCACCTCTTAAAATGAACTAACTCAACTTGCAGAACAATATTTGTCCATTATGATTATGAGACATAACTGATGATTACGAAAATAGAACTTCATGAGGTTTTCATCTTCATTGTTTTTATATTCCAAAACGCTGCTATTTCTGATGTTTTTCATTACGAACTACAGTTTCACAGGTCATACAACCAATTAATGTGATCGCCAGGATTCAAGGGTAGAGGACGCGAAGAAGAGTTCTCCGATTTCAGTTTTTGTGAACTCATAACCAATTTTAGAACAGCGAGTGCAAGGTGGTGTGAAGGTCATTTCTTGAGAGGAAGACGACCCTGGTTTTCTTCGATTTTCTAATGGACTTTTCCAGGGTTCCATATCAGAAACTTAGGTGAAAATCTTGAATTCAACATTAATTTAGAAGTGAAGATTTTTAGTTTGGAATTCAAGTTGAGAATAGGATGATTTTTCTTAATTATTACCTTTGTTTTCTTGCATTTTCCTGTTTTCGTGATTATCTCTTGTTTTTAAGTTTTAATACATGAGGAAAGGTTGGTTGATGAAGCCTCATAGTTGATTTTCAGGAGATCCAGTTTCATTGGAAATTTGTTAACTCTTAATCAAAATGTAAGTCATAGTTAAATCCTTAGTGAATTTAGAATTTGATTTACAACACCTAGCTTCCAAATCAATCGAGTGAAAACATAGAATGTGTTTTCTTCTGTGGAATTGATAAGTAAACATTTTATTCACTGAGATTATATAGTTTGGAATTTAGTTTGAGATTTGGCCATTCTTATTAATTCTTTGTTATTCAATTTCATTGATGTTTATTCAAAAGTTTAGTTTGAAATTCGGAATTGAAGAGTTTTCAGTTTGTAAATTGTTCTTTTCCTCACAATTTGCAGGTCACATCTATTTCGTGGAAAGGGAATGAGCTAAACATGGTTGACACTCCTGGACATGCAGATTTTGGTGGTGAAGTATGCCATAATATAAGAGCTCCAGTCAATATAATGATCTTTGTTTTGTAGTAATGATGAAGAGTTAACGTAGTAAAGATTTTTGTAATTTATTTTTCTTGGAGGAGTTCTAAATGCAGGAGGCCAGTTTGGGGTTTAAAGAAATATGAAGCTAGATAAATGGCTTTAGAGTATCATGCTTTACTTTAGGATTTTATTTTAAACTATTTTTCAAGTATGCCTATCTGCTAACTAAGCTTCTGACTGAACGGTGGCCTTTCATTAGATATTCATATTAGAGCTCATATACAGTCAGCTTGGTTAATGATGCCTCATAGTTGATATTCAAGAAATTCGATTTTGTTGGAAATTTGTTAACTCTTAATGTGTCATTGCTAAATTATTCAGTCACTTTAGAATTTTATTTGCAACACCTAGCTTCATTGAGGATACATACATATTGATGCAGTTTGTTGTCCATGGTTCTCTTCATCTACTACTATTATAGACTAGACTAAACTATCCCTCTATTCAATTAATTCTAATGGCAAAACTGTCAATATAGGATTGTAGAGGTATTATTAGATAGAATACCACGAGACAGAACAAGGATAGCAAATTGCAAAGATATCTGAACAACGATGGAGTGAGTCGGAAAAAAAAATCTGAATGAGACTTAAGGCAGAAAGCGACCCAAAGGCAGAATTATAGCAGAATATCAATAGGTAGTAGAAGAAATCTAAAGAGGAGGAGACTCTAAGGCAGAGTAAGAGTAATATCTTCCGATCGTTTCTTTCGTATCATCTTTTCTCATCCTGTTCAATCTTCTTTTTGTTTTCTTCTGCTACAACGGTGCTTTGAGTCTTTGGGCTCATATGAAAAACCAGATGCATCATGGGTGGGACGTCAGGTACAATGTGTGTACGTTATTGCATTAATGTTTTTTAACCTTTAAAATCTGAAACATGGAATTATTGAATCAGGATGAACTCGAGAATTAAATTGCAAGCATTTGAGATGTAGTTGTTTAAAATGTTTACAATTGGTTTCGGTATTCATCAGAGTTCTGCAGAAGGTATGAAGTTTCTATCCTCTTATGCTCTCTGAAATTTCAAATTTGTTCAGTTATATGATTTTTTTGTAACATGGAAATATTGGAATCCGTATTATCTTATTAAAGAATAAGGAAATTTTGGGAACAGTCAGCTTGATAGTGAGAATGAGAGTGGACTAAAGCATGATTTTTCTGTTCCTGAATTTTTTTTTGTGATTAGGAATTCTATCCGTTACTAAAAACTGAGTTTTCATAAACCAAAAAGTAATTTTCAAGACTTACGTTGCTTAAGTTGCCTCATTTACATGGATATGTCCTAAAAAATTAATGATGGTAGAACATATAGAACATAAGACTTAATTTAACTACTTAGCATGTGTTATGTATGCATATTGCAGCAATAAGAAAAGTTCAAACTAATATTTCAGTTTCTTCTATCTATAACCTATAATCTATAATCTACAGACTTATAAATACACGAATGTTTTTGTAAAAATTGAATTAAGGCATCTTCCGGCTGCAAAAAGTCATCTCGACATTCAGAGCAGAAATCAGCTATCCTTCGTTCTAAAGGCATATTTCTGCTGTGAAGAGTCATATCTTGATATGCAAAGCAGAAATCGACTAAGGGAATTTAGAGTCATAAATCAACCAAAAGGCAGAAGAGTACCAATATCCAATAGTAGAGCAGGCGAAAGAAGACTCGAACACAAAATCTAATCTCTTTCGATTGTCTTTTTTGTATCCTTTTTTCTTATCCTATAGAATGAAAGAAGGAATTGGAGTTTTTTTTTATTGAAATTAGAATTGGAATTTTATTTTCTTTCGACATCCTAATTTCAATCATGTGTATTTTCTGCTATTATTGTGTTTTTACTTTGTTCTAAATAGTTTGTATTAATTTGCTTGAATTTTTCAAATGTTTATAATTCTCTTTGATTTCCTTCACAATATATTGATTTGTAGGAGAAGAATACTTGGAGAAAGAGAGAGAGAGGGAATAGACAAATGCAGACTTTTTGTGGGTTACTCTGTCTTCCTTTTCTCTCTCAAGTATGATTCATTTTCTTTATTGATTGTATTTTTCTTCGTGTTTACTTAATAGTATCGATCTCACATAATTCTCTTCCTCAATGTTAACCATTTTTATTTTTCTCTCGACGGACAAAGTTAGATCGGATAATACAAACCAGAAATATCTGATCCAAGAACAGGCAACGGAATCTGACCTTTTGTAGGTATGGGGTTATGGTTTGGTATTCACCAGGATTTGGAAGTATTCTACTATCAGTTTTAAGTACTTAGTTTAGGTATATGGCTTGTTGGGTGGAACAGATGCTTTGTTGATTAGAATTCAGTTCTATCAACTCTTTTTTCTTGGGATTACAAATATAGCGTATTGGTAGCAGGCGCATTTAGTGTTGTAAGAGACTTAATAAAGTGGTGGGGTGAAATCACTTGGACCCAGTTAAAGATTATCAAAAACCTATTGGAGTGGAGTAGAATTCTTAACCCAAAATTGTATTATCTCATGGTCGCTTGTGCTACACCGCTCTATAAGACATGAGTACCAGTTGTTGTACAATCTAGCGATCCATTTATTGAACTGGAGTGGACTTTTTCAATATCATGCCTATTGATTATGAATGGCAGTCTGCATAACTTCTTTTATATAATGATTTGTAGTGCACCGATTATGAATGATAATTACTTTCTATTATATCGATGGTTGGTATTTGTTAAATTTCTTGTTACTGTTCTTGGGGTAACACCATTGAATTTGATCATAGGTGCTGATGTCGAACAACTTCAGATTAATCGCGTATCAGAGTTGGAAGCAGTGGCCCATTGTGCTGGGAGTTTAGCGCATTCCTTGATTTTCCTCTCGGATCAAATATTCAAATCTATAAGAATTGATAGGGAGTTAGACGCTCTGTTAAAACGTATCCACCTCTTGAAATTTAATATCATTAGATTCTTAAATCTGCAATGCAAAAACTGTTTCTGTGGATTCTCTTTTCATCCTCGATTCTCTCTCCTTTATGACCTCAATGATCTGATGAAGAGAGAAGACGGTCTAATTGTTAATATGAAGGACCAAATCAAAATACTCCAACAAGGGCTAATGTTTTCCCAGTCTCTGCTCGAGCTCTTTCCAATGTTAATATTTTTATGCTGGAGGATGAAGAGATGTTGAAATGTTCACCCCATCTTTACAAACTCAAATGTAGATGTAAACCATTATTGGTGGAAGAGAATGGGATATCTCAATATCGTTATCCTGATCCCCACTTCCTCAATCTGCTTCAGTCACTCAAAGACGGAGGTTAACTTGCACAGAGAGCAAAATAGTGGCGCAGATTAACTTCCCGTCCAATACAAAAAAGCTGACTCTGTTTTGGTGGCGCTGGCCTTGGGAAAAGATGTCGATAATTGGGAGATTGCCAAATCTGGAGGTTCTCAAATTAAGAGAGTGTGCCTTTGAGGGAGAAAGATGGGATACAAGGGATGATGAATTCCAACATCTGAGATTCTCGAAACTGGAAAATTTAGATCTTACTCAAATGGAAAGTGGCCTCCAGTGAACATTTTTGCAGTTTGCGACTTTTGGTCTTCTATAGTTGCAAAAATCTGGAAGAGTTTCCATGTGAAATCGGAGAAATTGCAACGCTTCAGTTGATCGAGGTACAAGGGAAGTGCCAAAAGTCACTGGTGGAGTCTGCTAGACAAATTGAACAACAACATAGGGAAACTGGAAATGACGAACTCGGGGTCATCATTCCACATATTTTTCAAATGAGCCTTTTGATTTGCATGATATGGAGTTACACAATTCTTGCCTTGTTGCATGGATGTCCATGTATTATGTTTGCTTATTGATAATACTTTGTTTGCTTTTACCAGACTATTGTTTTCGATATAATAGATAGGTGTGTGATAAAGAAATACTGCTTGTAGATAATGTTTGTCAGAAACAGAAGAAGCTAAGCCGAATCGGTCGGTTTTAAGTTGCAAAATTTCCATTGTGATTGTATAGATTGAAACTTCATAGCCCTATTTTAGTTCTTCATTTGTATTAAGAGATCAGGCCATTTCTATCCATACTTGATGGCATCGATCGATTTATCTAAGTTTTTATTTTGTATGGATTGGTAAATGATCTTTAGCAATTTTTTTACGCTTAATTTGATATGATCTATACTTTTTTTTTATTATTAATCTGTTTAAATATTTTGATGTGATGAATATAATCAACTGAGTTTAAATAAAAAAACTTATGGGTAAATCTCACATTGCCCCCAATACTCTCATTGAGTATCACTTTACCCCCTTATACTCTTAATCAGTATCACTTTACCCTTTTATGTTTTTAAAATATTATTTTATACTCGTATACTCAAAATAATGACCATTTTATCCTTACTGATTAGTTTTATTAAAATAAAAAATTATTTTAAAAGTATTTAAATAAACTTGTACGTATTTTCTAAATTAATTAACTTTCACAACTTGATTAATTAATGCTTAATAATAAATCTATTATTATTTTACATTTAGTTGCTAATTATTTAACTTTAATATTGTCCCTATTAAATTAATATATAATAGGATATTTCTATTAGCTATACATTTATACTTTTAATCTATTGTTCATTACAAACTTAAAATTATATAATATATAATACAATTTTATTAAAGATATAAAATATTATTAGTAATTTTTCAATTATTGATTCAATAATCATGATTTAATAAAAACTATATTAAATGGAAAGAAATAAAGTCATTTTCATGGTTAAATTTTTTAATACAAAATATTATTTTACAATGTAATACATAATATTGAATATATTAATTTACAGAAATCAACATACAATATAGTTTTTTAATAGGAACTATATTAATTTTAATAAATAGCAAATAAGTTTTTCGAAAAATTATATGTATTTGATGCCCTTTTTAAATTAAAATAATAGTATGGACAGTTAGGTCATTTAATAAAGGAATAGGAGGAATAAATGATATATAAATTATATAAGGGGTAAAGTGAGATAAATTGATAGTACAAAGGGGTAAATTGATACAACTAAAGTACAAAAGGGTAAAATAATATTCAATGAGAGTGTAGGTGGTAAAGTAAGATTTACCCAAAAACTTATCTTTGAGAGAAAAGGTATTTGACAACTATCAATTCACTTTTTCATTTCACAAAAAATTGACAGAAGGGTATTTGATAACTACCGATTCACTTTTTCAAAAGCAAATTAAGTTATAGGACTAAATGATATTTTCTCCTTTCTATTGCAATAATAAGATTAATATGTATCAATTTCTTTTGGATTGAACGTAAAATAATGTTTTTATAATAATTGGTTTCTAGCTTACATTTTCATCAGAGCATATAGAATGTATTGACTAAGATAATCTAATTGCAGATATTATAGAGCAGAATGAGCAGTAAGATTTGAGCATAGGTCTGTCTTTCTGCTGCAATAATGAACTTTATAGTTAGAAGCTGCCATCCAATTTCGAAAAATATTCGTCCACTTAATTACATATTTCCTTTTACCTCATTTGGATTGAAATTAGATAATAAACTTATATATAGAAGGCGAGGTGGTGTACACTTTTCGAGAGAGAATATTTCTCTAAGGGTTCTTATACACAGTGTGTCATTGTGTTGTATTAACAGGGGCGTAGCCAGCCCGGCTGGCTACCCCTAACCCAAAATTTTTTCCCCTCATTTTCTCCCTATTTCAATTATTTTTTCTCTTTAAAAACACATATAAATTTTTTTAATTTTTTTTTTTGAAAAAACGGGACAAAAAATTTGGGGTGTCAAGGGGGGCCCCTGGCCCCCCTATCTACGCCTCTGGTTGTATATATATATTTCACAATGTGAATGAGAGTTTTCATATGCATCTTAAATAAAAGTTATCTGCTGGATATAATTCCATGACAATTCAATTAAATTCTCTTGCATGAGTTTTTGGATCTACAATGTTTTCACTATGTTTCGCCTATTAAATTTTGTTTCGTAACATACAAGTTTTAAGAGGGTGTCTGGTGAGCTTATAAGCTCTTCAAAACATCTTATAAGATGTTTGAGAGTTTATAAACTGTTTTTAACTTTGTTAGGTAAACTTTAAAAAACTAAATAAAGATCTTATAAGCTCCTAAAATAAGATGTTAGGAGCTTATAAATTGTTTTTAAAAAAGGTGGAGAATCCCAATTTTTCTTTTCAAAAAAAGATCTTATTTCAATAACCTACTTTAATTTTGACTATTTTAATTATAAAATAGTCATTACTAAGATCATAAAAGTTATACCATCTTATTTTATCCAAACACTTTAACAACTTAATTTTAAAATAAGATATAACATCTTATAAGTACTAAAAATAACTTACAAAATGTGGGAGCTAGCTTATAAGATCTTTTAAATAAGCTTAGCCAAACACTCTCTTAATCTTGGATATTTCACTTCAAGTCAAACTATATTGAATAATATTTGTAATATAATCAAATTATATTAATTATTTATTTAATTGAATCAGTAAAATTATATGGTTCACGTGCAACACACATGCACCTTACTAGTATTTCTAAAAAGTGTAAAAGTTATTTGAAATTTGTCAAACTTGAAATTAAATTATAAATGGAAACTTTACCGAAACTTTCTTAACATTCAACTTTCAATTCATCATATATAATTGTTTATTTATTGCTAATTGCTTGACTAGGCCTGTGTGTCAATATAAACCATTTTTGTTTTATTGTTAATTGTTCGACTTGTTCAACTGGCTTGTGAACTGCTAAAATGAGTTATTTGAGATTCAGATCCTGGCCTATGAATTGTCACATGTATGTATTAATTGTGTTCGCTATGACATTTTTCTGGTTGTGTTCCTCGTGAACAAACTTTGGTGCTCGTGTATCTCGCGATAGCATTATGTGCTTTTGTTTTTCGCGATAGTATTTTTGTGCTTGTGTATCTCGTGATAGCACTTTCGTGCTCGTGTTTCTCATGATAGCACTCTCGTACTTGTGTTTCTCGCGATAGCGCATATATGCATTTGTATCTCGCGATAGCACCTACATGCTTGATGTATTCGCGATAGCATTTATGTGTTTGTGTACCTCGCGATAGTACTTTTGTACTTTTGTTTCTCGCGATAGCATATATATGCTTGTGTATCTCGCGTTTACATTCTCGTGTTTGTACCGACCGTTGGATTTTAAAATGGGGCATAGAACCTTGTCCGTTTTAAAATCGGCTTGAATCGGAATGTTAAGGTACAATTTTTATTCCACATCGACCTTGCATCTACCGTTATGTTGTCCCGACTGTTGAATTTTAAAATGGGGCATATAACCCTGTCCATTTTAAAATTAACTTGAATCATCGCATTCGTTTTACTGTATTTGTTCTAATAATGTATTGGATGTAGGATCATGGTAACCATGAGGTTAGTACAATTTATATTTCGTTTCGATACCGTTGCAATATTAATTTTGTAAAGGTTCCTTTTTCGTGAAATCGCTTGCTTGTGTGGCGGTACTTATTTTAATTTTTTTATGTTTTGAAATTCAATGTTAGTCCTACTAATATTGCATTCATTTGTACGTATGAAACCATTTTATGCACTAAGTAATTAGCTGAATGAATCTGTTTCAAGTTCTCATTAATAACTATTGCAGTCCCATTCCCTTAGCCACTGAGCTCGTTTAGCTCATCCCATGTTTTCTAAAATTTTCAGAGCTTGATGAACCTGACACCGAACCATTTACGAGGGTAGGAGGACATGGGCGTTGTGCTATCTGAATTCTTTAGATTTTGTGTTTAAGTTTTTCGATCAGGAATTTATCGTAATTTGCCTTATGTAATTTGTTTTTATACTAGTTGTAAATTAAGACTTTCGCTGTAATAGTTGTAATATACTTAGTTTATGTACTTGGGTTTACTCTATATTTTGTGGACTTTTCGATAGACTTAGATTTCGCCAAGTTATATATTTCAATTACAAAAAAAATCTAGAGTCGTATACTATGAAAATTGGGGATTTTGTGATTATTTTGGTTTATCGAATTTAGGGCATTACAGAAAATCTAGAAAATCAAGCAATACTCTACGATTGGATAAAAGCCGAGCTATGTGATCAACAAACCAATTTTGATGAAGAAGAAAAAAGCAACACTATTGATAAACGGATCAAACAATGATTCACAAAATGATTGAACAATCACGCTGTCACATAATCGTTTCCCTAAGGTAAGTAGAAGGTAAGAGAACTGCGTAGGTTTTGATTCCTCTATGAGGATACAGAGGCAATTTTATTTTAATATTCAACGTTAAATTTAAAAAATTTAACTTAGAATATTAAAATAAAACTCAAACCCAAATTTTTTTCTTTTTTTCTTTCTTTGTGGTTTGTACTTTGTAATTTAAATTTTATATTAAATTGTAGGAACTTGTAATTTTATTTTTAAATTGTACTTTGGAATTTTAATATCTTAGAATTTTTTATTTGTACTTTGTAACTTGAATTGTATAGTCAATTGTTTTTAATAAAGTTGTAAACTATAAGTTTTAATTTTACTTTTAAAGCAATAAAGTCATTTTTTTCTTACTCAATTTCGATTCCTTCAATAATTTTTAATTTATTCAAATTAAAAATCCAAAATAAAAACAAAAAGAAAACCGAAACCAGAATTGAAACCTTGTTTAGAACGGTTAGGTTCCGGTTTCATCCCTCCCGATTTTTAAAACCGGCGGTTCGAAACCGTTTAACACGTTTATATATATTTGTCATAAAAAAATACAAAATTACTTATGAACCCTTACTTTTTTTTCCATGGAGAGGAAAACACTATCCTTCCTAGCCAGCTAGACTCTAGTTATTTAGCAACTCCTAATTAATATGTCCATTAGTTTTTACTTTTGTCACCATATATTTCTTTTGCAATGCAACAATATTAATATTGTCGTGAATTGTTTCTATGCATGGCAAAGGCTAGGTAATTCAATTTTTTTTTCTCAAAAAAGAAAAATCATCCCAAAAAATTATTTGAGCTTGATATAACCAATTCTTTGTTCCATGGATTAGATGCTTTATATAGATCATTGCAAACCAATCTATTATTGACATTGAAATTTGTTCATAACTAACAATCAAATAGTTCATGAAAATCATGCAATTTATTCATTATTCAAACATTTATACAAATAAAACTAGTTTTCCGACAACATTTGACGACCAAATATTACTTTTGCATTAAATATTATTCGCGAACCCCAACAAACTACTTCGAGGATTACAAATCACAACCATAGTTTCTGCCATTTAATCAAGTAAAAATTTATGTTTAGAGTCTTCTTTGTGATTTGCGTCTTTTCCATTCTCATCATTTTTGTTGGTTGACAATGGAATACCTTTGCAAAAACAGTGAAAGTTAAGACAAATTCTTTCTCTGCAGTCATTAGAAAGAGGTAAAAGTGCACAATCAGAGTCCTTGTTGCAGAAACCAAATACTGCCGCGGAAGATAACGAATGACCTGCCAATTAATTAAATTTAATTTGTTAATAATGCGTTAAGTGGTTGCGAAGTATTATTTTGTCTATAATAATGTACTCAATTATATAATTGTAGTAAAAAAATCATGGTTGATTTAAATTTCATTTTCATCACAAGTAACATGTTTAGATGAGAAAAATATATGGGTGAAAAAACCAACCCAGCATCACTAGCAAGATGGTGACCATGAAAACCACCTTGGTTGATGCCATCTCCACCTACAAAAAATGTTGCAAATTTTTTTTGGGATAGATTATTTGATATGAGGATAAGGACTTTTAGTTTGCTATATAAGCAGTGCAATACAACAATCATCTTCGGACCAATTTATAGAGAATTAATGTGAATGTATAGTAGCACTTTGTGACATATAAAAAGAAAGTAATATAATTATATTGGTGTTATTTGATTAATATAATATTTTAGTGGATGAGACAACTATTTCTCATTAATATTGTATACATAGTAGGTTAGGACTTAGGGATGGTAGGATTTTCATGAATGAATGTATATATGGTAGCACTTTGTGACATATAATGATATAAACAGAAAGTAATATAATTAAATTAGTGTTATTTAATTAAGTAACAGATTATGTGTAGGATCAATTCAGGGCGGAGATATTGCACATATTACGAGGTTACATGCCCCTAATAGATTTTTTTATTCTTTTTGTTATTTATTATTTATATAACACTACGCCTAAAGTTACAATTTATAAGATATTAATAGCATTATAGCACTAATAATGTTATAATATTACAAATTAAAACAATATTATTTAAAAGTGTTAATATTGTTATGTAACATTATTACTGTGATATATATAAACTTTTAAAAACTACATATTATTTATGTTTTAAAAAATAAAATGTTCTCCCATTATTTTTTTTGATGTAGTTTATAATTTTATTTATTGAGTGTCCACATTAGAAAAATTATGGATCCGTCCCTATCTAGGATAAATCTTTTTCTCATTAATATTTTATACATAGTAGGTTGGGGGTTGCATGGTGTTTGTTTCTCAGAGGTTTTCCCTATTTTTTATTGTTTGAGATATGTAAATCATATTTGAATTACACAATCTCACTGGAAACAACTCATTAATTTCAACATCTAAGCAGTGATAAGGGTCTTTTTATGCACGTTTTATGTGTATATTTGAGTAGAATTCGAGTTATTTTATTGTTAGTTTTGTAAATTTTTTATTGTACATAGTTCCTATTACTCCGAGGTGCTTTTATTGGTGTAGATTGACCATTCGGGGCTAATTTTGGTGAATTTCGGACCATGGATTCATGTCAAAACATACCGGGGAGTTTAAGGATGCAAAAACGCTCGAAATTCCAAGCCAAATGCGTCATTTCGGGGCCTTTTTGGTCCAACACGGGCGGGGTATCGGGCAACACGGCCGTGTTCGCGGAGCTAAAAACTCGATTTTTCGCACAAAACAGCCTCTCCGACACGGCCAGGCCGTGTTTTAACACGGCCGTGTCGAGAGACACGGCCTGGCCGTGTTGGGAAGCACGGCCATGTCTCCCGATTTCTGTGTGATAAAAACAAGACGGCCGGCCGTTCAGGCGATTTTGGGCGTGTCCGGCACTTTTCTCGCAACTTTTCCATGCGAAAATTATGGAAAACTCACCTACCAAGCTTTTTGACCACTTTTATACACCTTTAACACCCAATTTTTGCTGCAACATGTCCCCATATTCCCTCAATCATCAATTGAGTACAAGAATTCACCAACCAACAATGAAAATAGAGGCAATTGTTTAACAAAAGAAAGTACTATCAATGTATTGGTTGCTATAAAAGCCAAGGGTTGAAGTTGGAGAGGCATTCATTAGATACTCAGGAAATATTCATTGTATTCACTTCATTAAGTAGAATTGGGATCAAGAGGTCTTGGAGAAGAAAGCTTGGGGCAATATTGGAGAAGAAGGCTTGGAATCACATCATCAACCAAGGAAGAAGTCCATTAAGATTTTGAGAAAGATAAGTACACCATGTCTACAATACTTAAATCTTCTTGTGTAATTTACTCTTTTGTCAAAATCATGAGTAGCTAAAATCTTAGTGTTTGAGTGTAATGAACTCTAGAATGGATTTGTGATTGAGGTTTGTATGTTTTTAATAAAATCATCATGTCTTGTGTGATTCACTTATATCATGCTTATCTCATTTGAGTTAATATTTCCGGTATATTAATTTGATATCTTTTCTTCATCGGGTAATCGAAAGATTTATGGTGAAAAAGAAATTGTATAAGTGAAAAGAGTTGCATGCAATCCTAGATATAGAATGACATAAATCTTCTGGATTAGGGTCAAACCTAATATGGGAATTCATAAATCGTTATAATGCAATCTTGGGGGTTTTAACTAGAAAGAGATTTCAGTTAATCAACTTGAGATTAGGAGTTTTTCGCCTTGAGAAAGGGATTAACTTAAATCGGGAATTTCTACGGTCCACATAACATGGGATTTTATTAAAAGAGGTTGGTTTTTGTAAGGGCTTATGGTTGAATTTTTAACTTGTCAAATCACAAAAACATTCTAGAGGGATTTACATTCAAACACACTTCTATCTCTTGATTTCTTATTCTACAAATTTTACTTCATTTTTACACTTTGATAATTTAGATTCTTTATTTTTTTTTATCAAACAAAAACTCTGAAAATTGTTAGATTAAATAACAAAAAGACGGTAATTATTAGTACTTACAATCCTCGTGGGAATGACACTCGGTACTCAATAATCTATACTATAAAACGACAGTGCACTTGCCTACGGTTTTAAATGTAGCTTTTGAGCCATCAAGTTTTTTGGCGCCGTTGCGGGGATTGTAATATTAAGAACGCCTTATTTTTGTTAATTTAATCAATTTTTTTTTATTTTTACATTATCTTTCTTTTTATCTATATTTGTAAGTCTTGTATTATACTTATCATCTTTATTGATCGCAGTGCATGCCTACTCGTCGTCGAGGCGGAAGTGCGAAATCGCCGATAGTAACACGGAGGAAAGCATTAATACTGGACTACGAGCGGGAGGATATAGGCGAAATCAAAGATTTTTCCATGGCGGATGAACAAAGAACTATGTACGATTACGCCAAGCCATCCATGGATGGCACGATGTCAAGATTGTAAGGCCATTTGTTGCCGCCAACAATTTTGAAATTAAACCCAACGTTATTCAAATGGTGCAACGAACTTGTCCAATTTGACGGTCTACCGGATGAAGATCCCAATAATCACATCGCGAATTTTCTTGAAATTTGTGACACTTTCAAAATCAACGGGGTCTCCGATGATGCCATCCACCTACGCTTATTCCCATTCTCTCTTGGGGACGAGCAAAACAGGTGGTTAAATACTTTGCCAAAAGGAACGATTACAACATGGAATATTATGGCAGAAAAAATTCTTTTGAAGTATTTCCACCGACAAAGACCGCAAGATTAAGGAACGAAATCTCTTCATTTACTCAAGGACGATGAAACTTTATACGATACTTGGGAGAGATTTAAGGAATTATTGCGAAAGTGCCCACACCATGGCCTACCTATTTGGATGCAAATCCAAACATTTTATAATGGGCTACTTTCTGCAACAAGACAAATGATTGATGCAGCGGCCAGGGGAACTCTTAATAACAAAACGCCGGAAGCCGCTCAGGATTTGATCGAGGGAATAGCCATGAACGGCTACCAATGACAATCCATACGAGGTAAAACTAACAGGTCTGTTGGTGTGTATAATGCAGATGCGGTAGTTCGCTCGCCGCACAGGTCGAAGCGTTAACCCAAAAGATCGATGATTTGGCAATTCCTAAACCACCACCACCGCATGTTTTATCTTGTGAAACTTGCGGAGGATTGCATAATCATCGGATGCGCCCACACACAATACCTCAAGCGAACAGGCTAATTACGTTGGGTATCAAGGCGAAATTACCCAAGTAATCCTTACAAAGAACACATATAATATCGGGTGGAGACAACATCCTAATTTCGGTTGGGGAAACCAAGGCCAACCACGACCTAATCCCAATCTTGATCTACACACGTCTCCGGATTTGGCCAAATTAAGGTAAGCCTAACTTGGAAGATCTTATAACAAAGTTTGTGCAATCAACAGATACCCGATTCGGCGGTGGAAACATCCTTGAGAAATCAAGAGGCATCTATTCATAATCTGGAAAACCAAATAGGCAGATTGCGAAGATGATTTCCGAAAGGCCACAAGGAAGTTTGCCGGGTAACACCGAGCCAAACCCAAGGGAGCACGTAAAGGCAATCACCATCAGTTTTCCACATGAGCATGATTATGCCAACGCCACCATGCAGAAATATGTGGAGGACGACAAACACGAAGAAAAGCCCATGAAAAAGGTGGTCGCGAATACAAGCCCAAGATCCCTTACCGGAGTTTAACTGAAGAAGATAGAAGGGAGGACAAATTTGGTAAGTATCTTGAGTCATTCAAGCAATTACATACTAATATTCCATTTGTTGACCCTCCTTCAAAGCATGTTAGAGATCTTAATGACATCATTCCTAGTGAAAATAAGCTTAACAAATTATCAAATGTGCAATTGAATGATAAATGTCCTTCCAACGAACTACCACAAAAATTTAATGATCCAGGAAGCTTTATTATTCCTTGCACAATTGATGGTTTACCTGTTGATAGGGCACTAGGCGACTTGGGAGCTAGTATCAATGTGATGTCTTATGAAATATTTAAGCATGCGGGAATAGGTGAACTTAAACCTATTAGGATGGACATTCAATTAGCCGATAAATCGATTAAACATCCTAGAGGTATTATTCATGATGTGTTAGTCAAGATTGATAAATTCGTGTTTCCAGTCGATTTCGTTATTCTTGACATGCATGATAATATAGAAGTTCCCTTAATTCTAGGACGTCCATTTTTGGCTACCGCAAAATCTCTCATTGATGTGTATGATGGAAAACTTATTTTGAGAGTAGGGAGTGAACAAGTTATCTTTAAAATTCCCTTGAAAAATCATATAGATGATACTTGTTTTCCTATAAACTTGATTGGGAAAAATGATCTTTTGCTTGATATGTCTTCTAATAAATCCTTGAAAGTATGTAATGTTCAATGTGCAAAAGTTTCTACTGAGATAAATCCCATTTTGAGAATAACAGCGCAGAAAAATAGGACCATGAAGGTCAATTGTTCGAAAATCGATACGGGTGGCGATGTTGTTCAAAGAGATAAAATTTTTCATAAGTTGAGCTCCGCCGATTAAATCTTCACATTTAGGTGAAATGGTCCACTATACGACATTAAAAAGCGCTACCCGGGGGAGGCAACCCGATGTTTGTGTGCAATTGTTTTCATTCATTTTTATTTTTTTTATTTTATTTTCTTTCAAAATAATCACAAGTCCTTAGAGTCATTTTCAAATAAAAAAAAAACTTTTGAACATCTTCTTGGTTGTCCTAATTGGGAATATTTGAGATTTCACGGTATTCGAGTTGTGTGTTGCTTAACTTTGATTAGGTATGAAGATGTCGTTGAAGGTCCCGTACCAAAACAACCCAATGATCGCTCAACACCGATTCCACTATTGTAGTAAGGTCGTATTTTTCTTTTTCTACTTCTTTTATATCATTCTAGTTTCTTTGCTTTTTTTTTTTTTTAGTGTGTTGTGTGTGTTTGTCCATTTCTTTCTTTCACATTGAGGACAATGTGAATCATAAAGTTGGAGGTGGGTACAATAACATTTTCGGAATGCTTGTGTGTTTGTTTTCAAAAGATGTGATTTTTTTTTTAATAAATTAAATGTTTGCTAGTCAATAACTTGGCCCAATCATACCTATATTAACTTGTTAATTTGTGTTTTCAGTGTGAAGCAATTGATTGTCTAGGATAGATTGACGTGGATGCGGGCTAAATTTTGACGAGATTTCCAACACCATAAATACTTGATGTGTTAAGGCATATACGACGATACTTAGTGCTATGAACTTCCGAGAACTCATGATTTAGTAGTGGTTAACTAGTTGTTAAACCAAGCTTGTGAATAAAAAAAAGAGAAAAAAAAATAAAAAAAACGAAGAAAAAAAAACGGACCAATCGAGGTTATACTCCTCTATTTGTTGTTGTTTAGTAACTAGGAGCATTCATGAGCCCCATGTTTGTCTTTTACGTAAAACGGCGACACGAATATGAGTATGGGAAACCACCCTAGGAGTGTTTGAACAGAAATTCAAAATATAAACCTAGTGGAAGCATGCCTCGAAAGGTACCAAAAAAAAAAAGAACGAAAAAAAAAAGAGAGGAGAATGAATACTCATTGACTTCTCATTCCAATAAAGTTCAAGAAGCTTGGTTATATGACTAGTAAGCTAACTACAATGATCTATTGAATTCTTGTATTTTCATGGCGTTATTGAATTGAAGTTGTTCATAACTATATCAAGATTTGTGGAGTGATGATTTCAAGTCGAATAATGATGCCGATATTACTGATCTTTCTTGTGATCGATCGTTTTACAAAACTATGTTATTACTTAATGGTTAATTCGGGTTGAGAAGGCCAAGAACTTGACTACTTATGTTCAATATGTTGAAAAAAATTCATCTTTGTATGTTGTGATTTATTGAATCCCTCTTTTTGATATAATGTTTTGCTTGAGGACAAGCAAAGTTCAAAGTTGGAGGTGGTTTGATAAGGGTCTTTTATGCACGTTTTATGTGTATATTTGAGTAGAATTCGAGTTATTTTATTGTTAGTTTTGTAAATTTTTGATTGTACATAGTTCATATTACTCAGGAGTGCTTTTATTGATGTAGATTGACCATTCGGGGCTAATTTTGGTGGATTTCGGACCATGGATTCATGTCAAAACATACCGGAGAGTTTAAGGATGCAAAAACGCTCGAAATTCCAAGCCAAATGCGTCATTTCGGGGCCTTTTGGTCCAACACGGGCAGGGGTGTCGGGCAACACGGCCGTGTTCCGCAAGGAGCTAAAAACTCGATTTTTCGCACAAAACACCTCTCCGACACGGCCAGGCCGTGTTTCCAACACGGCCGTGTCAGAGACATGGCTGGCCGTGTTGGGAAGCACGGCCATGTCTCCCGATTCCTGTGTGATAAAAAAAGACGGCCCGGCCGTTCTGGGCGACACGGGCGTGTCCAGGGCACTTTTCTGCAACTTTTCCATGCGAAAATTATGGAAAACTCACCTACCAAGCTTTTTGACCACTTTTATACACCTTTAACACCCAATTTTGCTGCAACATGTCCCCATATTCCCTCAATCATCAATTGAGTACAAGAATTCACCAACCAACAATGAAAATGGAGGCAATTGTTTAACAAAAGAGAGTACTATCAATGTATTGGTTGCCTATAAAAGCCAAGGGTTGAAGTTGGGAGAGGCATTCATTAGATACTCAGGAAATATTCATTGTATTCACTTCATTAAGTAGAATTGGGATCAAGAGGTCTTGGAGAAGAAAGCTTGGGGCAATATTGGAGAAGAAGGCTTGGAACCACATCATCAACCAAGGAAGAAGTCCATTAAGATTTTGAGAAAGATAAGTACATCATGTCTACAATACTTAAATCTTCTTGTGTAATTTACTCTTTTGTCAAAATCATGAGTAGCTAAAATCTTAGTGTTTGAGTGTAATGAACTCTAAAATGGATTTGTGATTGAAGTTTGTATGTTTTTAATAAAATCATCATGTCTTGTGTGATTCACTTATATCATGCTTATCTCATTTGAGTTAATATTTTCGGTATATTAATTTGATATCTTTTCTTCATCGGGTAATCGAAAGATTTATGGTGAAAAAGAAATTGTATAAGTGAAAAGAGTTGCATGCAATCCTAGATATAGGACGACATAAATCTTCCGGATTGGGTCAAACCTAATATGGGAATTCATAAATCGTTATAATGCAATCTTGGGGTTTTAACTAGAAAGAGATTTGAGTTAATCAACTTGAGATTAGGAGTTTTTCGCCTTGAGAAAGGGATTAACTTAAATCGGGAATTTCTACGGTCCACATAACATGGGATTTTATTAAAAGAGGTTGGTTTTTGCTTAAGGGCTTATGGTTGAATTTTTAACTTGTCAAATCACAAAAACATTCTAGAGGGATTTACATTCAAACACACTTCTATCTCTTGATTTCTTATTCTACAAATTTTACTTCATTTTTACACTTTGATAATTTAGATTCTTTATTTTTTTTTATCAAACAAAAACTCTGAAAATTGTTAGATTAAATAACAAAAAGACGGTAATTATTAGTACTTACAATACTCGTGGGAATGACACTCGGTACTCAATAATCTATACTATAAAACGATAGGTACACTTGCCTACGGTTTTAAAGGTAGCTTTTGAGCCATCAAGCAGTTATCACCACTATTAGAGGTGAAAACTGAATCAAGCTACTCAATACTCGACTTCAGATTGATCGTTAAAAGCTCATTTGAGTTTGGTTCGTTAATATAACGAAATAAGGTTGAGCACAATTTTTCGTTCGAAAAAATATAAAGCTCGGCTCGATTAGTAAAAACTAACAAAATATATGTAAATATATCAAACTACTCGAGCTCTTGTAGGTCCCAAGGGGTGTAAGTGTAAGGTTTAGAAGGGGGGTTGAATAAACCTTACCAAATTTTCGATTTAGTCCTTTTAAATCTACAGAGTTAATTCTATTGATTTGTGTCCTTGATGGGATGTCGAATTAGTCACTCAAGTAGAGTTAATCTCTCAAAGACTTCGATTGAGTGTTGATGGAGTAACTCAAATTGTTGGCTACAATTTAACTCATTTTGTGGTTTTATTTTATGGAAGACTTAACACCCTTAAGTTTGATTAAGCAAGATATTAGAGCTTGATTTAGTACTTGTAAATTATCAAATGGATAGCAAATTTATCGCCAGATATAAGCGAGTTAAAAGTGCGGGGAATGTAAATGCTGAAATGTAAATGACACAAGAAAGTTTTTATAGAGGTTCGAAGATGGGGTAATTCTTCTACTCCTCTCTTCTCCAACTCCTGGAGGAATCCACTAAGTAATGATCAGTTTACAAAGTGGTAACAGTCCAGATACAAGTCTTGATCACAACAGCCGACTTGATCCTTAGGGACTCGATGCCCGGGAGACGCCTTGATCACTCGGTGGCTTCTCGACGACTCGGCTTCTTCACAGGCATTTGCCTTGCTACTATAGCTCACTTGCTCAAGCTCTTTGGATTTGATCACGAAGCCCTCCAAAGGCTTAAGACTTGGTTCAACCTTGAACCTTTCTACAATCCTTCCCGGAATGTAGACCCCTTGTTTTTTGATATTTTTCTCTTCAACTGATTGAAGTTCTCTTTCCTTCACAGGTGAGTGTTGGATTGATGTACTTCGAAATGTAGGCTTGAGGATTGAGATTGTTTCAGTTTTTCTAATGTGCTTGTGTATCTCACGTATGTGTCATTCATGCATCCTCCTCTCTCAAACAAACTCCTCAGCCTTTTATAGTGAACTTTCAAAAATTTGCCCGTTGAAGAGATAGGCTTATTTTTGAAAGTCACTTTGCAGTCGTTGGCTTGCAGTTCTTGGAATTGCCATTTCCTCGTATGAATTGTTCTTTCACCTTTTCAGAGTTCTGACACGGTGTAGTGCTTCCCATTGGTTCATTCCATTTGCACGCTTCGGGACTGAGCACTCGAGAAAGGTGGTATGGAGATATTACTTATTTAAGTAAATCTCTTGATTTCTCGGCAACGGTTCTTTTACTGATTATCTCGACTTGATTGCATTTCCTTGTTTTTCCCAGGTGACTTAGAGTCGCCTTCCAATCATTGGATGACTCTTTCACTTCAACTTGAGACTTGACTTTTCTAGAGTTGACTTGGTGATGCTCCACTCGGTTGCATCTCACCGCTTCTTCAGAGAGTTCCCGTCTACTCTTCTTGCCATACTCAACTGTCTCACAGAGTCTTCCTTCCAGTCTTGATTGTCTTCTTGCATGTTAGGGCGTAGTTGTCTTGACTCAGCTTGGCAGCTCTATTCATTACAATGCATTTTACAACAAGAATTGGGGTGCCAACTTTCTATTCTAAGTTTTACATGGCATTCATCAAAATCTAAACAATAAAATTCCTAACAATTTCCCCCTTTTTGATGATGCCAAAACTTAAACCGCATACAAAGATGCAAGTAACAAAGATACATACGAGATAGTGTATTGACATAGAATGTATGCGCAGAATCAATCTTTTTATTGATCATATCATTCTTGTACTTAAACACATTTATTTTTACAAGGTGTATCCAGTATATAATTGTCTTCAACAAAAAAATTATAGCTTTATTACGAAGACTTACATTGTATGTAATTACATGATAAACTACACGAAGGGTTGGACAAAGAACACTTCATCTCCTTCATTGTCTCCTTCTTTCATCTTAATCAAGATCTTCTTCTCTTCTTCTCTTTTTCTCGTCGTCATTTTGCCTTCTTTTTCTTCTCATATGCTTTCTGGCAGCTTCATCTCTTCTTATTCTTTCTGTCTCTCCCGCCATAGCCGAGTTTGTCTCTTGTTTTCTTCTTCTAATCTCTTTGCATACTCGGCGTTAGATTTAGTCACTTTTAAATTTGCTACTTGGTCAAGCCCACCAAGAGATCCCTCCTTTATTTCCTGGATCTACGTATTCAATGTTCTTGGCAGAGGCCTAGTCCAAGCTTCTTCCTCCACTCATCGCTTCTTCCTCTACCTCCGGGCGTATCTTTGTCTTGGGGTCTTCTTCTTTCCTCCCGGTGAGTGAGTGAGGCGGAGTGATCGGAAGTCCGCGCTATCGCCTTTCTTCACATAAGGCGAGACCCTTTTCCCGATACAAGTCCCAAGCTTGAGCCATGGACATATTTGCAAAATATCCTTGATTCGAGCGTTTTGAATTCGTCAACCGATCGTGGCTCTCCCCGACATCCGAAATGGCATACGTGTCTCTGTCAACCTGGAATGCCTCCATGTTCTTTCAAGATGTTCATCACCCTGGCATCCATTCTTCCTTCCACTTCCTTCATCCCCGCTTCAATTGCTTTTCTCTTTCGGCCATAGATACAAAGCAGAGTGTTGGAGTGGCAGAGTCATGAGGGAGTTTTCGCTTATAATGTCACCGTGATGTGAGGACCTTGTTGGGGGTTTGTGCAATCATTAATGTCACATCCGTTGATCCTTCCCCTCAACAAGCTTTCCTTTCTTTCGTTTCAAGACTTCCTCGGTGATTTTCCCTTCTCAAATTGTTCCTTCTCAATTGTTCCTTCTCAATTTGCTCCTTTCTTTTCGACTTCATATTTTTCGCTTTAAGGTATTCCTCTTCCCCTTTTGGCATCATCAAAGGATAGAGGAACCCGTGGAACATTGGCAAGCATGAAGTCGAGTCTTACGATGGTTGAGTTCGCTTCAAGTCTGCTGCGTTGTATGCAAAGACGGAATTCGGGATCTAGTAGCGTTGGATTCTGCGGAAATCGGCTTCATCTCGGCCCATGAGAAGGCTGAATTTTCTAGTCATGTGTTCTTCCAAATTTGTATATCATTTGTATTTTGCTCACGCGCAGCCTTGATTTCGGCGGTGTGAGCTTCATGCATATGCTCAATGTGTTCTCTCAAACCTTCGTTTTTGCATCAACATTTTCACTCTCCACACCAAAGACTTGTTGAACAAAGTTCAAGTATCTCATTGCTCCACACGCATTGATTCTTGTTGTTGCCACCATTCCCTTATCCTCGACCGTGATGCCTCTCAAGTCACCGTAAGGTTGGCATCTCTGTTGTCCGGCGCATGTCCAAAGAGGCTCGATGCCTCTCCATCCGTTCACCTCTCAAAGAAAGAGTGCCTTGAACACTTCTCGAACTTCAATCGATTCTTCATTGCGGTGATGGCCATACTCACGTCGAAATCAAAATCGGCCGGAACAATGGTGCCCGAGTGAAAAACAGGAGGTGGTCGTGATAGCGTGCTTGCTCATTTTTCGACTCTTCGTGGAGTTCGTATCTCCAAGTGAGAAAGGAAAGATTCTACAAAAGATTCATCACCGCTGATCGGGATCTGTTCGATGATGAGCGGTGCGCGTGAAGTTCTTTTGGGAATCGATCCTGCTGCTTGAGGAGCTGCGCGGTGGTCTCTTGTTGGTGGGTCTTGTTGTGAAGTAGACCCGAAACTTGCCGAGCCTCATTTGTCTTAACGAGCTTCGTTGGTCTCATTTGGTTTTTCCATTTGGATCGGTCTCGGCCTTTATCGATGGCGTCATCGGACGATGATGGGATTTCCATTGGTGGCTCATCATCAAAGTTAAAAGTTTGTGAGTAGTCTTGGGATCGACTTACTCGTGCTTGGAACACCCGGTGAGTCTTTTGGATTTGGCATGGGGATGACTCGGAACTTCTTCTTCGCCTTCCCGATCCCGGAAAAGTGACATCGGGGTTGTCTGGGAATCATGAAGTGCGCTGATCTCCTTCTCGGATGGGTCGATGATAGCGGGAGGGATGTTCTCTCTGTTACTTCTTTACCCAGGGGAAGTCTCAACCTCCCGTGGGCCTTCATTACCTCTAGCGGTCTCTCTGCTGCGAGGCTTAGTCCTCCCTTTCGGCAGTGTCGGTGTCTTAGGGTCTTCTGATGGCATCCATTGGAGTCTCAACCCCATGGATTGCACTTTCATCGCCCAGTGTTAACTCCTGTACATCCTGTCCTTCTCGTGCCTCGATCGCATCGCCAGGCGTCATTAGCCTTCGAGGCGGTTGGCACCTCACCGTGAGCAGTCTCAATCGTCCGAGCCGTTGATGACAACTTTTTGTTCTTCTTGTGATTGTATTTTTCTTCTTCGCCTCCTTGCTTCTTTGTGGAGTCATCGTAGCATCCTCCGAGGCCTTGCTGCGGTGGAGGGAGTTTCCCCTCGGTGGCGCACCGGTGAGTGACTTGGAGTGGGGTCACTCGTCTCCAAACTCCCATTGTTTCGATTAATGGTTTGTAGTTGGGGCGGTGGTAGCACACCTTCAATAGGGGTTGGCTCGATTGGGGTCCCCACTATCCCGGTTTCATCGCCATTTCCTTATTGCCTTCTTCCGAGTGAGTGGGGAAGTGGTAGCGAAGAACATCAGTGGCTATTTTGAACCACTCCCATTGGATCGATTTCAGTGTGTTCGGAGGACTCTCCGGTCCCTCCATCAGTCTTTGCTCGTGAAGGATTCTTGATTCGTGCAATGCTTTGCTGCATTTGCAACTCTTACGTGGCGGCATTCTCCAGTTCCTCGTCACTTTCGCAGAGAAGACATCAAGGAGAGGATGTGTGTGTTACGTGGTGCGGGAGATAGGCGGATGCTTGCCTTCTCACGTCTACGGCTTCGGCTTGCTTTGCTCTCTCCTGTCCTTGTAGATTTGCGGCAGGATGTGCAGGCATTGTCCTCATCAAGTCTTTGGGAGCATGAGAGTTAGTCGAGGAAATTTAGCGATTCTCTTCTTCTTCTATGAACTCGGCCGTTGGAACTGTTCCTCGACTTGCTCAACTTCCATTTTCTCCACTCACGCAGACGATTTTGGATGTCCGGGTAAGGTGGAGATAGGATCATTACATCACTATCCGCTTGGGTTTGGTTCTTCTTGTGTTTTTTGTGTGAGCTACGGCGTGCGTCTTTGGGTTGCCTCTCTGATCGACGCTTTCAAAGAGATTTTGGCTGTTTCATCAACTACATCCGGAGACTCTACTTCTCCGGTAGTCTCCGTATTTGTGCTATTTGAGTAATCGACTCATTTGGTTTCTCTGTTCGGTTCGCTTGACGAGTCTTCTTCGTCTCTGGTTTGTACCGGGGAATTTCAGTTGAGGCGGTGTCCTTCGAGTCTTGGGCGGCGGGGGCGGTGCGCGCTTGCTTGCTTGTCAGCCTCTCCTCCTTTTGACGATCGGAGAAGGCATTTGTGAGTCCTTCTCGACCGCTGCTGCGAGGGCGGGTGACACGAGTGCTTGGGGCGGGTGACTCACTGCAGGGGCGGGAGCATGTTTGGTTTTCTTTCTGCAGGGGCGTAGATCTTCTTCTTACCGCAGGGCAGGCTTTCTTCTTTGGCTGGAGAGGAAGCAATCGTATCTTCGGGGGGGTGATTCCCCTCACCGTGTCGACTCTCTTGGCGTAAGCTCTCTTTTGTGCGCTGAGAGGTTTGCTCGAACATCCTCTTGTTAACATGGAAAGCCTTCCCATGTCTAAGAGGACTCCTTTCACCTCCAATAGCCGGCCAATCACGGGCCATATCCGGGGATCCTCCAAATGTGCCATCTTCTTTGAAGGACTTGTTCCCCACGCTCGCAGAGTCTGCTTTGTAGATAAACTCGGCCCCGTTTATCTTCTTTTTCTTCGATGATTGCAGCCATCACAATCGGCTTTGCCTTTGACAGGTTGGTCAAAGTCGCCAAATTTGATGTCGATACATTTGGCAACTATATCCAACAACTTGTGATAATCCTCCTTCATGAGATCTCTTGTTTATTGTGTATATTATTTTATCAAAGCAAAGTCGGACTTGGCTATTTCTTTCCATCGTCGGCCAGGTTTACATCGAACTTCTTTGATCTCGGATGCTCCTTCATTTGGTAGTGAGCAATATTCACCAAATCCTGGCGGTGATAGTCGATTGCTTCCCGTGAAGATGACTTGATTCCTTCATCGTGAATCTCGGCATTCACGTAGAATTGTGCGACCTCCTCCACATAGGTCATCGGATATTCAGCGTTAGAAACGGTTTTAGTCCGGACGTTTCCAACTTCTCAAGCAATTTTCTTCACCAGGGTGTCGTCGGACCCCTCGCTTCACCATTCCGTCGAAATCCATCGTCGAACCGGTGTGGATTTGCTTTCCTAACTTAGTAAAGTCATAAGTTGGTGCCATTTTCGAATTATATCAAGAAAAATCTCGAGAAATTGATTTGAAGGTTGATAGGGTTTGAGAGTAGTTTGCCTTTGCTTTTGAGAGAAAAAGATGAACAGTTTTAGAAGAAGAGAGAGAAACGGACGAAAATGGTTTAAATATGGTTTATGAAAGGGCGTGCGGCGGTTTTGAATTGTGATCGAAATCAACGGCTTGGATTTCGCACGCCTATTGAGCATTTCACGTCTCGTATTTAATGCGGCAAACATTTATATCCAATCATAAGCTTAGTGTGCGGCTTTATGTCCGTACACATCATCATTATCTTTGACGTGTTCCTTAAAACATTCCCGCTAAGTCAAAACGATGCGTTTTTGTCACTTTGCTCATAAGTTATTCAGCTTATCTCTTAGCCGATTTAACTCTACTCCTCATGGTTCTCTTAGTGACTCGGCTATCGGTGACTTGATGTATTGTTTTTCCGATCTGGTGATTTGGTGATTTTGTTTCACTCTTTTTCACTCCTTTTTGTTCTAATACTCTTCTTTGATTCGTGCGAGTGTCACTCAGCTCAATTAACCCCAACTCATGCTTGAGTTCTTCAAATCTTGACTCACATAATGGTTTTGTGAAGATGTCGGCTAGTTGTTTATCGGTTGAGATATATTCCAAGATAATGTTCTTCTTTTCAACATGATCTCTTATGAAATGATATCGACATCAATATGTTTTGTTCTTGAGTGCAACACGAGGATTTTGAGTGATTGCAATGGCACTTGTGTTATCACACATGATTGGAATTTCTTTTTCTTCAACTTCATAGTCTCTCATTCTTTGTCTCATCCATAGGACTTGGGCACTTGTGCCCGCAGCCTATGTATACGCCTCATTTGTAGAGGTGGCTATTGAGTTTTGCTTCTTGCTAAACCGGGGAAATTAGTCTGTTTCCAAAGCATTTGACATGTGCCTGAAGTGCTCTTCTGTCCACTCTGCATCCAAAGTCGAGAATCGAATAGCCAATTAGCTTGAATCCACCTTCCTTTGGATACCATAGGCCTACTTCTTGGCTTCCTTTCAAGTATCTCAATATTCTCTTATTTCTTTGTCATATGGCTCTCTTTTGGAGCATATTGAAATCTTGCACATACACCTACAAAGAAAGGTGATGTCCGGCCCGCTTCTTTGTGAGATAGAGCAATGATCCAATAAGTGCTCGTATCTTGTTTGATCTACAGTGCTTGCCATTTGCATCCATGTCCATTTTGGTCGATGTGTTCATTGGTATTTTTCTGAAGACTTCTCTTCCATACCAAACTTCTTCATTAAATCTCCGGTATATTTTGTTTGACTTATGAAGGTTCCATCCTTGTTTGTTTTTACTTGGAGTCCAAGGAAGAATGTCACTCTCCCATCATGCTCATTTCAAATTTACTTTGCATGAGGTTTGAGAATTTTTCACGACTCTTTGTTAGTGGATCCAAAAATGATGTCATCCACATATATTTGAACAAGCAAAGATACTCTTTCTTGTCTTGAATTCTCGAAAAGTGTTCTATCCACTTTTCCTTTTGTGAATCCATTTTGATCGGGGAATTGTGACAGGTGTCATACCATGCTCTGGGTGCCTGTTTCAATCCATACGGGGCTTTCTTGAGTTTGTATACCTTGTCTCCAAGAGTCTTCTCGCTCAAATCCTGGAGGTTGTTCAACATATACTTCTTATTCCAATAAACCATTTAGGAATGCACTTTTTACATCCATCGATATACAATGAAATTCTTGTGAGTGCATAGGCGAGAAACATTCTTATAGCTTCCAATCTTGCTACGAGGGGCAAATGTTTCATCAAAATCTATCCCTTCTTTCGCAATATCCTTTGGCTACTAGTCTTGCTTTATTTCTTACCACAGAGCCTTCCTCGTTCATCTTATTTCGAATACCCATTTGGTTCCAATAACATTTTGATGTACGGGTCTTTGCACTAATTCCCATACTTTATTTCTCTCAAACCGATTCAAACTCTTCTTGCATAGCTTGAATCCAATGTGTGTCGTCAATGCTTGTGACATATCTTTGGGCTCTATTTTGCGAAATGAAGCATGTGAACATTGCTTCTTGTTGAGTTGGATCTTGTCTTGACACCTTCTCTTATATCTCCAATGACAAGTTCCGGTGGATGGTCTCTCGGCCATCTTACATCGAGGTTGGAGTAAGTTAGCTGGATTGATCGACTTGTTTGTGTTCTTTGTGGGTCGCCTCTCTCGTGGTCACTTAGCTGCAAATTTTCCATTTCTTTTGAGATTCAATTTGTCTCATCTTCTTCTCGAATTGATAATCCCGGCTTGAACAAAGATAGGGACTCTTCGTATGATTGGATGATTGACTTATCGGTGATTCTTCAATGTCTTCTCCATTTACATTTGGTTCATCGAATACTACATGAATGGATTCCTCTCGTAACCATAGTTCTTTTGTTGAGTATTCTCAGAGGCTTTGCTTTTTGAGTATCTAAGAGGATACCTCACGCCTTTAGCATCAAAAGCCTTTAGGTTGTCTTTGCCATTGTTGTGAATGAAGCATTTACATCCAAATATTCGAAATATGCAACATTTGGTTTTCTTCGATCCAGGATCTCATAGGAGTCTTTGTCAATTTGTCTGTTTATCATACATCTGTTTTGGGTGTAGTAATTTGTGTTGATTGCTTGACCCAAAATCTTTAGTAACCCCGCTTGACCTAACATGGTCCTTCGCTTCTTTGAGGGTTCTTTCCTTCTTTCTCGCAACTCCATTCTGTTTGTGGAGTCCTTGTTGCCGATAGTTCATGACCAATACCATTCTCAACACAAGATCGAGTTATTATTCCATTGACAAACTCGGTTCCTCTATCCGATCTTATTTTGATAATGGTTTGACTCTTCTCATTTTGAATCCTCTTCATCATTTGTGGTAGTTTTTGTAGAGTTTCTTTCTTCTTGCACATGAATATTGTCCATGTATATCTTGAGTAGTCATCTACTACCACCAAGGTGTATTTCTTTCCACTTATCTTTGTTTGGTTCCTTTGGGCCAAATAGATCCATATGAAGCGGATGCAATATCCTTGTTGAGGATGGGCATGTCTTTTCTTTGAATGACGACTTGATTTGTTTTCCTTCCGACATGCATCACATATACTCTCCTTCTTGTATCTCGAGTCCGGAAGTCCTTCTACAAGATGGGCTCCGCCACTTGTTAATTGTTTTGAAATTCGGGTGACTAAACTTTTTGTGCCACTTGACCAACTTGATGTCTTTGCTTTTTGCTAGTAGACAGTCTTTGGGTGTTGCGGTTGACCAATCCACTACATACATATTCTTCTGTCTACATCCTTGCAAAGACAACTTCATTTGATTCAATATCCTTGATTTGGCATATACCCATGTTGAATCCAACATTGTAGCCCTTGTCACAGAGCCGATCGATACTCAGTAAGTTGAAGTTGAGTCCTTCAACATATGCAACATCGTGATTTCTAATCCATTCCTCTTGATGGATCCAATGCCTCTTATTTCACCAGGAGCTTCATTTCCTCCAAATATGACTTTTGCTCCTTTGACTTCCTTGAATTTTGACATGATTTCTCTTATTTCTGTCATATGTCCGAGAGCGACCACTATCCATGTACCAGGTTCCTTGGCACTCATTTGTTCCTTGAACCGCAATCAAGGAAATTAAGTTTTAGGTACCCATACTTGTGCGGGTCTGAGGGGTTAAATTGTAAGATGATCCAACCAACCTATAGCCAAATGATTTGACTCTAAGGGGTTGCCATCTATCAGTGCCATAATCATAATTAATCCTGGCAAATTGCTTGGGGATTCTAGGTTCATACAAATTGTCTCTTTTGTATGTATGCCTGCATATGTGTTTTAGCAATTGCCTTTCTTGGGTAATTTTGGTGTTTTTGAGTGTAGTGCCTAGGTGCATATGTGTCTTTGATGAAAGCTCTTATACTTTTGGAATGGCCTTTCTTGAGTTCTAGGCCTTTGCCATTTGGGCTTATATTACATAAGTCTATCTTTGATAGTTCACATTATTCCAATCAGCTTGGCTTGGATATTTTCTACCATTCCCATCATATGTATTTCTTTTATGGATTTTTGGGATTTTTGGTAGCTCGCTTCTTTTTACAGAGTATTTTTTGTTAGGAGTTTTTGAGGACTCTATTTGAATCTCTTCTCATTTGCCCTTTCAAAGACACTCAATCGGTTGTTTTTCTTTCCCTTTGTAACCAAGGCGGTTTGCTTAGTATTGTGCTTTGGAGTTAATGTGTGTGCACCATTTAGAGTTTTGGATTTTTCAGACTCTTCATGACTTGAAGATCCTTTTTCCAACATGATTCTTGAGGTTTGACATGGCACAGAGGAATTAAATCCTAAGCCTGTCTTGTCTCCACATTCTCTTTGACTCATAATAAGATCATCCAATGATTTAGATGCCTTAGTGAATGAGGCAATAACATTTTGAGGTCATTTTCCTCTTTTCTATAGCAGCAATTTCGCTACTAGTTTAGCATTTTCACCTTTAACCTTTCATTCTCAACGGCTATTTGACTTAGAGTTCTCGGCTCCTTAGTCACCTTGACTTTGAGTTTTGACTTTTGAGTATTTGTTTTCCTCATTCAACAGTGTGTGTGAGGATTTAATGTGTTCAAAATCTTTCATCATTTTGCTTAATGAATCATAAAGATCGTAGGTGATGAAGTGAGTGTGTCACGATCGCTGTCATTAGTGTACGAGTTTGTTGAGTTAGATTGTACCTCATCTTCTTGATTTTGTTCTTTGGCCATTAAGCGATCGGGCTTCTTCTTGAGTCACTTGAGTAGTCGACTTCATTGCTCAATCAATGTTGTCTCCCCTGACTTGGTCATTTGTTCAAAGTGATCTCTCTGACCATCATTGCCTTTTTCCTTTCTTGTCTTCTTTCTCTCGAAGATCTTTCTTTTCTTCTTCATCTCTGTCTTGTTGACTACGAGGATATGAGCGATCAATGGCATAGTGACTGGTTGTCTACAGTTCCAACATAGATATTGACTTTTTGGTCACTCTTTCTATTCTAGAGTTGTCCCTTTGATACTCAACTTTTTGATGATCCATTCTCTTCTTGGTTGCTTTGTCTTCCTTGATTTGGAGGGAGCCGAGTGTCTTACGGAAGATTCACCCTTTCCTTTCTTGTAGTTCTTGTTAAAGAACTTGTTAAATCTTTTAACCATCGGGCTATTTCTTACGGGTCAATTGCCTCTTTGACCTCGACTTTCTTCCCATCTTTAACAATTAGAAAATTGTTTTGGGTACAACTGTCTCTTCCTGGTCTTTTCTTCTCGGCTCAAACTCGTAGGCTTTGAGGTCCGAGAATAATTCATGATTGGATGTCTTTGATAGGTCCATGGAGTGTCTCGAGTGCCATGACCTTCATTTCCCATCTGGTGGAAGACTTTTTAGGATTTTCATACACATTTCTTTCGTGTATATTCCTTTCCAAGTGTAGACTGACTCATTTGTGATTTACGTAAAACAGCGTCTAGTTGATCCAGGTTTTCTCCCGAGATCATTTTAAAGTTTTCAAATTTTTGTACCGCCACCGATAATTTGTTTTCTTTGATTTGCTCACGAGCCTTCACAAATCAATGTCGACTTATCCTGATTTCTTTAGCCGTTTTGCATGATTTGACTTTGTTGAACATGGTTTTGTCAAGGTTTTGTAGAGGATGTCCTTGGCTACATTGTCCAGGTTGTATCTTTTTCGTCATCATTTGTCCACTCAGTTCTTGGTTTTTCAACCATGGTGGTCTAGAGCAAAGATCTTCTTCTCCTTGTTTGCAACTCTTCGCATGTTTGTGTTCACCTTTAATATTTGTAGAGGCCCATCTTCTATCACTATCCACATCTCATCATGTAACGCCGATAGATGAGCTCGCATACTGAATTTTCCAATCATCAAATTCTTCAATAGTGAACATAGGGATGCGTGTCAAATTTGCTTCCATGATAATGACTTTAAATAAAAAGAGTTTTGAAAGTTTAAGTACTAAAGCGGACTTTGAAAAGTTTGGAGATCTAGTTCAAGAACGGTGCGGAGGGTTCAATGAACCAACCGCTCCGATACCACTTGTAGGTCCCAAGGGGTGTAAGTGTAAGGTTTAGAAGGGGGTTGAATAAACCTTACCAAATTTTCGATTTAGTCCTTTTAAATCTACAAAGTTAATTCTACATGAGATGTGTCCTTGATGGACGATCGAATTAGTCACTCAGTAGAGTTAATCTCTCAACAGACATTTCGGTGAGCTTGATTGATGGAGTAACTCATTTGTTGGCTACAATTTAACTCATTTGTGGTTTTATTTTATTGGAAGACTTAACACCCTTAAGTTTGATTAAGCAAGATATTAGAGCTTGATTTAGTACTTGTAAATTATCAAATGGATAGCAAATTTATCACAGATATAAGCGAGTTAAAAGTGCGGGAATGTAAATCTTTGAAATGTAAATGACACGGTAAAGTTTTTATAGAGGTTCGAAGATGGGGTAATTCTTCTACTCCTCTCTTCTCCAACTCCCGGAGGAATCCACTAAGTAATGATCGGTTTACAAAGTGGTAACAAGTCCGGATACAAGTCTTGATCACAACGGCCGACTTGATCCTTAGGGACTCGATGCGGAGACGCCTTGATTACTCGGTGGCTTCAACGACTCGGTTTCTTCACAGGGCATTTTGCCTTGCTACTACTGACTCACTTGCTCAAGCTCTTTGGATTTGATCACGAAGCCCTCCAAAGGCTTAAGACTTGGTTCAACCTTGAACCTTTCTACAATCCTTCCTGGAATGTAGACCCCTTGTTTTTAGTATTTTTCTCTTCAACTGATTGAAGTTCTCTTTCCTTCACAGGTGAGTGTTGGATTGATGTACTTGAAATGTAGGCTTGAGGATTGAGATTGTTTGATTTTTCTAATGTGTTTGTGTATCTCACGTATGTGTCATTCATGCATCCTCATCTCTCAAACAAACTCCTCGACCTTTTATAGTGAACTTTCAAAAATTTGCCCGTTGAAGAGATAGGCTTATTTTTGAAAGTCACTTTGCGTCGTTGGCTTGCGAGTTCTTGGAATTGCCATTTTTCGTATGAATTGTTCTTTCACCTTTTCGAGTTCGACACGGTGTAGTGCTTCCCATTGGTTCATTCCATTTGCACGCTTCGGGATCGAGCACTCCGAGAAAGGTGGTATGGAGATATTACTTATTTAAGTAAATCTCTTGATTTTCTGCAACGGTTCTTTTACGATTATCTCGACTTGATTGCATTTCCTTGCTTTCCCCAGGTGACTTAGAGTCGACTTCCAATCATTGGATGACTCTTGTCACTTCAACTTGAGACTTGGCTTTTCTAGAGTTGACTTGATGATGCTCCACTCAGTGCATCTCACCGCTTCTTCTTGATAGAGTTCCCGTCTACTCTTCTTTGCCATACTCAACTCATTGTCTCACAGCAGAGTCTTCCTTCAGTCTTGATTGTCTTCTTGCATGTTAGGGCGAAGCTGTCTTGACTCAGCTTGGCCACTCTATTCATTACAATGCATTTTACAACAAGAATTGGGGTGCCAACTTTCTATTCTAAGTTTTACATGGCATTCATCAAAATCTAAACAATAAAATTCCTAACAAAGACGTATTTGGCTCGACTAAAACTCGTTCAAGCTCGATTCTATTATTAATAAAACCAAACTCGATACAATTTTTGAAGCTCGAGAAAATTTCAGACAAGCTTGTACTACATTTGGTTGGGCACAATTTGTTTGCACCCTTAATTGTTATACCTTCGATTCTCACAGATGTGCATTCGATTTCCAACTTTATATTACATCAATGGGACCCATTATAACTACCACATACTTAATTTTAACATTATATCACATATTGCAATCAAATTTATACCTATAAATAATATATAAAAAAAATGAATTGTTGATTTATTCCGACTAATATTTATGTAATAATACTATATGTATGACAAACATTCCAAAAATATAAGATACGGATCTCAATTACAATATAAAACTCTTAAGAAATAAATTTAGAATATTAAATACAAAATTCCGAAAATAAATAAAAGAAAGCTATTAAGGTTACAATGTATAGCAAAAATTATATTAAAATTTTTCGTTAATTATGCTCATTATTTCACCTATAAATATGGATTCTCAATGTAGACATTCATACTGTAAAATTCCTCTGCATTTCAAAAACCAATCTTAATAAAATTTTGTCAATCCTTCTCTTTCATTTAGAAAAAATGGCACCAATGCTCATGTTGGTTAATGATATCAACATGGGTAAGCAAAAATAGACCATGAAACTGTGTTTGGTCCAACTCTATGAGAAACCAACATACAATGATCGAAACAACGGTAACAACCTGAAGTGTGTATTTCATGACGCATAGGGCTGGAGTAGTGCAGTTTATTAGTTTTTATATCATTAAAACTTTTAAATTAATTATAGCATGAATGTCATGTTGTATTTGAAGAATCAAGTTTTCGCTCATGGACAATTATATGTTGATGTTGTAGGGAAAATAAAAAGTATCTACTTGTACAGTTTGGAATTATAGTATGAAAATGGAATTACAAATTACAAAACAACAATTGAAATTTTGTAATAAACTAAATTAGAGATGCACAATATAAAATTACAAGAACAAAATAAATAAATTGGCCCGAATTATGTATTTGACATACTATCATTGAAACAGATTTGTCCCCTACTCTGAACGTTTGTTTCCCAGGATAAGACAGAAAAATCGGATTACCTCAATTCCGCGAATTAAAAATTATGCTTAGAAATCACCACCAAAATGCAACTGGAAGCCACGAAAAACAAAAGCAATATGTAGATTATGCAAGTGCAGGAGTTGGATTTTATGTAGATTGTGAAAACAATGGACTACTTTTCATAGACTTCAAGATCAAGCCACACTAACTCCTCACTACCCCATGATATATTGTAAGTCCAAGTGGCTATGATAATCTAGAGGGGGTGAATAGATTATGCCCATTTTCTTTATATGCCCTCTTTTTCGAATGAAATAAACAATGACAAGGATGGAAGTGCGGGAAGTAAACAACACGCGTCAATTTATAGAGGTTCAACCCACCTAGGACCTAATCCTCTACCACCCCAGTATCTCCGGGATGGATTTCAAAAATTCTTTTTATTAATAGTTACCAAAACTATTACAACATCACCTTGAAGAGCACCACACTCTTCTTACAACGACACCAATGAAGATTACCACAATCTTCCAACTTGAATACCACCAAACTCTCCAACACCTCTAAGAGCATCAAACTCTTTCACAAGAAGATTACCACAATCTTCTTCACCTATGAAGAGTACCACACTCTTCAACACCTAAGATCACCCAAGTGTGCTCTTACCACAAGAACACTCACAAGGATATCTTGTGTTTGAATGACGAACACAAATTCAAGATTACAACTAGATAATGAAGTATACAACTTTGAAGTGCAAGTGTATTCAAGAATAAAAATTCTAGACCTCAAGATGTGCAAGTGAAAGAACTTAGGTTATTACAATAAGAATTTTGACAATGAAGAATAAAGTGTTTGTTTATATTGTATTTGCTTGTGTTGTTGTGTTTTGTTGTTGTGTTATATCTTGATCCTTCAAAATCTTCATCTATTTATAAGAGAGCCTTCAAGATTTTAATTCCAACATAGGCTCCTCCATCTTCACTCTTGTCTACAAAAGAAGGGTTAGAAGATGCACAAATAATATACAAAAATGATAAAGTGATTAAAGTAAATCTTGTTGTCTCCTAGTGGTTCAAAATCATCTGATTTTGAACAGGTCGACCGATCAACCAGTATAAAGATTTGAAATTTGAACCGTTGAATCCGGATCCCACACAGATCGCCCGGGGGAGTCGACCTGTACCTGCCAATTTTTTGAGAAAAGAACAGACACGAAGCAGAGAGGCAGGGGAGCAACAATCTAGGGGTCAACCCTTCTGGTCGACCGCAAAGGTTGACCTGTCCCTAGTGCAATTTTCTTCTGAAAAACGTTATCTTGATCTTCAGGCATCGGTTGATCTAGGGTCGAATGGTCAGCCAACTCCAGGGAGTTTTCGGTCGTTGAAAAAATTCCGACTTCATTTTTTGGGCATCATTTTAACTTGATGGTATTCGATAAATATTAAAAACACTTTAAAACATGAAAATCACTTTTAATATCGCCTGAAACAAATTATTTTGAATAGTCGAGAAATAAACCTCAAGATAATACTCCGAGAAATAATTTAAAATGTTTAGGAGTATTTGAACAACACTTGGAGACATTGTTTTGGTGTATAAACACATTTAAACACAATCATCAAATCATGATAAAAACATTTATCTAATACATAGAGCATTCACTCTCTCGCTCCTCCATGACTAGGGAAAGTCAAGTGCCACTATCCCATGATGCGGGCCATTTACTCTCCCACTACTCCATGAGTTGGGAATTTTAGGTGTTACAAAATTAAACGCCATTGGAATTAAATATTTTCTTCATTGTTGAAGAAATAGGTCCAAGAAATTAAGCCAAATAGCACAATTTCCATTCAATTTTCCAATAGATGTTTCCCGATCACTAATTGTAAAGGTTTGAAAATATTAGTTTGTACCGACGAACAATCGTAAAACAAACAGACGAATAATATTGTGTACAAAAAAATAGTCCAAAATATATAATCATGAAGAGAAAATTGCATCTTTAGTCTTATAGGATCATGTATGTTGCAATTCTAGTCTCACACTTTGCAAAAATAGTCCACAACCTTTTTTTTTTAAAGCAATGATAGTCCCATAGGAAAACAAAATTATAAATTTAGACTCGGCCATCTAAAATTAATAGAGACTATATGTGCATTGCACGTGAACATTAGGTCATGGATTTTTCTGGTTATACGATTTTTTATTTGCAATTTTAGTCTCATATATGCATAATGGTCCCATAGGAACGAATTTCTTATAAAAATAGTCTCAACCATTACATTTAATTTATAATATTCAATACAAGAAAGCTAGTTAAAATGATTAAAATCTCTTCTTGGTATATGTTAGATATTTCTTTTTTTTAAGGTAAACGCATATTATACTTATTTAAATAGTACTTGTGAATAATACGCTATGTAATATATAATATGTAAATTAAAAAAGTATCAAAAGTCATTTATAAATATACAAATATACTAATTATTAAATGAAGAATATGCAAATATTATATAAATAAAAAAGATAAAAATATTAGTAATATACTAATTATTATTAAATAATAATTCTTAATTTACGTTAAGTCATAATTAATAAAATAAAAAATACTATATATTAATATTTTATGATCTAAATATATAAGTAAAATACAATTTACATAAAACTAAAATAATTACTATTAAAATTATTTTTAATTTGTGTAATAATTTTAAATTAATTAATATAAATATCTTAAATTAATACTTATATAATCTAAACATACATATAAATAAAATTCATATAGAAATAATACTAAATAGTGTTTTTACTTCCGAATAATTATTTTATATGTGTATTTATAAATACGCCTACAAGTCGGTATATTAATTATTTTATATTTTCTCGCATTTTCGTAACTTTTGATAATGTACTCATACGTATTAAATGCCAATTTTTCTCCTTCTCGTATTTAACTAACTAGGAAAAATATAAGCCATACACGACACATGTGGAATTTTTCAAATGGAGAGAAAAACTCAAAAACATTACATTTAATTTTTTATTTTATTTCTTTAACTACGGAGTGATTGACATGTATTTTGCATGTATTTTGGGCTTAATATTGGCTAGAATGTGTTGATATGCATGCATTATATAAGTAAATAGGGTTATATTCCTGTTTTGTGGAAAAGGATTACGCTTTGCTCGTTTTGTAGGAATTTAACGATATTTGGAGTGATTTTGTGACAAATACGAGCATTGCAACCTAGAAGCATCAAGAATCGAGCGATTACACCCAATTGGAAGCCAATTATATTGAGTCTAGAGTCATAGTAATGATTCATGTGTCAAAAGAAGTATGGTGATCAAACAACGAGGGGATTTATCTCGAGGAACGTCAAACGCATCGGAATTTCCAACACTTTGGCGGGGTTTAGTATTTTGGCCATAACTCTCTCTACAAAATTGATATTGAGCTGATTCAAGCGGCTACGGAAAGCTAAGAGAGAGAGCTACAACTCTTATGAAGACCCCGTAAGCAAATTCAGACGTTTGGATGGAGCACGGGCTGGTCGTGCGTATGAGCACGACCGTGCTCCCCGGGATTGGACAATTTGTGCGGCACCAGCAAAGGGCAGCCCGTGCCAAAGGGGCACGCGCAGTGCTCTCTGGGAAAAAAGCAGTCGATCCGTTTCAACTAGGTTTCGACCCAAACAAAGTATAAATAGACCGGGCGGCCACAAACATGGACACGCGATTTTTACCCTAGAAACCAGGAGAAAAGAAGCGGAGTTTTCCATCGGAAACTTCGAGAGATTGATTAAGACCACAACCACACCTTCGAGGATTGAAGATAGATCGAGAGATCGTCGTCATCCCCGAGTCACTCATTCCATCGTATCGTATTTCAATTAGTTAGATTTTGATTATGGATAATTTGTCTATGAATTGTTTATTTTCAATGTCGGCTAAAACTCGTGTGATTCCCGGGTTTGGGAGTAGATTAATAAATACTTTTATGTGATGATTAAGGATAATTGAAGTTAATGTTTTCTTTCTCTATTCAAGTACTTTGCTTTAATTCTTGTTTTATCAAAAGGCCTTTGATCTAAACTTGTTTGATGTATTGATTCATAATTCTAACCGATGAGTTTCAATACTAGATCTTGAGTACTTGACACAAATAGATTGCATGATTGAGAAGTCTGTGAATATTTGTGAGATCTTATAATCTTTTGAACTTTTGGGAGTTAGATATCTCATGTTGAGTAGAGATGCCAACATAGATATTCCAATCAACGCTTTTACATACATCTCGAGAGAGGGGGTAAATTACTTTGGTGATTGGTCTATAGAGAAGAATATGTTTAACCTTGGTTTGCTTAACCTGAGCATAAAAGTGGGATATTAATTGAAACCATAACCCAGGAATCCATCCATTCATACTTGATCTTTCAATCACTCTTTGCTTTGTTATTTTAGGATTAATTTCTGCTTTAGTAATAATAAAACCAACCTTTCAAATTTCGATAGTTTGGATAAAAATAGGACTATTATAATCCAATACTTAGTACATTAATTTATTAATCCCTGTGGATTCGACCTTGCAAACCCTATTCTATAAACTGATCCGTACACTTGCGGTGAAGCTATAAAAATAGGCGAACAAGTTTTTGGCGCCGTTGCCGGGGATTAATCAAATTTTTAGTACTAATATTGCGATAAATAGAACTATTCTTAATCTAGACATTTTTTTTCTTTTTATTTGTTGTTTAATTCTACTCCTGTGGTATTTGATTTGTTTCTTTGAGTTGGTTCAGGTAGTGCACGAACATCGCTCACGATGGAGGAAGCCAATTATTACAATAATCGGAATTCCTACAATTCTTTGGAATAATCCTACTCCTACGTACTATTATCCCAGGAGGCAAAGCCATCTATGGAGGGCGTCCTCTTTGCATTTATGAATGAAACAAGGAACCGGTTCAACAAACATGAGGCTAAGCTGGATAAAATAGTACAATTGGCTAACACTCTGGGCACACAATTGGAAAATCTTGGAGCCCAGATTAGCCAATTAGCCACGATCGTTGGTGGACAACATCAAGAGTGCCAGTTTTCGAGCAACATTGAAGTCAACACGAAGGAACAATGTAGTGCCATTCATCTAAGGAGTGGTACCGAACACGAGGAGCCGGAGATCCTGGAAAAGCAAGAAAATTCGGAACCAAACACGGACTGTGTGTCATGCACTTTCAACCCGTGTGTGGTACCGAAAAGGAGCAAAAACAGGACAAGGAACAGACGAACCGTGCGTGTACGCCCGGGCAGCGCGTGCGAGATGCCATAAGAAAACTATTCCAGAAGGAGACGAGCACAGACTATGCGTACGCGCACGGACACCATGCGCGTAACTCAAATAAAAAAGTTCCAACACCAGGACTCCAATCCTTGCTTGGAACTCCCAAGTATGCAATATTAGGTGCAAACAATGCAAATTTGGCACTTGACCATGACCCAAAGCAGCTAATATATGCATTCAAAGGAGGCACAAATCCATGAGAGTTACAGGCGTCAAGCTCTAGACGTTAAATGAAGCGCTTGTTGGGAGGCAACCCAACAGTTTGTTGTTTTATTTCTTCCCATGTTTTCTTGGTTTATTTTCCCTTTTCGAAGATAGGATTTATTTTTTCCATAGGTTAGGATTTTTCCTTGTTTTTTTAAAAAAAAATCGAAAAAAATTGAAAAAAAAAAAAAAAAAATCGATGTTCGACCCGAAAGACGGGCGGCCGTGCGCTAGCGCACGACCGTGCGTGGGTCGCTGAATCGATATTAAGACGCACACGGGTCACTTTTCTTCACAAAACCCCAAGAGAAGCGGGGGAGTTGGAGATATTGCGAGGACGATGCATCGATACAAATGTGGCATATCTCTCGGGGGCCACTTTCCGTCGCCACCCCTACGATTATCAGGTCCTATCCACACTTTTCTTTGAAATTCTACCTTCTCTTCTATGCGCTATAATTTCATTCAAGTTTTGGGGAGAGGTGGTATTTTTTGATGGGTGTGGCGTTTGCGTTCATTTAGTTGCATTTAGAGCATATAGGTTGCATTGCATTAGATGTTTGAAATTTTTTATGGTTTTAGCACGTTTATCGCTTTAGCACGTTTATCGCTTTCCTAGTTGTTAGGAGTGAGTTGACCGCTATTGTGTGTTTGTTGTGTTGATTGTGATCTTGATCTTGGGAGCATTTGCGGATCGGTTTGTGTTGTTTTGAATTGGATGTTGAGTGTGAGTTTACCGGGTTGAGAATAATTAATATGGAGCATGTGCTTATTGGGATCATGGTTAAAATGCTTTGAATTATGCACTTACAAGCCTGTGAGCTTTTGAGCCTTTACTGTTTTCATCATATGCAGTCTTGTTTGCGATTGAGTGTGTCATTCATGTTGATTTGAATTCTAGAACTTGCTCGGTATCTCGTCAAGGTCACATGTTGTATGCATTCATGAAAATGATTTTAGGCCATTTTTTTAAGCCTTTCAAGCCTTTTTGCCTACCTTATGATATTTGATTTTCCTAGTTAGCCAATTTGAGCCTATTGCCTGATTTTTGATAACCACATTTCAAGCCTTAGAACTTAATTTGATATATCTGTTATCCTAAACTTGAGCGTATAGCCTTGAGTAAAGGATAGAATAAAGGATTGAATGAAGGGGTATCGAGAAGTTAGAAAATAGTTTATATGTTGGGTGATTGGGAATAAAAAGAAGAAAAGGAGAAAAAGGGAGGATACTCACAAAAAAGGGTCGAAAATCAAGAAAAATTCCAAAAAAAAAAAAAAAAAAAAGTGAGTCGGCGATCACGAAAAATGGGCTGGACGTTGTGATGTAAGGCGAAGGAGAATGATTTGTATGAAAAAAAAAAAGAAGGGAGAAATAGAGAGGTGATAAGAGATAAGGCGATTGGGAGTACATAATTGGTTGGTATTAGAATAACTGTTTGAGAAAAACGATGTGCTTACCAATCTATACGCTTAAGTTGAGTCACTTAATCCATATTTCCCTACCTTAACAAAGAGCCTTCATTACAACCATAAACAAAGTCCTTTTCGATTTGTGAATTGCATACAAACGAGTGGCGGAGATGTGAGACGGTTTGCAAGCATATGGTAATTCTTCAACAATGATATGATTTGAGCGAATACACGTCCCTTATTATTCTAGTGAGTAGAGTATACACTTTATCCCTGAGAGGCGTGATTTGAAGTGTTTTACCATGATTTTAATAGACTTGTGCTCCGTGTTAGCTATTTGAAACTTGGTTGGTTTGTGCTTGATGTCTATGGATAGATGACATGAATTGTGATGCGGTGTTATTAAGTTGCTCTTTACCCCATTTGTGTTGTCTTGATTATAAAGTGTTGGCCAAGGAATTTGTCAACAGCGGTTTAAGTTGGGGTTTGATTGACATGTATTTTGCATGTATTTTGGGCTTAATATTGGCTAGAATGTGTTGATATGCATGCATTATATAAGTAAATAGGGTTATATTCCTGTTTTGTGGAAAAGGATTACGCTTTGCTCGTTTTGTAGGAATTTAACGATATTTGGAGTGATTTTGTGACAAATACGAGCATTGCAACCTAGAAGCATCAAGAATCGAGCGATTACACCCAATTGGAAGCCAATTATATTGAGTCTAGAGTCATAGTAATGATTCGTGTGTCAAAAGAAGTATGGCTGATCAAACAACGAGGGGATTTATCTCAAGGAACGTCCAAACGCATCTGGAATTTCCAGCACTGGCAGGGTTTAGTATTTTGGTCATAACTCTCTCTACAAAATTGATATTGAGCTGATTCAAGCGGCTACGGAAAGCTAAGAGAGAGAGCTACAACTCTTATGAAGACCCCGTAAGCAAATTCAGACGTTTAGATGGAGCACGGGCTGGTCGTGCGTATGAGCACGACCCGTGCTCCCTTCAGCGGATTGGACAATTTGTGCGGCACCCAGCACGGGCAGCCCGTGCCAAAGGGGCACGGCCGTGCTCCTCTGCGGGAAAAACAGAGTCTGATCCGTTTTCAACTAGGTTTCGACCCAAACAAAGTATAAATAGACCTGGGGCGGCCACAAACATGGACACGCTGATTTTTACCCTAGAAACCAGAGAAAAGAGCAGTTTTCCATCGGAAACTTCGAGAGATTGATCAAGACCGCAACCACACCTTCGAGGATTGAAGATAGATCGAGAGATCGTCGTCATCCCCGAGTCACTCATTCCATCGTATCGTATTTCAATTAGTTAGATTTTGATTATGGATAATTTGTCTATGAATTGTTTATTTTCAATGTCTGGCTAAAACTCGTGTGATTCCCGGGTTTGGGAGTAGATTAATAAACACTTTTATGTGATGATTAAGGACAATTGAAGTTAATGTTTTCTTTCTCTATTCAAGTACTTTGCTTTAATTCTTGTTTTATCAAAAGGCCTTTGATCTAAACTTGTTTGATGTATTGATTCATAATTTAACCGATGAGTTTCAATACTAGATCTTGAGTACTTGACACAAATAGATTGCATGATTGAGAAGTCTGTGAATATTTGTGAGATCTTATAATCTTTTGAACTTTTGGGAGTTAGATATCTCATGTTGAGTAGAGATGCCAACATAGATATTCCAATCAACGCTTTTACATACATCTCGAGAGAGGGGTAAATTACTTTAGTGATTGGTCTATAGAGAAGAATATGTTTAACCTTGGTTTGCTTAACCCGAGCATAAAAGTGGGATATTAATTGAAACCATAACCGGGAATCCATCCATTCATACTTGATCTTTCAATCACTCTTTTTGCTTTGTTATTTTAGGATTAATTTACGCTTTAGTAATAATAAAACCAACCTTTCAAATTTCGATAGTTTAGATAAAAATAGGACTATTATAATCCAATACTTAGTACATTAATTTATTAATCCCCGTGGATTCGACCTTGCAAACCCTATTCTATAAACCGATCCGTACACTTGCGGTGAAGCTATAAAAATAGCGAACAAAGAGTCGACTTAATTTTTTCCTCGAATTCAATTTCGATTAGTTTGGGAATTGTAGGCATTAAAAATATAATAGCGGGACTACTTTTGCAAATTTTCCGTTCCATGGATACATTTTGCATATGCGTGACTCAAATTACAAATGACAAATCATATGAGACTAATATGCAATTTTCGACCTTCAAGGTTACATGTTAACAGAGTTGGCGATTGTCTCCGCCAAAAATGTAACAACGAGACTATTTTTGCCCAAAAAATCATTCATATGGGACCATTTTGCAAATGTGGGACTAAAATAAAATTGCAACATGCCAAATCCTATGGGACTAAATATACAAATTTCTCAGTTATTGAATGTAGTTGTTTAGCTTGATGTGTCTCAAGTTTGTATTGTATAATTCTATATTATTTAGCATTGTAATTCTTAAATATATGCAATTTACATCCAACGATACAACACGCCTCGTACGTCGCATGTGTGAAATAGCTAGTTACTACTCCATCCTATTTATAATAAGGGCCCTTTTGACACATAATATATTATTAAATTTGACACATAAAATATTATTAAAAGAATGACCTTTTGACTTTTCAAGAAAAGATTTTTCTCAAATTAACCTCATATTACTTATTAACAATAATGTCTAAATTTTGTTTTCTTTCAAACCATTAATTAAGGGTATATTTGGTATTTTAATACATTCCTTAATATGTGTGTCATTTTTCTAGAAAAATACTTATTTTGAATAGGAGACACTCCAGAGATAGGGGTGATCAGGCTTTGCGTCGGACTTAGGTAGGCCTAAGCTAGACTTATTAAGTATAATATGTTTTTTTTCCAAAGTGCAGTCCAGTCTACTAAAAGCCCATTAAAAGTCTACAAAACCATATATGTTATTTTAAAATGCATTTTTCTCTTATAATAATTAAATAATTATATAAAAAGAATAATATTAAGAAAGTTTATAAAATATATTATATTTTTTATATTTATAGGCCATAAATAGGTCGACATATTAGGCATTATAGGCATTTCTAAAAGCCTAGGCTTAACCTATTTACATAAATAGGCTTAGTAAAGGCCTTGATCGACGTCTTATTAGATAGGCCGGCGCCAAAAAAAGAAATCAGGTTGTAAACCCCTGTCGAGTAATGTGACTTATTTTCACCCATATCCTGAGAGTATTAGAAATAGCACGATATATTAATGGATTAGACAATTCAATGGAGCTTTTAATTAAAACACTGATTACAAATTTATTAGGCAATCATCAAGGCATAAATTTCGACTCAAACCCTTTCTTTTTCACCTTCTTCGCCTTCATCTTTAATGGCGACGCGTGGGTTAGAACCTATTTTGCATAAACAGTACTCGCTAATACATATCCGTTTTTCACAACCGGGAAATACAGGCAAAGCTTGACAGTCAGAGTCGCTGTTACAACTTATTGATGTTGACGCCTCTGATAATAATGGAGTACCTACCATTATTTTACAACAAAAAAATTTGTATATTATTAGTTAGTACGAAACAAAAAATATATACAATACCAAATAAATTCCCACATTTTAAACGGCATTTTTAATAGAATATTGCAAAAAAAAATTATTGTTACACAATTGATGTGAATAAAGAATAATTTAAAATAATAATAAAAAACGGCTCTTCCTAAATGCCGTTTTTTGCCAAAGTTTTTTTTCTTTTTTAATAATTTAAAAACGGCTGTTTGTCGTCCATGTTTTTTAGCGGGATTTATTTTTTAATTTTCGTATGAAGAAAAGGTCATTCAAAGTAGGGGGGCCAAGTGGAACTGAGTTGCAAATCGAAACCGAAACTGTGGTCAACGATTTTGGAAACCGTTAAACGGTCAACAGTTCCAAAATTGGAGCCGGGTTTTTTGGTCTTAAAAATCGTGGAACCGGCGGTTTTAACTGTTGGTTATAACCGTAGTGGAATTGGCTCCGGTTAAATCCGCATATTTCATGGTTCAAACCAACGGTTTTTATTATTTTTGATAAAAATATGCTAGAAGAAATGTTAAATATTTATTATGATGTTTTATATTTGTAACTAAATGAGACGCGTTTTAAACCAAATATTGTAAGCGGACTACGTGAACTTTGATTCTTTTATACTCTAAGACAATAAATAAGTGACTTAATATTGTTATGAATATTAAGTCCATGTTTTTTTTTTCATAACTTAAATTGATCTATCTTTATTTAAAGAAATCAAAAAAGCTCGATTCCGATTAATAAATCAAAAAAATTGCTATGGCGTTTTTGACTATAAATTTAAACTTTTCTTTTTTTACATTAATTGTGTAAGAAGAATTTTTTTTTGCAATATTCTGTTAAAAAGGCCCATTTTAAACATGCGAAAGCGAGAGGCAAATGAAAATCTATCATTCGTGTATAATAAAAAATAAAAAATAATTGTAAAAATTATTCATGAAATTTTGATTCATTTATAAATATTATTACTTTATTTTTATAAACTAGAGACACTAGTAGCTCTTGATACTAGTTTCAGATTTACAAATTGTATATGTTGAGAAATGAAATTATTTAAACTAGAGTCAGATCTCGATAGAATATTTGTAATATCTTAAAAGGTATAAATTTTTAAACTAGAGTCAGATCTCGATAGAATATCTATAAATTTAGAAGGATATAAAGTTATGTATATATATCAAATCTCAAAATTAGGTATTATATTTCACTACTACTCAAAAGGATTTACTTCGGTTAAGAAATGTACCTCCTTCTCCAGGACAGATCCATAAGTTTTGTAAGGGGTTAAGAAATAAATACAATTATAAAATAAAAAAATAATTAATAGGGGCACACTTTAATTTTTAAACCTAACTAATATATATATATATAATAAATAGTAAAATGAAAAAAGAAAAAAAAAACTATGACGTGTCCCATAATATGAGCCATAGCTCCGTCTCCTTGGCTCCTAGTTTTTTTTTTGGAGTAAATTAAAATACTACTACCTCTCAAAAAAAAATACTACTAGTTTTATATTCTCTAAACCATGAATTTGATGCATAATTCATTGTAAAATGTCTCTGTGGAAACTTGTCTAATTTTTCATTAGAAATCACATATATCATACATGTATACAAAAAAGATAAAGACTAGGAAAAAAAATACTAACCCAATATCACTAGCAAGACTGCAACCATGAAAACCTCCTTGGATGCAGCCATCTCAAATGGGGAATGATATAAAAAAAATTTAATATTATGGTATGGTGAGATTTTCTTGGAAATGCAATGCTCTATTCACCCTTGAGTCTCAATATTTATAGACTGTGCAATGAAACGCTTAACAATTAATGTTGTTTTATATATGGTAGTGTCTGTAATATCCAGAAAGGCTATTGAATATGAAATAATTAATCATTTTCAAAAAAATAAAAAGGAAATCTGATTGTAATATGCAATATTTATGGTTTTGAATTTTCACAGTATTAAAAGCTGATGAGCTTTTAATCTACTCGGATTGCAGAGGGCATAAACAATCCTATCAATATTATTTGAGATTAAAAGAATCCAGATGAAACTTCTTGTAATATCACACAATGAATTTTTTGAACCATATAAACTAATGGACTTGATTGGATCCTTATTTTTGAAATGCCATATCCAATGAAAATTATTCAAGCCCATTAAGCAAACAGACCCATTTTTTCACCACCTAATATAACTTACAGATTGTGCTATACTAGCCCCTCATGGGGTGGCCCACGTGTATATTCACCTCAACAAGGTTATGCACAGATATGTTAAATGGTTGTGCTAGTCACTATAAGGTCGATCCCCTTGACTCCCAAAAATTTAAATAGGCGGTGTTAAATAAGTACAGTAATATTGGAATCTAACTATAACTCTAATCCTATTGAGCTTCGGGCTATAAGTCAAAAAATTACAAATTATAAATTTAAATTTAGAATTTTGGGCAATTGGCAGAAATACTCATATTTTTTAAGTCAATGTCAGCCTTTTACGTTTTCCGGTATAATTTTACCTAAATTTACGCTCCCGCTCTTTTTTTTACACAACAATACACTCCTATAAAAATTCCCGGACATTTTTACGCTTTGTTTCAACATTGTTTCTAACATATTTCAACAACCAAGAAACAATATAGAAACAAACCAGAAATAATATAGAAACACCATATGAGCAAAAAAAGTTAAAAATAGGTAAAAATTGTATTTAAACACCAAAAACTTCATGGAAACAACAAAGAAACATCGGAACAACATTACAAAGGATATGAAAACAACCAAAAAATAACGTGAAAAATATTTAAAACACCACATTAATAAAAAGAGCTTTAAAATAGGTAAAAACTGTATTTATACATTGAACACTCATGAAAACAACAAAAAAATTATTAAAACAACATTAAAAATATTATAGAACAACACCGAAATAATAGAAACAATGAACAAAATAATATATGAATAAAAAATAATATAAAAAATAGGTTAAAGTTGTTTTGAAACATCGAAACAACAAAGAAACAAATTTAAACAATGTCGAAACAACTTATATAACATGTAAAACAAAACATGAATAAAAAAAACGAAAAAAATAAAAATAATCAAATAATATGCAGGAGCGTAAAAAAAAAGGTACAAAAGTAAAAAATTATGTACAACATTTTAAGTTTAACATTTTAAGTTAAACTATTTGTCATAAATAAAATTCATGTAAACTTTATAATTACATTGCATTAACAAACTTATAAAATTAAATATTTTATGACCTAAATTTTAAAAATAAAATAATAATAACTAAAGCTACCCATAATTTATAACATTTTTTTCTGTGATTACTCATATGACTATAAGTTAAAATTTTCAAAATTAGATGTTTAAATCTAAAATTTTAAACTTGAGCATATATAACATTTAAATTCAACACTTAAAGTTAATCTATTCATTATAAAAAAAGTCATGCATAGTTTATAATTATATTGCATTAACAAAATTATAAAATTAGATTTAACACCATTTAGAAATAAAATTTATATCCTAAATAATCTAATAGAACTACATGACATTTTCTTATTCAGAATAAAAATCAGAAAACTAAATTAATTAATAAATAGAATACATAAAAAAGAAGTTTTTCAAGAATTTATAGATTGTTTAATAAAGTTAAACTTAAAGATGAGGGAGATGTGAATTTGAAAAATAAATTTACTGGTAATAAGTAATAAAAGTAGATATAAAATATTAGAATTATATTTTTTTTTCAAAAATAAAAATAGCGAGCTAGCGGGCTAGCCCGATTAACCTTCGGGCTAGCCCTAATGAGCTTCGGTTTAAATGTTCCGGGCCAAAAAGGCCCGAATTTAAAGGGGACAAAATTATTTGGCCCTAACAATTTTTTTTCCGGTTTAAACGGTCCGACCCAACGGGTCGCGACCCGTTTAACATCTCTAGTTATGCAAGACTTGCAGGGTTATTGTGTTAGATTAGATCCCATGGTTTACGAGCTCATACTAGAAGTTTTTTTTTTTTTTAATTCGACTCTGTCATTGCAGGAACTCGAACCCGGGCCCCCTCACTGAAGAGTAATACCTGTGGCCACTGGGCTAACCCTAGTGGTTGCGCGTACTAGAAGGGTTAGTGGTTGTGGTTTCCTATTATAAGGGCATCTCCAACCAAACTTCAAATCTTACACCATCACACTAAATATGTCAAAAACACTCTTCAACCCAACTCTAAACTTTACACCAAATTTAGTGTAGTGAATGATATTACACCAAATTTGATGTAATACTATTCATGACACTAAATTTGTTGTAATACAATATCTCTTTTTTACCCTCCAATTTTGTTCTACTTCAAATTTAAATTTCAATTGTATACTCATTTTATATATAATTAATTCATATAACATGGTTTATTCTTTTATTTATGTCAAAAAGCTCAGGAAAGAATATCGCCTGGGCTCTGCGTGCCCTTATTTTAGTGCTTTTTTTGTATTTTTATCAAAATTATTGCCAATTAATTACACCAAATCTTACATCAAATTGTTATTTTATTATTTTCTTTTCATTTTAAAGTAACAAATTTATTTATTTATATAATTATTTCAGTTACTCATATTTTATTATTATTAATGTAATTAACTAAAAAATTATATTTAATTAATATTACATTAATTAATTATTACAAAATTATATATTATAATTAATATTAATATATCTTGTGGTTTGATTTATAATTATTTGTTAATTATTATTATTTATAGAGAATATTAATTTGATGCAATGGGTTAGACATAACCTAAATAGAAAAAGATTGTGGCAGTACTACATTAGGCTTATGGCCTTTTCTAAGTAATTTTTCGGAAACAAAAGAACGTAAAAGAAAAGAGGAATTTAGAGACAGCTTCAATCCAATTTATAAAAAAAGTGAAGCACTAGACATGAGCATTATATAATTAGTATAATTCGAAAATAAATACCAAACTTTTTCTCATGTAAAGTATTTATTAGAACATCTTTTTTAGTGCAAATTCAGATCATTACAAAGAGAATTGAAGGGAAGAGCTAAATGTTTGAACTCTTGACCTCACTTCTAATAGGTGTCAGGTGAGACCAAGCGTTACACCGAATTACTACACATTCTTATTAAGATAGATAAATTCTTTCCCACTAGCTATGCTTCAATCAATTTATTTATGTGGGCTCAGTTAATAGTTACATAGAGCAAAAAAAAACTTATGTTCCTTTTTTTTTCCCTCTCCAAATTATGTTTGGAGTGTTGAAAAAATTACTATTTTCTTTTTATAAAAGTATAATCGAACCACTGTCCATGTACATAGTATGCATCAGTTTATTCTATATGGTATCAATTAAAAAATATATAGAGCCAAAAAAAATGTTTGGTTTCTTTTCTCATATTATGTTTCGGGTAGCTCAACTGTACCCGAGCCAGAAGACAATTGGGCCTGAATGGTTGGGTCAGTACAAAGAACTTGGTGCCTGGATATTTTTGGGAACGACCCAATACCAAATAATATGGGTCACATCATCCGGGTCTACCCGCCAGTTGTTCGAATCACCTACACCACCTGCAATAACGATTATGGATGTTATGCATTTTTCAAATATTACTAGGTTTTAGCAGGGTTTAAGGCGGCCACAGCTTCTACTTCGCTTTTCTCCTCTCCTCTATTCTCCTCGATCTAAAAATCCTAATTTCACCTTTTTCTTCTTCAATTCTTAGCTTTGCTAAATTCATTTCTCTATTCGTAAACTGTGAGAGCTTCACATTAAAATTGATTGATTTTCTTCTTTTTGTTTGTTCATTAACATACATCCATTGAAATATGTGGAGAAATTTATCAAGACAATCCTATTTGAGAAAGTTGAAGATTTTTCAGAATCCCATCCTTCCTTCAATGCTTTTTACGCAGTCAAATCCCCTCAAGATTCTATTTTTTATTGAAAAGACCAGATCACTTGAGCCCCAAAACGAATTGTTTTTTCTCAAGATTTAATCTCTTGGCGACGACAGAGTGAGGTGAGCTTTCTTAAATACGCATTTCCGAATGACACTTTTAGACATTTTGGAAAGACAAGGACAAGGGTTATGCAGCTGTAGCTGAGGCATTAGTGTCCACCTCTGGCTCTGAAGAAGAGGTTGACGAAGTTCAAGAATTAATAGATGAGATTAACAAAGAAATCAACGTGAAGAGATCAGATATTCGGGAGCAAAAGCAACCAAAAATGGTGGGAGGGATGGGGTTAGGAAAGTACAATAGTCTTAGAAGGAGACAAATAAAAATGGAGACTGAGGCATGGGAAGAGGCGGCGAAAGAATACCAAGAGCTTCTAATGGACATGTGTGAGCAAAAATTGGCCCCTAATTTGCCTTACATTAAGTCATTGTTCTTAGGGTGGTTTGAACCGTTGAGAGATGCCATTGCTGCTGAGCAGGATTTGTGTAAGGAAGGTAAAAACCGTGGTGCCTATGCCGTATATTGATCAATTGCCTGCGGATATGATGGCAGTTATTACAATGCATAAGCTGATGGGGTTGTTGATGACTGGAGGATGTAATGGCAGTGCTAGAGTTGTGCAAGCTGCGTGTCATATTGGTGAAGCCATCGAACACGAGGTTGGCTCATAGAGGATATCTTAAAATTTTCAATAAGATTTTCGTTTCCTTTAACAAGTTTTGTATTATCGCCGTGGCATGTTTTTGTTCTGTTAGTTGTTACCATTCACGTGGTCCTTACTTTTCCTTCAATTAGTTGATTTTTCTAAGCATCAATAATAGGTATGGTGATTAGACATGATATAAATTTCTTGGGCTACTTGTCTGTGATGATCGTCGTCAATGTTCTTGTAGATTCTTATTGTCATGCCAGGAAATTCTGTAGTATTTGTACATAGCCATCTGATGGGCGTAACAATATTTTTTAGAATAATTGTCAGAGGCAGAAAGAAATGTGGGTTGTTCTTACCATGAATTGGTTCCTACTGTCTGTGAAGGTAACTGCTGTATTATTTTCAGATTTCTTTCTTAGTTTCTGTCCACTTCCTAAGTTTCAGAGGTTGACCTAGAGGAATTTGAGCTCTGGTCTTCTTGTTTGGATTGTTTGGGCTTTCTGATTTCTTCAGATTTTTCTGTTACATTTTTAAAAAAAGCTATTCCTCGTGGCAGAGTTTTGTAAAAATTTTCTTTCAAAATTCATACCCCTACCATATCCTTTCTAGTGACAGCTTTATTCTTTTTTTTACCAAGGAAGGCAATAATATGATCGTTTGCAGTGTATGTGATGTAGTTCTTAAGACCATCTCTAGTGGTTTCTAGTATGTCCTCTTTTTCCCTTTGTGTGTGTGTGCGCGCGCGGAAAGTGCGGAGCTAACTGCCTGCCTGCTCCTTTGTTCAAACATTTTAGGAAAGGGATGTTTCAGATCACGAGACGAGCAAGACGTATTAAACTTTTGTGTCAAATTGTTAATTGTGATAATGTTGGTCTCTTATTGGGGAATTGCTTAGTCCCTCTTATCCTACTATTGGAAATTGACAACCATGTTTGGACTTGTTACATTAAGTTCCGTGCTTGTCCACAATAGGTCATGATGGAATTATGGTATAGAGTTTTGAACGATGTAGTTGTTAATTGTTATGTATATATGGTCAATAAGTTGGGAAGATATAATTTTTCATCTGTATGAGGTAGCTTCGGGTTGTGAAGTCCTACTAAGATATGTCTGGGAGTTTAAATTGTATTCTTATCCCCTCCAAGTGTTTGATATGTCTGGGAGTTCAAAAATACTGTATCTATTGTTGACCAGGTCAGGATTCATAAATTTTTGGAGAACTGCAAGAGGAAAAATGCGTTAAATAGAACTTGTGAAGAAGGACCTGATCCTGAGGCAAAGGAACAAGAGAGACTAAAGAAAAAGGTTAAAATTTTGATGAAGAAACAAAAACTGCATCAAGTTCAGAAAATAGTGAGGCAACAAGATGACGTGAAGCCCTGGGGCCAGGATGCTCAAGTGAAGGTAGTTGGCATAAACCTCTGTGTGTGTGTGTGTAGTGTGCCTATCACCATTATGGTGATTTAAACGTCTTGCTGAAAGTAGAACTGAACTTGCACTCATGTTGTATTTTATAGGTAGGCTGCCGTTTGATTCAGATATTGACACAAACAGCCTATATACAACCTCCAATTGATCAGATGGAAGATGCGCCGCCTGATATTCGACCTGCATTTGTGCACACACTCAAATCAGTGGAAACAGTGTGAGTACAATTTCATGTTCGACCTGACTTATCATCTCATGATCACCTTGTCTTCCTAATTTTTTCTCTGCTTGGATTATTTTTGCCTTTTGAATTTGTATAGGAGAGGCACCAGGAGATATGGGGTAATTGAGTGTGACCCTCTTGTCCGCAAAGGACTGGAAAAAACTGTAAGCACAACTCCTTTCTACGCCTGTCTTTGAAATTTGCAATGACCATGTTACATTAACTAAAATCTGCTATAGCATTTTATAGTTGAACTTCTTGCAGATGATACATTTAAAAGCGAATATTCTTGTTTCGCATGTGCACACCGTAATTTTGACTCAGATATGATACTTTTTCTTCTGTCTATACAGGCTAGGCACATGGTGATTCCTTACATGCCAATGTTGGTTCCCCCACTAAGCTGGACTGGGTATGCTTCTTGGTTCCTCTAGACATTGACATTTAGGATTTTGTACGCTATATTCACTCTATCTGGTCAATGGAGATGGATAAATGCGCATGTCTTGTTCTAATCTGCTTCCAAATGTAGAAATGTTGTCACCCTTAACTTAGGTGGAGTTTGGTGTGAGGGATTGTTTTCCAAATGTTTTTGGAATATTGTTGCATCATTTGATAATGGATTTCTTGTATCTTAATGCAGCCTGACTTTCAATATTCTTTTTTCTCAATCTTGACTGCCCTTGATAGTCATGGGGCAATTCCAATTCAAAGACAGTTTATAATATGATTAAGGCTCTTTCTTAACAATCTCAGTTTGTGATTGTGATTTATATCCGTACGCAATCCATGACTTCATGAACCCTCTCTCGAACTTCTAAATGACTTTCCAATGATACTGCTCATGAATGTTGTTTCAAATATCTGCTATGTGCATATCGCCGAAAAATTTCTTCTACCTCTAATATGAACTCAATTTTTGTATTAAAAGCAGAAGTTTGAAGTGCAGTTAGTTTGATTAAATTTGTATTATGTTGGTAGGTATGAGCGGGGTGCTTATTTGTTTCTGCCATCGTATATCATGCGTACGCATGGAGCAAAACAACAACGTGAGGCTGTCAAAAGATCTCCAAAACAGCAGTTAGAACCTATTTTCCAGGTTTGCCAATTTGTGATTTAAAAATTATATGGGTTATGATTTGTTGCCATATTTTGTTTCAACTGCTGTAAAACTTAATCACACTTCCACTAATTTTTGTTCTCTTGTATAGGCACTTAATACTCTTGGCAATACTAAATGGAAGGTGAATAAAAAAATACTAGGTGTTGTAGACAGAATCTGGGCTAATGGAGGCCGTCTTGCTGATTTGGTTGATCGTGATGATGTAAGTAACATTTGCATGAAAACAAGAACACACTCCAAATTTCTTTCACAACTCCATTTGTTGTGGATTTCTCATTTCCGTTCTTATCGTATAAATCATAAAGTCAACCTCTTAGTCTCAGAAAGTTACTCGTAGTGCTTAAGTTCTTCCATTTCCCCTCAAATTGATGCCTCTTCAGGTGCCTTTGCCAGAGGAACCAGATACAGAAGATGAATCAGAAATGAAGAAATGGAAATGGAAAGTCAAAGCTGTGAAAAAGGAGAACAGTGAAAGGCATTCACAGCGGTGTGATATAGAACTCAAACTTGCTGTAAGAAGCTCCTCCATTTAGGTTGTTGCTCCTTGAAATAGTTCTGCAGTATTTCATAGTAATATGTTTTATTTGATAGAGTAGGTGGCCAGAAAAATGAAGGATGAAGATGGATTTTACTACCCTCATAATTTAGATTTCCGAGGTCGTGCATATCCCATGCACCCATATTTGAATCATCTTGGCTCTGACCTCTGCCGAGGTATCCTAGAATTTGCCGAAGGTCGCCCACTTGGCAAGTCGGGCTTATGCTGGTTGAAAGTACATCTAGCAAATTTATATGGTGGCGGTGTTGACAAATTATCTTACGAAGGTCGAATGTCATTTACGGAAAACCATCTGGACGATATCTTTGATTCTGCAGACCGGCCTCTTGAAGGGAAGCGATGGTGGTTAGGCGCTGAGGATCCTTTCCAATGCTTGGCTACTTGCATAAACCTGTCTGAAGCATTAAGAAGTCCATATCCAGAGTGTACAATCTCGTATATGCCTGTCCATCAGGTATCTGATTGTCACAAACTTACTATATGATCACTTTTTCCTTTGTGAAAGCATGTGTAAGTACACCTTTATGCTTCCATTTTCCTTTTAGTCCTTCCCCTTTATCATTATAACTAGGGATAATTACAAAAATTACCTGAGGTTTGGGTTAATTACAAAAGACCCCTTGTTTGATTCTGAATTACACTTTACAACTTCAGATGCAAAAACATTTCAACCACCCCCTTTACATTTGTACAAAATATTACAATTACCCCCTTACAGTATTTTTATAATTAACCCAGACTTTAGGGGTGGTTTTTGTAATTTTCCCATATAATTAACCTTTTTTGGTATTCTTTCTTTCTTTTTTTTGGGGGGGTGGTGGTGGTGGTGGTGGGCATTTCCCATCTAAAAGTAAGAATTTTGATTGGCATGATGATCTGCTTTAAGCAATTTATTAGTCATCCAAATATACCATTCAAATACTTATTTTGAAATTATCAGTTAATAAGCTACTTGTTTATATAATTCTCTTGCTGGTGTGATTCTATTCGAATTGTACCTTACACAGTTTCACACGCTGAAGTTATCAGCTATAAACACTGTACTTGCACTTTTCTATCAAGCAATATTTTTGTCGTATTTGCCTTTGTTTGCTGGATTCTGCTTGTTTCAGGGTTTTAGCTGTTAGTTTACATTAAAGCTCACCCTAAATAATTTGTTTTCTATGTTCATTTTTCAAGGATGGCTCCTGTAATGGCTTGCAACACTATGCTGCTCTTGGAAGGGACAAGGTAATGAACTGCATCCCTAATTGACCCTGTTCCTGTGGATCATCAAAGTCTTCAATATATTTATTGTAGGACAAAATGATTTTGGATAGACTGAAACATGAATCAGCCTACATTCATTAACTGATCTTGTGTCTGAGTGGTTGGATTCTGTGCCAATCCCTGTGGCCCCACCCTAGCAGTTTTAAATTTCTTTTTTTTTTTTTTGACACAGCAGTTTTAAATTTCTAAACACCAGGGGTGGCTAACTATCAACTTATTAATAGTTATTTCATTTAACCTTGATCTCAATGTAATATTTAACAATCTCTGGAATTTTAATGTTTATAATTTTTAATTTTTATAAACCTGCACTTCATGCATTAACATACCTAAAGATTGAATTCTGTAATATATCATGTATTTATTAGTTTGGAAGGATGATGTTTTGATACACTGGAAAACAAAATGAATTCCTTTTGATGTAATGTATTGTTATGTTTATTTAGCTTGGAGCAGCTGCAGTCAATCTTGTTGCGGGAGATAAGCCTGCTGATGTTTACTCAGGGATTGCTTCAAGGTAAGCTCCGGTACCATGATGGATAGTTCTCTATTGTATGTTGTCATTATGTTACCTAATATCATGCTTCTATTTCACAGCTCTGCATAACACCAATGAAAAAGTAAATAAAAGACTAACTTAAGTACTAAAACAGACTTAAAATGACTTTGATAATAAAACGATGGGATAATTACAAAAAAACCCTAATGTTTGGGTTAATTACTAAAAAACCCAGAGATGTTTCAAAATTACAAAAGCCCCATCATGTTTGATCCTGTCTTAAATTTAAGGGGGTAGCTGTAATATTACTTCTATAATATCAGGGGGACATTTTAAATGTTTTTTGCTTATGAAGGGGGAAAATGTAAGACGGAATCAAACCTCAAGGGTATTTTGCAATTTTCAAAAATCTTTTGTTTTTTCGTAATTAGCCCGAACATCAGAGTTTTTTTTTTTTTTTGTTATTATCCCTAGGGCGACTGCAATACTAAATTTCAATAACAAACAAGTTTGCGAATTTAGACCAAGGGCGCCTTTGTCTTTGGCATGCATCAAAATCATAGATTCCCTTGTTAAAATCCTCAGAATAAGTCGCAGAGTTGTAATGCAATAGAGTTTTCCTAGGAGATTTGTGGCTTTCAACCTCATTGAAAAGAGTGATTGTCACTATGGATTGTACTTAACACAAAAATATTTTAAGAGGCTTAAGTTTACCAAGCACGTTCTAGTCAAGCTGTTAGAAGCGGGATTATTCAATAATTAGATTGTCCTCAATGCAGAGTTCTTGATATAATGAAGAGGGATGCTGCTGGAGACCCTGCAACTGATCCCAATGTCATGCGTGCTAGGCTGTTAATTGACCAGGTCTCTTCGTTTTCCATGTCCTTATCATGCATATAATTTCATGACTATTTTTTATTTTTTATTTTTTCCTTTTCAAATGCCTAATGCAATATTGTGTTTATGTTTTATTAGCTGTGGTTTTTGGTTCAAATATATATACTATTAAATTGTTGTGAATTTAAATTGCTAGATATCATTTTTAACCCATAGGCTTATGTCGGTAGACCATTGTGGCGACTTATTTTATGCTTGTTGAATCTATTCTTAATTTGGTGCAGGTGGATAGAAAATTAGTCAAGCAAACAGTGATGACATCAGTGTATGGTGTCACTTATATAGGTGCCCGTGATCAAATCAAGAGGAGGTTAAAGGAGCGTGGTGCTATTGAGGATGATACAGAGTTGTTTGCCTGCGCTTGCTATGCTGCAAAAGTTAGTTCTTTTAGCATTATCTTCAACCCAAGTCTTTTTTTCCAAATTAGTTTGAAATCTTTAGACTATGGGTGTTCAAGTGCTATAGATGCATTCAAGTGTTATTGAATTTGTGGGACAGTAATCCCCATATTTATTCGAGTTCCAACGTAGTGTGTTTTGATCTAATTGCTTTTGAACCCTCAACAGACAACCTTGACTGCCTTAGGAGAAATGTTCGAGGCTGCGCGAAGCATAATGAGTTGGCTGGGAGACTGTGCAAAGGTTTGTACAGTATGTTTACTTTAAGGGATAATTACAAATACTACCCTTGAGGTCTGTATTTACCTAACAAAAACCTCCCTCTTGAGGGTGCAATTTGTAAAATAGAAACAAATGTCATGGGGTATTTTTAATTTTGAAAGATAAGTGGGTTTTTTTTAATTAGGCTAAGCCTCAGGGGTGTTTTTATAATTATCCTTACTTTTATATTCATTATTATTTTAAGATTATTTCATTTGCTGTAACGGTGTGCAACCCATTTACAAAAGCTGAAGACGGCTTAAGTTGTTCTTGTAGCACTATGCCTTGTTTGTTCTCTTTATTCATCGAGGTGTTTCATATATTTGCCTTGCATTTTTCATATCCGCAGATTATAGCAAATGAGAACCAGCCAGTGCGTTGGACTACGCCACTTGGACTCCCGGTTGTCCAGCCCTACCGCAAATTAGGAAGGCATATGGTAATTTCACATATATTTCATCAGTTGGACTTCTTTCCACATCAGCAGCAAAAAACATTTATACAAGTATAATATAATATGTAAGATAAACATTTTCTTTTCCATATGTTATTGACAATTGGTTATTAATTTGGATGCAGATTAAAACTTCTCTTCAGGTTTTGACTCTTCAACGTGAAACCGATAAGGTAGGTTTCATTTTTCCTTTTCCCCTCTAGAAGGTATAGCACGTGTGGCAGCATCAAAATTTGCATTCACATCCTGTTTTTTTCCAAATGAACCTCCAAAATTAGAAGATGGTTAATTACGAAACCTACCCCTGAGTTGCTTTAGTCTAATTACAAAAAAATCCCATTTATCAAAATTATAAATGCCCCTTTGACATTTGTTTCTCTGTAACAAATTGCACCCTCAAGAGGGGCAGGGGCTAAGTAAATACAAAACCCCTCAAGGGGATGTTTGTAAAACTCTGAGGGGTATTTCTAATTTTGAAACATAACTGTAGTTTTTTGTAATTAGACTAAATCTCAGTGATAGTCTTTTTAATTGTCCCATTAAAAAATACTGCGCAAAAGAATCAAAAGATATCATAGGTGAACAATTAATTAGATCATAAACAGTGTGGATTTAAGCATAAAATTATTGATCTTTCTATCTTCTCCGTGATTATCAAAGGTGATGGCTAAGCGGCAGAGAACAGCTTTTCCTCCAAATTTCGTGGCACTCCTTGATGGTTCCCATATGATGATGACTGCCATTGCCTGCTCTGAGGCAGGCCTAAGTTTTGCAGGTTTGTAAAATAAAAATCTGACCACGAGTTTTTTTTTTGGTGCATATTTTAATGCGCCTCTCTAACAATTTCCACCACAATTTGATCTCAGGAGTGCATGATTCATATTGGACTCATGCATGTGATGTGGACAAAATGAACAAGATTCTCAGAGAAAAGTTTGTTGAACTCTACGAGGAGCCAATTTTGGAGAATGTGAGCTCTTTTCATTAGTATATTTGATTTTCAACTCGTGCATGTCCGAATGGTTAAATTTTGGCATTTTCGTTGGGAGGTGTTTAAGAAATATATTGGCTCCATCTTTGTGTCATATATTTGACATGAAGGAATAGTGTAATATTAATATTACAACGCAAACCTTGTTTGAGGCCTGAGCATATATATATATACTAGGCAACAATATTTAAGATTACTAATTGTTTCTTTCCTTTACAGCTGTTGGAGGGTTTTCAAAAGTCCTTCCCTAACCTAAAATTCCCTCCATTGCCCGAACGGGGAGATTTCGACCTGAGGGAAGTTCTCGACTCTACCTATTTTTTCAACTAGACCAACAGATTTTATGTACGATTCTCAGTAATTCTTACATCGGTTGTCATTAATGGACCTGATCATGGTTTTGATCATAAGGTGCTTAAGATTGATCGATCTGACTCGACAATGATAGCCCAACTACCCAGTCCTGCCCAGTCCAATGATTTTGAAATGACATATGATGGTGCAAGCTCTGGTTTAGCAGCTAAAGCACAAAACAAAGGTCACGCCGATGTCAGAAATTGAAAGTGGTTATTATGGGGAGGGAATTAATCCTGCCTTTTGTACATGAGGATTTTGATTCAAGTTCAGCAAATATAGTTGTACATATGTTTCAAATTTGTCTGGGGCATGACAGATGCCAAGAAGTGAGTTTAGAAGAGTTACACTTCACACCGGGATCAGGCCAAGTCTACCATTACTTTCTTAATTATTATTAAGCTGTATAGTGGATCTTTAATGTATGACTCATATAGAAGAATATACTGATGTTACAGAAATTTTTTGCAATAACTTCGGTTTCCATCGAATAAGATCGAGTTAACAATCTCGTGGACATTCACTGTATTTTGTGGTTCTACATGGAAATATGTTGTGGAAACATTTATTTATATCCCATGAATGAGAGCTTTCATGGTAATGTTAGACGTCTTTAAGAATGCTTTTCTTTGCACTTGTAATGGGATAATACTCGGATTCGTTTGGTAAACTTGATTGGTCAGGATAAATTGTTTAATCTAGGTTTATCAATTGTTTGGGATCTTTGACTACAAGTCTACAACCCATGATACTAATCCTGACCTATTTTTTGTTCTGTCCTTGGTTGATAACTTGTCCAGACTATGGGGTGAATAATTCTACCCAACTCAAATCCTCCCGTGAACGGTCATTGGTGAATGTCCCTCATTGGTATGGGTAATATTATTTTTCTATTTTTCATTTGAGGGTAATTTGGTCATTGTAGAATTTTATTCACCTTTACCATCAATGCCAAACAAATATTATTATACTAATTAAATAATCACACACTATAATCATACTTTCTAAACATGCTATTCAACTCAGTTATAGAAAATTTATCGAGGTTTTGTTTCCGTCTTAAATGTAAAGGGTAATCATAATAGTAAATATAAGGGACGTTGCAATGTTTTTGTTTTTCCCCTTATGAAGGGGGTAAAAATTAAGATGAACCAAATCTTAAGGATTTTTGGTAATTTTGAAATATCTCAAGATATTTATGTAAATACCCCAAACTTCGGGGGCTGTTTTGTAATTATCTCTACTCATGATATATTTGTTTTTGGCACCAATTTTGCATTATTCTAAGTTCTAACATCTGTTTATGAACGAAAAACATGACTCAATGTCTCAAATTAGAGATCCCAAGATGTATGAACAAATTTCTGTCTAATAATAAACATTTTTATTATAGGATAAACTCCGCTGACCAGTGGATGAAACTGTGTTAACCACCTTAACACAAAATCATAGTAGCTAATACTAAATAAAATGCAACTTGGGAGAAAAAGTCCAACCCAAAAATGTCTACTCCATCATCCTGGTGTGAATTGGTCATATTTCAATCGAACAAAAATACAACCCGCTGACAGGCCAATAATCTCAAAGTAATTAATTTACTTCAGTTATTTATTTATTTATTTTTAATTATTCCTATTATTAACTTCGTACACTTCAATAGGTGTCAGTTCCATGACTCCAATATATGCAACAATTCTTTGTTTTTTTTTTTTTATTTTTTTTATTTTGATCGGTATATATACAACAATTCTTGATTTATCATGAGGTTCTTAATGCCTAAGCTCAAGCCAAAGGTACATATATCCAATCCTGGAAATCTCACAAAAGTTGGCTAAATTTGAATAGAGGGTCTATGGCTAACATTCAATCTAATGGAAATAACACAGTAGATCCACCAAAGCTTGGACGACAATACTAACGGAGTGTTTGCAAACTCTAAATAAAAGTGATTATCAGCTTCTATTCTGGTAGAAGCTGATAATCACTTTTATTTAGAGTTTGCAAACACTCCCAAAATCTAGATTAATATCAATACAACTAGACTTTATTTAGGAGTTGAGTCATAGTCTCCGAGATCTGACTTAGTCCATCTCCTTACATCAATAAAATACCAAAATACAAAGAGAAAATTTAGTATCATAAAAAAATATTAAACGTGCTGCATTTTTCTAACAAAGATAACGATATATACTTAAAACATTTTCAGAGACTGATTCAAGAACCAACCATTCAAATTTTCCTCTTGATAACGAAATGATTTAACACTTTGTCATTTTTGTGAGTTTGAGATTCTCGTACTGCTAAACAAACATGTCAGGCAGTAGCTCCGACTGGTCTCAGGTATGCATTAACAGTAATAATCATCAATTTTACACCACTAAACTCATTTTTATTACATTTTTATCCTCTACTTTTATCATGCTTCAACTAGTTTTCCTGAAACATCAAATTTTTGCCATGTTAAAGAATTACACGGACATGTGAGGTTCTTGTGATCATCCTGAGTTTTGTTTAGCCTATATAAAAATGCCCCAGTTATCTTTCAAAATTACGAATACCCCCTTGACATTTGTTTTTCTCTTACAAATCACCTTTCAGGAGGGCACATACAAACCTTAATGGGATGTTTGCAAAAAAACTATAGGGGTATTTGTAATTGTGAAAGATAACTGGGATTTTTTTTTTTGTAATTAGGCTAAACCTCAGGGGTGTTTTGTAATTATTCTTTCGCTTATTGAAATTTCTTCTGATAAATTTTGGGGTAGCAAAAAGAATTCAATGTTGTACAACAATGGTTGCAAAACTTCAAATTTTCAAGTTTTGCATTGTGTATTTATGTTTATCACAAATCTGATTTTCCCATTAAAAATGGAATAACAATAATAAATTTATTGACTTTATATTCAGCTCAAGGATGGCAGGAATCCAATAGGCAGTCTTGCTGAGTCCTTATTATCAGGAATCTCAGAAATCATAAAATCAGTTATATGCATACAAGTCGAAAAAGGATACGTTCACCGAAATCGGTTGCTACTTCTACCGCGCATCTTCCGTTATAATGGAGCTACACGTAAACTGGAACACTCCAACAAACACCATTGAGATCCTACAATCACTGTCCGAAAGAGTCGACATGGCTAAAACCTTCACCACGAAATTAGAAAAAAACGCACACAGAATACAATCTTCCGAACTTTTAAGTATAGTGCAGCAACTTGAAGGCGTCATAAGAAGCGTGGCGAAAAACTTAGCCTCATACCAATATCAACGTCGGAAATCAAGAATACGGCAAAAAGCAGCTAAAGCTCTTTCAAAAGACATGAAAGATGTCTCATTGGCTATCATATTGCCCTCAATGAGAGAAGAAAAAAGAAAACAAGTGGAAACAGATCTTTATTCCATTGATGTCGATTTTTCTGCTGATAACGTCCAAGAAAGATCGGATATGTTAGACGAAAATGGCTACAAAAGTTTGAGTGATGGATCCTCATTGATGGGATTGCCACATTTGGCTCAATACATGGAACCGTTATACGAGACTTTTTTCTGTCCTCTGACGAAAAAGATTATGGATGATCCAGTTACGGTAGAGAGTGGAGTGACGTATGAGAAAAAAGCGATTACTGAATGGTTTGACAAGTTTGATGATGATCCAGTGGAAATTGTGTGTCCGAAATCAGGACAGAAGTTAAAGAGCAGAAATTTGAGTACTAATGTGGCTCTGAAAGCAACGATCGATGAGTGGAAGGAAAGAAATGAGGCTGCAAGAATTAAGGTAGCCAGAGCAGCTCTGTCTTTGGCTAGTTCGGATAACATGGTACTTGAAGCGATTGATGATTTAAGAAGCGTCTGCGAAAGTAAGATGTACAATAGGGTACAGGTTCGTAACATCGGTATGATTCCGTTGCTTGCTAACTGTCTGGAGTACAGAAGCAGAAGTGTAAGATTTGCAACATTGGAATTGTTGAGACAATTGGCCGAGGATGATGAAGAGGGGAAGGTGATTCATTTTTTGTTTGTTAATTTTAGGGATAATTACAAAAACACCCCTAAGGTTTGGGCTAATTACAAAAAAACCCAGAGTTCTTTGAAATTTACAAAAAACCCCTTGAGGTTGATTCCGTCTTACATTTTTCCGGTGATTTTCGAAAATATTTCAAAAAACCCCTGAATTACAATTACCCCCTTCAATTTAAGACAAAACGAAATCGAAGGGGTTTTTGTAATTTTGAAACATGTCTGGGTTTTTGTAACTAACCCAAACCTCAGGGGTGTTTTGTAATTACCCCTTAATTTTACAATTTTGAATAATCTACCTTAACCAGTTTCAACTTTCAAGGCTTTCACATGATACCAATTTATGTATACTTTTTTATCAGATATGATTGATAGTGTTCTTCCATGTTAAACTTGCACAAACAATTTATTGATCCATATGTATCTGCTCAAATTTCGGAAAAATGTTACATAGTAAGGGAGTGTTTGCAAACATTTTAAAAAAAACGTGATTGACAGTTTTGAATGAAAAAAAAGTTTTAGTATTTAAATGTCAAGTTCTGCTTGATTCCGTATAATTTAGAATGTAAAAGCAGGAGAGAAGTGATTTAGATTTCTGATTCTGCTTCTTTCTTTTACAACTTATTCGCCAAACACACTCTACCAAGTTAATAAGTTTTCAGCTTCTATTTACAAACACTATCAACTTCTGATTCTCAACTACTTTTATAAACACAAGTTTTTGCAAAAACTCCGTTTATTTGTACAGGACATTATTGCCAAGACGCTTGATATTTCGACAATAATAAAGATGCTGTCGAGTAATCACATACCTGTTAGACATGCATCTGCTTCACTCCTGCTTGAGCTCTCAAGATCCCAAGTTTTCTGTGTTAAGATTGGGACGGTAGCTGGAGGTATTCTAATGCTGATCACTGCCAAATTCAGACAATCCTCAGATGCTTTCAACCGGAAACAGCCGATGAGATATTGAAGAACTTGGAGGGACTTCCAGATAACATCAAGCTCATGGCAGAAAATGGATATTGGGATCCTTGCTAACTCATCTAGTGAAGGTAATATCAAGACTTTCTCTCGTGAACCACTCGAATTGTTTCTTCTTGCAAGAACATTTCAGGCCAAGAGTGTTTCTGAACACTTAAATAAAAAGCGATTGTGAGCTTTTGGCAGGAAAAAAGTAGTTTGTGCCAACTTTTGTTTCTGTTTCTGCATAATATAACCAGAAGGGATAATTACAGAAACTACCCTGAGATTTGAGTTAATTACAAAAAAACCACGGGTTTACTTCTGTAGAGCATTTTATTCCTTCATAAGCAACACTCCTTTACATTTGTAAAAATGCTACTATTACCCCATTACATTTAACGCTGAAACAAACCTCAAGGGTTTTTGTAACTCTCAAACATATCTGAGTTTTTTTTTTTTTTTTTTTTTTTTTGTAATTAGCAAACCTCAGGGGGTAGTTTTGTAACTATCCCTAACCAGAATCTAAAACACGGGAGGGTGCTTTAGATTTCTGATTTTTCTTTTGGTTGGACTTTTACACAGAATTTTTACAACTTATTCACCAAACACTTTCTTTTAACTTATTCAACTTTTAGCTTCTATTTGCAAGCACTCACAACTTCTCATTCTCAACTACTTTTCCGTCCTACTATTATAAATCACTTCATCTATCCTCTAAAAGGGCAGATGTTCTGCAAACACTCTAACTACAACTACATTGTAAAAGTTGAATAAACAGGTAATGAAGAGATGAGAATGGAGATGGCAAAGCTATCTTGGGAAACTGTTCTTGGACCAGACATCCAAAACCTATGTAGCAGAAAAGGCTTCTCCATCTCTAATCCATATGGTTCACAGTGGAAATACTCTTAGCAGAAAATGCAGCATTCAAAGCCTTAAAACAGATATCATCTCACCATCCCAACACCAAAACTCTCGTCGAGGCAGGCATAATGCAAACCATGGTGAAGAAATGTTCATACGTACAATTCTGTGAACCAATGAATTCAAGATCCGAAGCAGCTATGATACTAGCTGATATACTTGAATCCGGCCTGGAGCTCGAGAATTTCAGGTCAGCACACATGGACACACAATGTCATCAGACTACATAGTTTTACAACATCATTAGCAGAATCAAGAACTCGAGCCGGATGAGTTGAACATCAATCTCATCAGAATCTTGCTGTGTTTGATCAAGTGCCCTAAAGCAACAACTACTATTGTCTCAGTGGTTAAGGAAACGAAGTAAGTTACAGTTTGATTGAACTGATAAATACTCCCAAATGAAGAACTTGGGATTGCAACAATCAAACTACTTATTACACTGTCACCTTTCATGGGACACACGTTAACAGACAGGCTATGCAAAACCAAAGGACAACCGAGAGTCTAATTGAGAATCAAGCCGATATTACGAGAATCACAGAGAAACAAGCAGTTTCAGTAAATTTCTTGGCAAAGCTTCCCAATCAAAATCTGACACTTAATTTGGCTTTAGTCAATAGCAACACTGTTTCAACAGTTGTAAGAAATATTAGTCAGATACAGATGAGTGGCACAAGATCAAGCAGGCACGCGAATCGTATTTGAAGGCCTAGTAGGCATTCTTGTCAGATTAACTACAACATTGTATGATCATCAGATTCTGTTCACGGCGGCACGGACTTACGATTTCGTTTCGGTTTTCACAGAACTGTTACTTGAGATCGTTTACCGATGAGGTTCAGAAGTTATCTGCAGTAGGATTGGAGAATCTTTGAGACAGTCTGCCGCTCTATCGAGACCTCCACAAGGGAGGAAAACAAAGATTTTGAAACTAGTGTTTTTCGAAAATGTATATCGATTAATTTGTCGAAAGGCGAAAAGAAATATCATTGTGCCCTGTTCACGAGGCGTTTGTTCTTCGCGGGAAAAGCGTTCTGTTTGATCGTGCGGGGCGGTTGAGAGGTTGTTGGCGATGTTGGATCATGAGAATGTTGAGGTGATTGTGGCGGCTCTATCGGCTATATCGGCGTTGTTGGGCGATAAAGTTAACGTGGATAAGAGTGTGAGTTTGTTGTCTGAAAAACATGTGATCCAGCATGTGTTGAATGTAGTGAAGGAGCACAAAGAAAGAAGTTTTATGGCAGAAAGCATTTTGGGTGATAGAGAGGTTGTTGATGAAGGGTGGAGATGAGTCTGTTTCTAAGATATCAAAAGATAGATTTTTTCCTGCTACATTGGTTAGTGCTTTTCATCATGGAGATGAGTGTACAAGGCAAATGGCTGAGAAGATTTTGAGGCATTTGAACAAAATGCCAAATTTATCCAACACTATGACATTTACCATGTAAAATTTCAGACTTACAAGAACTCTTGCTGTCAAGGAGTTTAGATGATAAGTTTTGTACAAAGTATCACTGGTCTATACAATACAATGTTTTTGAACTACTCAAGGTCTTGTAACATCTGTATATAGGTGTGCATTTGATTCAAAGTAAGTTATAAAAGGTAGAAAAATAATATACCCTCCAAACTACAAGAGGTTCTGACACTTTTTATCTAAATATTTTTGTTGCAAGTTGTCTCCTTAACTACGGGTTTTTCACATGACCATTTCAGGGTCGCCGCTAGAATAATCACAGAAGATTTCTCCACGAGCAAGGCACGTGAGGTAAAATTGTCATTCAACTCAAACCAATTGTTTGTTGTTACACTTTGACATCTACAATTTACGCGATTTTCACCTTGTTTCATGAACTTTGCGCGATTTTTACTTTGCCACCTTAGTTTAAAAAAAGAAGAAACTAAATGTATATACGTGTATACATTTGAGGATGGATGTATTACATCATTTTGATACATGTGTATGCATTTTTTTTGTTTAACTGGGGTAGCAAGTAAAATCATAAAGTTTATGTAGCAAAATGAAAGTGCGCAAAGTCAGAGATGATAAAGTGCAATAACATCAACCGTTTGAGTTGAAGGCGATCTTGCCCTCCGTGTCTTGCGTCAGGGAGAATCTTTGGTGAATATTCCACCGATAGCTAACCTCATGTGAAAAACTCAGAGTTCAGGGAAGCAAACTTGCAAAAAAAGAAAAAAGGTAAGTAAGCGTGTCAAAATCCCCTATCTATAGTTTGGAGAGTATTTTACTTTTCCCTTGCAAAATACCTAAAAGCTTAGCCTGATTCAAAAATCCCCAATTATAATATCCACTTAAGGTAGTACAAATACCGTTTATATTTATTTAATAAAGCCCCCTCTTGAGCGGTGCAATTAATAATTTTTGTAATCAACCCTTTGATTTAAGTTCTTCATAAATTTCATTAAAAAGAAAAAAAAATTGTTGTTGGGACGGCATTTTCATGAATCATGACCATATATGTATGTAAGTTTTGTCCAAGTATGTCAAGTTTGGATGGTTTGCTATTATGATGGCATGTATGTTTCTCATAGCAACAGCCAACTTGAGCCTGAGACAATTACAGAAGTTGCTATTTTGGTTTTTATTAACAATGCAATAAAATAACAGAAAATATGATGGGATTTTCACACGGATTAACATGTATTTTAAAAGTGGGTTTGGCCGGCAAGGCTGAAATAATCTTCCCAATGATACTTGTGAAATACTAAAATAAGAAAATTTGCGTCCACTTATTTTGGAAGCTTCCCAATGTTTTTTTTTTTTTGAAAAGCTTCCCAATGTTAAAATAAGACAAACAGAACACATTTGATGCCATTTGTGGACTAGTTTGCAATTATAATACATAATAATCACTGCCGTCGGCCACAATGCAGGCATTGGGACACTACAAGAAAAATTAATAGCAGGGACAAAATAAAGTCATAAGTCAAAATTATCGCAGATAATATATATTTAATTGACGATAATTTTGTTATGTCACAACACGCAATCGTAAAAATTGTATCCTGGTTATGGTGAATAATTAGACACATGCATAGTGACATCTTAGTAACAATACAAGTACAGTGAGCTATATTTACTATACATGCGTTTCTAAATGTCTACACAGTTTTTATTTTTTCCATCCAGTACATATAATTAGTGACAAATAAACTTACATAATCTTTATTTAATATAGCTTACCCCATGACAAGCAATTCCGCACCAAAAAAGTTGTAACTTAAAAACTAAACAAATTTAATTTACAGCAAGTACTCTAAAACACATACGACACCAAAAAAATACCAACTTCCATGGAACAAGTCATATTAAAAAACCATTTCAAGCTGAAAACGCAAACATGGTGATTGGTGAGTGGGACAAACGTCAGACATTATTCAATCATCGGCGTTATCGGATGGGATGCATTTACTTTTCAAACCTCTTATATTAAATAGGTCTGGCTTGTTATGTCTTTTGTACAACAAAATAAAACTGAGGTTGTCTGAAAAAAAAATAACTCAGTAGCCTACAGAAAGGTGACTCTGATATCAGTACAAGAGGATGGCTTCTTTCTCTATAGAGATTTTGTTGGGAATGGACCTCTCAAAGAACTGTTACCAAAGTTGTTAGATGAAGGCTGGGATGATGTACCAACTTTGAAGGTTATGAATTCAGAAGACATGGATGATATCGGCTATGTGACAACGTCAGCAAAAGGTTGGTTTTCCTATCAAAATCTTTCTCAAGGTTGGCTATTGTTACCATCAAGTTTCTATAAGTTCAGATTTTGCTAATGTTGCATGGAAGGATTGAAGCTAAAGATCTTAAATCTATAATAATAAATCCATTGAGCTTAATCAATGGATTTCAAATGTAGAGTGGATTTCAAAAAGTCGTTTAAAATTGTTTCCATAAATCCTCTCCTTATCTGAATCTTTATATCCAATTGCAACCTTAGGCCTTTTAGGATCATCGACACAACAGAGACGATTTTGTTGAATTTTGAAGACATAAAAAGAAAGAAAGCGGCGGCGAGGGAGAAGGAATAACGTGGTCCAGCCATTTGGCTTACATCCGTGTACAAAATGCCTAAAGGCTATAATAGTTTATTTCTCCCTTATAGTAAGAATTACAAGTATTCTGAAATTCAAACCACCTCTCGCTAGGAGAGGTGGTATGAGTCTCACCTATTAGAGGTGACTCAAGGGTTGAACCTATAATTCCCCTCCATCCCTCTGTAAAGGTTTGAGTTTGCATTCCAAAAATAATCTGAAATTCCAAGAATGTCACATTATTCATAATAAAATCAATTCTGGTTGATTTTATTCTCAACCTCTCCCCAACTTAATAAAAGACTCATCAAATAATTTTCAATATGTCATACTATAATTTGCTGGTTATACCATATTCTACAATTATTCACAGTAATGAAGCAATCTTGCCTATTTGGTTATCAACATCTGAAAAAGTAAACTGTCAGAAAAAATCATGATGTCTGAACTCTTTTCTCTGTCCTGCTCAAGGATGCAATTGAAATTAGGTCATACCTGCACGATCGTGCCCTGATGCAGTATGGCGATCAGCTAGAGGCCTCGGGGAAAGGTTTGCCAGAGCTTCTTAGCTTGAGCAACGTAGAACTTTCTTCTCAGTTTGGAATGAAAGAGGCCATATTGCTCGTTTCATGGACAGAACCAATGCGTGTGCAGCAGATCCCTTGCCAGAATCGTATACCCTTCCAGCAAGAAGGCGAAACAACTTGCCTTCCAGAAATAATACCATAAATAGGAGCGAGCTCTTGCCTGTCAACTCCAAAAAACTTCAGAGTATGACAAGATCTTCCGGAAGAAATAGCACGGGTCCCGATTTTCCCTAGAACAATCCATGGCAAGTTTCAAGATCAAAGATGGATATATGTTCAAGGGAATTGTGCAGCAATGCCTGCAGAACCCTAGAGCATGTGGGTGTGTACAGCCTCCACCAATAGTTGAGAATGTAGCTCCATATTCCTCTATCGAGAATGTTTCTGTTCAAGCTAACCCCAGAATATAAGATTGGAATGGGCGGTTGATCAAGACTAAGACACCTCCAATGAAGCGTCAGAGTTGTGGCGGAGAAACCAGCTATACTTGTTTGCATCCGTCGGCCGGGGTATGATTTTATGAACTTACTGCAATGACAGCATATTTCTTTATAACTTGTGTTCCACTAGATCAGGCCTTTGTGCTTAGGAAACACTAGAGGTCCTGCATGCTCTTTTGTTTTGTGATCCCAAATCAAATTACTAGAAACAAAAGAAAGCAAGCATACAGATAGATTCATAATTTTATCTCCTGCCAAAAGTCAGTTTCTTTGGTCATATTGCAGAGGAAAATGCATAAAAGATAGGGTTAATTACAAAAACTACCCATGAGGATGAGGTTTAGGCTAATTACACAAAATTCAGTAATCTTTCAAATTACAAATACCCCCTTGACATTTGCACCCTCAGAGGGGTATTTGTCAGGAAAATACTAACCTCGGGGAAGTTTGTAACACTTTAAGAGGATATTAATTTTGAAGATAACTGGAGGTTTGTAATAGAGCTAAACCAAGGAATAGTTTTTCATAATTATTCCTAAAAGATAATTAGAAGATTGAGCAGTGTCTTATTCTGCAACTTTCAGAGAGGTGTTAGAAAAATGGTATCGTTGTATTTCATAGGAATAAATATCATTTCAGAATGACAATGGTTTCATCCATATTATGCATCCAGGTGCATCATGTGCAGAGCTGAAGCCCATCAACTTTGCTCCAAAACCTAGCAATACGTAGC